>OX030952.1:121764874-122134874 GCA_943735915.1 Pherbina coryleti | reverse complement strand
ATCTATATCTATATCTATATCTATATCTATATCTTTATCTATCTATCTATCTTTATCTATATCTTTATTCTGTATCTATATCTATAACTATATCTTTTTATATATTTATATCTTTATCTATTTTTTTCAAGGATTTTTAAACATGTTTTGATCAGCTTAGACACAGTTTTCAATTTAGAAAATAATATTAACGTGTAAAATAAATCCTTGAATATGATTCTATGAACATAAGTGAAATAGTCGAGTTTTTTTTTAATTTGCTGCTGATTTTTTAATAGTTTCTTTTAGGTTTTAGCCACTTCCGTTCAACAGCTTGTTAAAATTAAGATTAACACCAACGTTAATGGGAATAACATAAGTGATAATTTCTTAATTTGCTTTGCTTAAAGTGTAAAAGTGTAGCATTTAAACCATTTTAATGTGTTCAAATAAAACGTTTTCCAAACATAATTAGCTAAGATGACCTAATATTTTTGCAAAATCCACGCATTTCTTAATTGAAATGTTGTCGACATTCGCCAATTTTATAGAAAAGTGTAGTGCTTTAAAGTGGTTAAGTAAATTTTGCCAATGCTTGTAGGTGTTGATTTTTTTCTTCAAAAATTCGTGGTTAATATGTAGAACAGAGATAAAAACAACTAGCTAGAATATTAGAGAAATCGTTTACCTATAGGTGCACTACATAGTTTCTCCATATTTGTAGTTAAAGCTTTATAAAAAGCAATTTTAAATAATCCATATAAACAATTTTAGCGTGTCAACTTAAACCAAAGAGTCGTTTGAAAGAGACCATAAGAGATTCTATCTATAAAATTCTTAAGAATTTTTTATCTTATAATTTTAAAATCCATTTTTAGTCAAGTACTCTTCGAGCCTTGGGAATCATTCTCATAAAGTTTTTTTTTTTTTTTTGAGGGGAACACTTAGCAACATCATCATTAATAGAACAAATAAAAAACTATAAAAGTAAAAATATCAAATCATCTACTAAAATGTAATTGTTGCCTTCTACCACGCTGACAGCTGTATTTAAAATATATTGGGAGAAAAAAAAAAACGCCTGCGTATCATAGACAACATTTGACAGTACAACAGTTTGATTCACTCCAAGAATCATAAATATTGTAATTATTATGAGTAAATTAATATATTTAGAGTAAACAAATTTTTCTTGTTTTTTAAGCAGATGGCAATTTTTTTTGTTAAGTCACCATTTAAAGGTATGCTTGAAGTTGTTTTTATGATTGAAATTTAAGTCAAGCTTATGATGTCTTACATGGTGCGTACTTAAGCACGAATGTCTTAGGAAACTTATTTAATTTAAAGATTTTAATAAACTGTAATGTTCATTGTAATGTTCATTGAAGGTTTTATGAACATCAACTCGTTTTTTGTTTTTTAAGTATTATTAAATCGTGCAATTGTGTGGTTATTTATGTACAGTACATCCCTATGTTAAATTTTTTCTTTTTTTTATTTGAAACGAAGATTTCTGGTGTTATACCTTTTCAGTCAAGTCTGCCTTTGGGGTTAAAATAAATTACTCGCAAGGAAGGAGAAATCAAGTGAAATATGTTTAGGATGTTGTAATCGTGGCGGGAAACTGTATAAAAATGTGAATTTGAATTGAAGGCTAGTGTTATGTCTTTTTCTCAGACAATTCTAGTTATTAGACATATCGCATCTACAGTATTTGTGCATATGAAAAGCAACCAAAAAAGCCATTGCCAATTATACCCAGAAACTTTTCCTTTTTTACTAAAATTCTAGTTTGATATATTTTTTATTATCATTAAAATACAAATTTTTAAAAAATAATTCAAAAATTTTTATTACTGCAGGCTTTTAAATTTGTTCATAATAAATAAAGTACAAAGTAGAAATTATGCTGTGCATAACTAAAGCAACTCAAACTAAAGAAATTTAAATCGATTGAAAATACAGGTTATAGGGTTAATATTTGGTAAAATAAACTGTAATTTTAATAACCGCAACACATCTGCGTGGCATTGAAGCTATAAGGTTGTCAATTATAGTTTGTGATATGCTTCGCCACTGCTGTGTCAGTGTCTCAACGAGATCAGGTTTATAAGAAAACCTTTGCCCACCGACTCGTCGCGCTTAAGGATTCCGAATTGATTTTCTATTGGGGTAAGATCAGGCGATTGAGCTGGTCAATCCAATACCTGAATCCCTTTGGCGTAAATTCGCGCCTTAAAGACCATTGCGGTGTGCTTAGGGTCGTTGTCATGCTGAGATATCCACCAGGTTGGCATTTCTCGCTCAGCGAAGGGCAATATGACTGTCTCTAAAATCTTTTTATAAATAAATCGGTCCATTTTTTGGGTAATTTCATAAACTGCATCTTTTCCAAATCTAGAAAAACAAACCCAGATCATAGCCGAGTCGCCTTCATGCTAAACTGTGACCTGATAGTTTTGAGGTTTAAGGCTCTCACCTTTTCGCCGATGTACTGTTGCCATGCCATCGCTGGTAAAGAGATTAAATCTGGACTCTCACTAAAAGGACTGTCTTCCATTGGTCATCAGACCAATTTAATGAGTTCTTGCAAAATTTAATTGGGAATATAAAAATTTTTATTTTATTTAAGCCAAAAGAGATTATGTCTTAAAAGCAAACTATCGTTCTAATTTCTTTTTTGTAAACAATGGCTTCTTCGCTGGTCTGCAACCTTCTTAAGTCAGCTTCCAAAGCACGTCGGCGAACAGTACTCGAGTCCACATTTAAATTTGATTAATTTACAACAGACTGAGATGATAAAAAAGGATATTTTTGAAAAGCTAGGATCACGTGTCGGTCCTCTCTCTGTGTTGTTTTAGGCTTCGGACCACCCAAGTAAAGGGTTTCCACAGTTTTCTTAGTCTCAAACTTTTTTTATAAGACGTAAAATTATTGATTTATTTATTTTGTACGTTTTGATAAAGAAATTAGTGATGCTCCTGATTTATACTCCTCAATTATTGCTGTTTAAAGGACTCTGGGTATTTATCACGCGAAATGACGTTTTGATAATTTTAAATGTCTTCTTCACACAAAGAATTATTTGCAAATGACTCTTTTCAGTCTAAATCAGTAATAACTAAGCAAAAAATAAAAATATAACCGACATTTACCGTTAATCGGAGCAAAAATTATTTGACTTAAGTAAGTTGCTTTTGTTATGCACAGTCAAAAATCGCTCTTTCCGTATACTGCTCTCATTGCTGAAATACCGTTATTTTTTACTTCATTTCTTTTGATGCTATATTGAGCGCAATACATGATTAAGTAAAAATAACTATTTAAATTTTAGGGACAGAAGTAAGACGATAAAAAAATATGAAGAAGTTTGATACGCCAATTTGGGTTGCTTTTGATATGCACAAGACTGTACATACATCTTCTCAATCAACTACAACTTTCAAGTCGTTAATGTTGATGAATTTTCTATTTCAGCTGATAAGAATTAAAGAAGGAAATGTAGAAAGGTCAAAGCATAGGACCATGTTCTCACAGGCATTGAAACCCGGGACTCCTGTGGTGTCAGTCAAAGCACGCTACCTACACGACTACACTCAGAAAAAAGTATCTCGGAATATGATAAAAAAGGCATCATATTTAGAAAAAAATTGGTATAGAGTTTGCTCCAGAAAATGCTTTTCTCTAATTGTGATACCAAAAATTCCCTAAAAATGGTAAAAACTTCCATGAAAAAGAGAAATATAGCAAAAATATATCGTTCTTAGAGAAAAAGACTTTTATTTTTGAGAAATTATTTGTTTTTATTGAAGAAAATATTTCGCGTTGTGAATTGTTTATCTACATATAATAGAGAAAACTTTTCATTTTCTAGAAATTTTTATTTATAAATGAGAATTTTTTATCTATAAATGAGAATTTTTTAGTGCGAGAAAAATACTTATCATACTTATCATTAGAGGCTTGAAATATTTTCATTTCCTACAAGTGAAGAAATATTATTTCGAATATGTGAAAATTTATTCTAATTTAGGAAATTTTATTTGAAAAAAAGAAAATTGCTATTATCAAAAATAGAGATTTTTTTATGGAGAAAAGATATGGGTTTTTTCTGCCATTTGGTGGAATTGACGAACATTGAAAGGGTGGTCATGACATTCTTATGCTATGAAGTTGATAAATGAAATTGTTCGAGATTATTTTGAGCGATAAAAATAAAATAATGATAAAATTCTGTTTATAATGATAAAATTCTGTTTATAATGATAAAATATGCATAACAGGAATAGATGATTTTTTTTTTTCATTTCCTCTTTATTGTTGCCTGCATTCGGATCTTGAGTGATAGAGCATTAATATTAAATAACGAGATTATCCAGTTCAATTCAACTATCACCGAATTGCGCAACGATTGATAAAACTCAAAGAACTTCATAACATTTCAAATATTTCATAAATACAGAAAGTTGATCTCAAATCTAGAACAAGTAATATTTCATAATAACAAGTTTGCTTTCAATATCGTTAGATTATTTGATTAATTATGAAATCATCCACCAATTTATACAAAATATCTAATGAGCGGGTTTTAGCGCGTTTTAATTAATAGTCAAAGGCATGAATAAAATAAAGAAAAAAAAAACACGCTTTATGGTATTCGCCCATAAAGAGTTATTCAAATTCTGAGAGAAGGGAAAACAAATTAAGAAGGAGTTAGAATTTCAAGTATCTTTGAGTTGGTACTGAAACGTATGCAGATGATAGGCTAGATTTTAAAAACAGTACAATCGAAATAAGTATAAAAAACCTGAAAGCTTCGCAACAATAACTCGAGTACCTCTTCAAGTCAAAAACATCTATTCGTGAAAAGGAATAAATTAATAATAAAAAAAAAAAAAATAACTGGCTAACAAATCCATGTTTATACTTCAAAATAATTTTTTACTGAACTTCAACTTGAAAACCGTTTAGTTAAGAAATGTGGCAAACAAGAAATAATGCATAGATATCAAAATGGACACAACAATAGCTACAACATGCATCAATGATCAATACTTGCTGACGCATTGAGATGACTGATGGGCCGCAAGACACGCGCCTCAATGGCTTAAAAGCAGGCTAACAGCTCTAAGCCAAGTTATGTTAAGCTCTGAAAATGTCTTTACTTGATTGTAAACAGCGAGAAAACCATTAAAAATAGCATTAAATGTGCGAACAAGCAACATGTTAATCAAATGTTGCCCCTCAACAACTGTTCAACGACAACATCCAGCAACAACAAATACACTTGTCAACTGCTGCGTCATTAGTGACGACATGAATGTGAATGTCTGCTAGAAGCACGTCTTCATTATAATCAATACCACCAACAACATCATCATCATCATCATCATCATCATTAATAAACGCATAGCATCAACAAGATTTGGCGCTTCTGCTTCTTCTGCTGCTGTTAGTGGCTCAACTCGTACATCTTCTTTGGCCGCTGTTATTGTTGTTTTTGTTGTTGCTTGAAAACAGTTTGCTTTGAATTAAAAATTTTGTGAATTCTTTTAATATGTTTTGTTAATATGTTTTTTTTTTTGGCGGTCGGTGGTTCAGTTGCCGTTGTTGCTCTTATTGTTGTTGCTGTCGTTTTTGCCGCTTTGATGGTCGGCTTTGGTCCACATATAAATAACAAAGTCTCTTCAGGTCCCATCATCATTTGTGCTTTGAACTTCTTTAGATAGATAGATAGTGTGTGTATCGATCGCCAGCTTTAGTCAGTCAACTTTTGGAAAACGCTAAATATTTGGATTAACATTTGAATTATATAACTATTAAATAGCAACAACAACAAAATGGTAGGTGTTGCCCAAAATTAAAAAAAAGGATATAAATAAAAGTGTTGTATGTGTATGTACTATTCATTCTCAAAATTAATATAAATGAGAATGAAGTTGTGAAAAAAAAGTGAATGGAAAATTATCAAAGAATATTAGTAAAAGCTGCAAACAGCTGGATTAATTATACAGAGTGACTTTTAAGAAATCTGTGGAACAACATGTCAAAATCTTAGTGAACTTTCAAATTGTGAAAAAAGTTTGGTTTGCTGGATTCTCAAACTCTACAGAATGCCTTATAATGTTTTATTACTCTCCTAAAGAATTAATACAGTGAAAACTCCATATGCCGTAAGAAACTCCAATAAGCGTGGAATTGAAAAAAATTTTTCTGAAATACCTTTCACAAAATCGAATATGTGCCAGAATCAGCTTTAATTTACTGAACTTCTGGGTGACCGTCTGTTGGAGTTTTCACTGAACTAAAGTTTTTTTCATTAAATATAAATAATAATAAAAAAAGAGAAAAAAAAACCAAAAAAGAAAAACATAAAATCTTAAGTAATTGTTTGAATAAAATCTATTTTGTTAAATTTAAATAATTAAAATTTCGAATAAATATTTTGGACAAATGCTGAGTAAAAATACTTTTTTATATTTTGACAGTGTTTGAAAGAGCAGTTTAAGAAAATGTTGACTTCATGTGGATATCATGGAATATACATATGTATGGATATTTTGGAATTCTGAATCCCAGGCTCAAATCCCATCTGAAAAAGATTCAATAGATAAAATTTTTCTCATCTAACGTTTGTGTCTTTAAAATTTTTTATCTATAGTAATATTAACTATTAGTCTTAAATGATCTTCTTGTCCCAAAGTAACCGTTTTCGTCCGACAACTTTGAGTTCTCTATGCTCAATACTTCAATCAATTTTGTTGCTTTTTGTTCTCGTTCTCAAAAAGCTTTACATGGCATTTTGATTACTCTCTGAGGTTTATCAAAATATCCAACTAAAATAGTCTATTGGTTGTTAGAAATGGTTTTTATCTATAGGAGGTTACAAAACCACTTCTAAAATCGTTACTTTTACTTCTTTTTAATCTTTTTAAATCTTTAGGTTTTTAGTCAAGTTTAGAGACCATCATTTGAATATGTCTTACACAATAGTTAAAGCCTTAACACTTATATTATTTAACAATTTTATTATTTTAAAATAAAATCCATTAAAAATCTTTAAAAATGTTTAAAACCAAGGAAGAATATGCCTTTCAAACGAGTTCTCAATCTAGATGCTGAGACGAACATTGGTCCATAATTTATTTTCGGGACCAAAAATAGCTTAGTACTCAATCTGATCTTGAACTGAAGAATTTAGGGCGACAAGAGGACTTGTTCGGGGCGTGAAAAAATAGACCTTGGCGGCCTCAGTAGCGCAACTAGCGTGTTTGCCTACCAACTAGAGATCCTTGGTTCTAATCACCCTGTTCTGATGCTCTTTTTTTATCTATTTCTCTCATTATATCTGATCAATTAATACAAAAACTCATTGATCCATAAGACTTATAAGTAGAGTATATAGATGTATAAGTATATAGATGTGAAGCAAGAGGATATTGCAGTTTTTATATTAAAGCTTTTAAGGTAACACTCTTTTAAAGCGAATTTAAAAATGAACAATTTTTAATAATATTTCTCTTGGGCAGTGTTGACCACAGCAAAAGCATGCGTCTGATTCACTCTTTTGTGTTTACGTACAAAGACGAAGAGTCGTTTACCTCGCGAGTATACTACAGTATCGACTCTGCACTAGGGCAATAAAAAATAAAAATAAAGCGAATTTGTCACTTCAGCCCTCGAAAGAACTTTGATCGAGCTTCTAATGATCTTATGATGTTGTGCAAGTTATTAAACTTTTGTACTAAAGAGCTGCATGAAACCTTCAACTTATAAGACTTCACTATTGTACAGTATTTCGTTGCAGTGTAATTCAGGGTAGCCTTGATATCGAATAAAAATGTTCTGTTTGAAGCAAAGCCAACAAAACAAGCATTGTATGTTTTGAAAACTTTTCGTTACTGTCGTAGCATACTTGAATTTTGTTATAAAGGAAAATATCAAAGCATAGAGCGCAATAAAGAAAAACCAAAGAGAAATCATACTGAGCACACCGAGTGCACTTTGCAACGGCATCGATAAGCTTGTTGCGATCGTTCTCAGTTTTCTTACTCAGTTTTTATCGAACGATCTACCTAGGCTATCGCGTTCGGCTAAATCCACCATAAGGAGTTTTTAATATCGTTAATAATGTCTCTATAGAAAAAAATATATAGATAGTCCCGGATATTGGAAACAATAAATCTTTAAGACTCATGGTGTTGGGAACTATTTGAACCTTTTGTGGACTTTTTCAGTATAAGACACTAGTGCTGAACTAGCAAATTTAGAAAACTCCTATGTAAACAGCACTAGTTTTATTTATATTTAATTGTGGAGTTTTACGTGAGTATGACATAAGACGGGGTCAATAGAAACCGTTTTTCAGTACCATTCGCAAGTTAAATTACTAGTGCTAAAGGACCAGTTGATTCAATCAAGTTGTAAAATCAATCTTAAATCGATAAAACTATATATATACATTACGATTTAATAGTTTAATATAATAATTTATTTACTTCAACAACCCACCACTTTCGATCAAAAAGCATTCAATTGTTACTTTTTCGACTACTACTTCATTCAAGTTCCCTACGCACTAGTTACTTTTCTGCCTACAAGCGTCGGTTTTTTACTTCAATCTCATACTGCTTATTGTTTATGTTTTCCCCGTATAACACTCACTCATATACTTCGAAGTAACAATTTCGAGATATGATGCGGCTTTTTAAATGCTTTGGATAACATTTGTTGTGAAAATAATTTGGCGGCCTCGGTATTCGAGTGTAGCGTGCTTGACTGCCACCACAGAGACCCCGAATGCAAAACCCCGGATTCAAGCCCTGTCTAGCCCTTGGTCCTACGCTTTAACTGTATTTCTAGTCAACTGAAATTGAAAATTTATCAAAATTTACGACATAAAAGTCTTAGTTGGCGATACAGAATAAAAATTCTTTTTGTATTAAATGAACAATTTTTGAATTAAATTGTTTTTTTTTTTTAAATAAATAGTTTAAGAACATTCGTTTTTATATTTAGGTTGAAAATATTTCAGAAAAGTTAGAAATAAATTTCTTTTTTGTTTTTCTTAAGTACCTTCTGTAATACACTTTAACCCTTTGACGACCGCTTATGAACCGCTGGGAAATTCCCGAATCCGAATACTAAATTCCGGATTACTAAGAAAATTTGAATTTTAAAAAATAATTATCGCGAAATTTCTTTTACTTGCACATGTTTTGAAAAATTATGGGACCTATATGTCCCAATAGTTGTCAATGGTAAAAAGCTACTGTTTTCTCTCGTTGACAGTACGCGAACCAAAAGTTTTAGGTCGAATTTTGATGTACTTCATAAGAACTCGTTGCTTTTAATTCATTTTGAAAGTTTACCAATGAAAGTTTAAAAAATAACCTTTGCAGTGGTGGTACTTTGACCTCTACATGACTATTGATTTAGGAGATATTCCCAAAAATAGTTCATATAAATAATATATAAAATAAATTGGCCATTTCAGCCATTGAAAGGACTTCAATCGAACTTCTTATGATCAAATTATGTTGTGCGTGTTATTAAATGTTTTGAACACAATTGATCGAGAACTGGACCTACTGGTTTTATGCCGACTCCAAACGGTTAATGTGCATGTTCTCAAGAAGCTTACATGGCATTATCTACTCTCTGAGGTCTGGCATTGTCTGCAGAGAGATGACGGCCGAAGAGAAAAATTAATTCAATTGAAAAAACTTTCTGTGTGAGATGGAATTTAACCAAAGGTATGGGTCACGCACTCAACACATTGCACCACGGCCGCCAAATAATTACCTTTCCAATGGCCTTACCTTTCCAATGACCTCTTTATGACTATTGGTTCAAAATATTCACAAAGTAGGTTAAATTTTCCAAAAAAAATGTATCCTTTCATTCGACGTCAAACATTACTCCGTAAGAAATAAAGAGGACCAGATACCTATTAGATTTTTTATATTTTTTTAATGAAATGTTGACCTATTCTTAAAATATCTTCTGAACCACTAGTTGTAGAGGGATCAAAGTATCACAACTGGAAAGAAAATTAAACTGTTTTTTACTTCGTTATTTTATTTCAATCTTATAATTATCAATTAGATAGTCAATTGGATAGTTAAAGTGGACTATATTTTTTCTGTTGTTTTGTGTTAGGAAATGGAAGGTTGCCTGGAACTTCTTTAATTATTTTGTACATGTAGCTTCTCCCATCCCCAAAATATTGCAGTAAAAAGAAGGGGGGGAAAAAGAAAATATTTTTCGAATTTGTGGTGGTCTGGTGGGCAAAGGATGAGTCTAGCCTTGAAAATTAAGCACTTTCTGAAGTACCTTGTAAAAAAAAAAATTCGAAAGTAAGAGGTCACCGATATCCCAGTGGTCGTCAAAGAGTTAAAACATTTTTATATTTTTTCGGCCTAGAGTTATTACTTTTAGAAGGTATGTGGACAGGAAGGAGAGGGAGAGAGAGAGAGAGAGAGAGAGAGAGAGAGAGAGAGAGAGAGAGGGAGAGAGCGAGAGATTCATATTAGATATGTAGAAGATGCAATATTTTGAAGAAACTTGAAAGTGAAGGACTTTTAAGTGGAGGAAAAATTAAGATGTAAATTCAAACCATTGGAGGATAATTTAATGGAACTCTGAAGTATTATTTCAGCCAAATAACAAAAAATTTGCTACAAATAAAAGAAATTTGTGTCTTTTTTCATGATCAATTTTCATCATTTCTTTAACCTTGAACGACTAAATATATGCTTTTTAGTTTTGAAATTTTACTTCTCTAAAACTTTAAATATTTAAGAATAAGTTTAAGGTCTAAAGCCTATTTTATTTATTTTTCTTTATATATGTAACATATGTACTATATGATAGACGGCAACAAACACTTAAGACCTAAAATCGGAGATTCAAATACTTCCTAGTTTTTGTTGATAATTAAAAAAGCCAAATTTTAATACAAACACATAAGTCCAGTAATTCACTTTTATCGATTTTGTTGAATTCAGATTTAATAATATTAATTTCTCTTTTTAAGAAATTCTTGCTGATAACAATTGCCGCGCTCGTCAGCCTTGCTGCTGCCGTCCAGGTGCCCGATTCTGCTACACAGGGACCAAATCCCCAGGATATCGCAACACCAGAGCCCGAATACATCGACATTGATGAACCCGAGCCAGGCTCGTCAGGATCATCAGCGCAATCACCTCAACCGGCACCCGTATCCGCACCAATTCAATCACGAAACTTTTCGCCAATGCCAGCACGCCCAATACAGCGCCCAGTTTCTTACAGTGCATCATCGTCGAATGCTCGCCTTATTGCACAATCGTACTCTACTCCACAACGTCAGTACCAGCCTATTTTGCACCAGCAGCAACCGATTGTGCATCACCAGCAACCCATTGTGTATCATCAGCAACCCATTATGCACCATCAACAAATAGTGCATCAACAGCCAATTATGTATCATCAGCCAATTGTACAGCACCATCAAATCGCGTACCAACAGCCAATGCTGCAACACTTTCAACCAAGTGTTCAGTACCAACAGCATAGTCAACAGCAATTGCCAGGTCATTCCTACAGCAGTCAATCGGGCTACCAATACAGGCGTCCAGTCTACGTAAGACGTGCCTATCGTCACCGTTATTAAAACGGAAACGGAAAGTGTTCACACTTTGTTAGACGGAAGTGAAAGTGCCAGCCATTCAAAACGCATATAAATGGGTTTATTTACACACATTAAACTAAGCTCGAACCTGCGCAAACACACAAACACACACACACAGACTTGTTCTCTAGATTTCACTGAACTGCAGAGATACCCACACTTTATCCAATACCAACACAAAGACATGAATTGTATTATTCGAATCTAGTTATTAATAATATATATTTTTTTTATCTCTTGATAATTTTTATTAATGCTGCTTGTCCTCGAACTGGTTGGTTTGTTATCGTAACGAAAAACTTGTTCAAATTCAAGCAGCACAGAAAGGTACAAAAGAAAAAAAAAAAGCACAAAATACGAAATACGAAAGATGTTGAAATATTTAATTTTTTATTTTATTTGTTATTAGCGCAAAACTTATGAAAATTAAATAAATTATTTTATGATAAGTCGAGATGATATGGGTTTTATTTGAAAAAAAAAATTGATATTAAGGGCGAGTGGATTATTGGTTAGATATTAACCTCCTGGAACCCTGGGTATCATATATGATACTTGCAATTAAATATTCGTGGCAACGCCATCTATTGAGTGGAATCTAATAGTGGAGCCTTCTTGTGGAGGGCATAGAATAAACCTCTAGAGATAAATAATTACAGTTTTCGTCATTTAATTTAAATAATTTGTACTCATTTGTAAATAAATTGATAACATTGAAATAGCCCCTTATTTTCTCTTCTAATGACCCAAAGTATCATATGTGATACCATATGAAAATCCTGAAGCAGAAATTTATTTTACATTTAATCGATAAATTTGCATATATAGGGTGTTTTTTTTAGGGGTTTGTTTTTCGAATTGAAATAAAACACAAGAAAATCGTTTTAATTTCCATCAATTTGGCTTTATTGGAAGGATAATTTTATGCCATTAATGTTTAAATATGATTTCGTGCATGTGGCCACCGCGGCTGGCTCGAATAAAGCCAATTCTACAGGTCCAATTTTCAACCACTTTTTCGAGCATATGGGGCCGTATGTTGGCAATAACACCACGAATGTTGGCCTCCAAGTCCCCTAACGTTTCTGGTTTGTTGGCGTAGACGAGCGACTTCACATATCCCCAAAGAAAATAATCCAATGGTGTCAAATCACACGATCTTGGTGGCCAATTGACAGGTCCATTCCGCGAAATTATGCGCTCATCGAATGTTTCCTTCAATAAATCGATTGTGACGTGCGCTGTGTGGCATGTAGCGCCGTCTTGTTGGAACCACAACTCATCCGCATTCATGCCATCCAATTCGGGAACAAAATAGTCGGTTATCATGGCTCTATACCGGTCTCCATTAACGGTAACTGACTCTCCAGCATTATTTCGGAAGAAGTATGGCCAAATGACTCCACCAGCCCATAGAGCACACCAAACAGTCAGTTTTTGTGGATGTAATGGCGTCTCAAGGATCTCATGTGGATTATCTTCACTCCAAATGCGGCAATTTTGCTTGTTGACGTAGCCATTCAACCAAAAATGAGCCTTATCACTGAACAAAATTTTGCGATGAAAATCAGCATCGAGATCAATCTCATTTTCGGCCCATTTGCAAGCGTTGTTCTTTTGTCAACCTGTTCATGATGAAATGGCAAACCAAACTGAACATAAATGACATTAGAGTTGCCAGATTTGACCACAAAATGCTAGTTTTATCTCTATTCGAAAAACAAACCCCTAAAAAAAACACCCTTTAGTTACATCAAATCATTCAAAACTGCTTGAATTGAAAAATTGATTGCTCGGATCCCTAGAGGTTATACAAACATAACATTGAAATAGCCTGTTATTTTTCCTTTTGTGACCGAAAGTATCATATACGATACCACCGAAAATTCTGAAACAGAAATTTATTTCACAATTAATCGAAAAATTTGCATTTTTATTACATCAAATCACTCAGTCATTCCAAAAAAACTGCTTGAATTCACAAATTTATTTCTCGGGTTCCAGTAGGTTTAGGGCGGGCTTTGCTGCAGTTTTAGTTGTATTCAGTTTCAAGGATTTCAAGAGTTTTCAGAAAATCTCCAAAAATTTCATCAATTTAAGTTTTAATGGAGTACCTTCACTTAAAACAACGCTTTGGCGCAAGTGAGTTAGCGCATTTCACTAATAGCTCAATTCACTAGGGCTTGAGATAGTATGTCAGAGAAGCATTTTTTCTGGATTTTCTTCATCTTATATTTAAGCTAATCCGCTAGTTCCTATCAAATTTATCAAACTTATATTGCCTCACATTATAAGCCCGCTAACGCATATTGTTAATCATTGTTTTGTATCGTCATCTTTTCCAGATCTGTGGAAGGTTGCCATTGTTCTGCCGATTGCAAAGAAACAAAACCCCTCAGGACCTAATGATTTTAGACCAATAAGCATTCTGTCGCCATTGTCAAAAATCTGCGAAAAACTTATGGCCCAGCAAATTAATAAGCATCTAATGGAAAAAAGCTTTTATCCCCATTTCAATCAGGCTTTCGTGCAGGACATGGTTGTGCCTCTGCAGTAGTTAAGGTGATTGACGACATACGACCAGAATATGATGCTGGCTCTATGACTCTTCTTTGTTTACTGGACTTCTCGAAGGCGTTCGATAAAGTAAACCACAACTTTTTGTGTCAGAAATTAAAATTTCACTTTGGGTTTTGTGATAGTGCTGTGAATCTGTTGTCCTGTTATTTATCTAATAGATTTCAGAAGGTAAAAGTTGGTCAAGTGTTTTCTGACTATAAATTAGTGGTAAGCGGTGTTCCACAAGGATCTATACTTGGCCCTCTCTTATTCTCGATTTTTATTAATGACATTTTTAATGTCTGTAAGCACGCATCCGTTCACGCGTATGCTGATGATATTCAGCTTTATCTTTCACGTCGGACTGGGCTTCTTGATGACCTATGTTACCGACTGAATGAAGACCTCAACAACATCAATGAGTGGGCCAAATTGAATTGTCTTCAACTAAATGCTGCAAAGTCGTATGTCCTACCTATCTGCAAGAATAAAACTTGTATTGATGATGTCCCTGATCTATATATTGGAACATACAAGCTAAATGTAGTGTTGAAAATAGTCAACTTAGGTTTTTATTTGAATTCTTCTTTGTCCTGTATTGATCACGTTAATAGTGTTGTTAAAAAAGTTTATTATGTCCTGCGTAATCTAAGAATGTCGGCTAGTGCTACTCCTGTAAATATAAAACGAATGTTAGTGATTCAATTGATCTTGCCAGTGATAACATACTCTGAAATTGTATACAGTAAACTCGATTCTTCCTCTCAGTTAAAATTACAAATTGCATATAATTATGCTACACGATATGTATATGGTTTGCAAAAGTTTGATCACTTATCCATTTATAGAAACGCCATTCTTGGTTGCGATTTATTTGCATATATGAATGCAAGAAACTGTATGTATCTCCATAAACTTATTCATGAAAAAACTCCGTTCTACCTGTATGAGAAATTACAATTTAGTTTATCGAGAAGAAGTCATATTCTTATAGTTCCAAGACATGGGTCATTGAACTCCTCGCACTTATTTTTCATTAACGCCATAAGACTGTGGAATGCATTACCACGTCACCTGAGAGAAATCACTACAGGAAGTATTTTTAGGCAAACTATTTTAACTCATTTCTCTACCTCCTAAACCCTTTTTTTCTTCTTTCTCTCTCTCTCTCTCTCTCTTTGCTCTTTCTAATCTGTCTGCATTTTTAAATAAAATTATCCTTAAGAAAAATGTTTGAAATTTGTTTTTTCTTATTTTTTATATCATAATATGTAAATTAATTGTTGTTTTAAATTCCTAATGTAATTATACAATTAATGCTTTATTACGTTGTCATTATTCTTATATTGAATGTATAATGTTGTACTATAAAAGAACTTAGTTCTTATTGTACTAATATAATCTGCTAATAATAAATAATAATAAAATAATAATAATAATACTGACTTATATTTTGATCTAATATTGAGATAAAAAAAGTTCATAAATGCACATTTTGCGATAGCTCAGCTGAAAAATAACTAAAAAAAAAGGTAGTATAATTTTTCGAAGAGAAAATGACATTATCTCTTCAGTGCAAATATCGAATTTAAAATATAAATTTATTTTCATTGGAAAAAATTTAATTGAATACAAACAAGTAGAGAATTATCTTGGGCGGGAACGCAGTCAAAGAACCCCACAGTCGTATTTATGTATATTCGAGTTACTGAAGGTTTTATTATTTTGATGACGTCCCTTTGTATGAAAAGAAAGCGCGAAATTGATAACTTTTTGCCAAATTCAAAACTCTTTGTACATTTTTAAAATCGAAGCTCATGGAAAATCGATTTTCATGGAATTATGAAGGATTTGCAATTTTGATGACTCCACTTTGTGTGAAAAGTAGACGGAATTTCATTTAATTTTGCCAAATTTCAAACTCAGAGTTCATATTGACAATTCAAGTCACAATTGCAAATATACACACTTGTCTATAATTGCTACGTTTGCTTATAGGAATTACAAAAAGAGTGACAACGTGGAGTGGGCAAAAAATACCGTGAAATTTGATTTAAATTTCTTGGGGATTCCGATGTTTTTATTTTTAAGTTGGCTCTACTGTCACTGACATTTATGCCACATTACATGTCAAAATACTAATTAGTATTTGAGACAAGCGTGCTTTTGTAAATAGCTTAAAGTGAATTTTTCATTTTTTTATAATGTGTGAGAGTATTCAACAACGTAGTTTCATTAAATTTTATGTGCGGAATGAAATTTCTGCTGCCGAAACATTGAAAATGTTGCAAAAAGTCTTTGGTGAGCAAGCTCTATCGAAAATAAGAGTTAATGAGTGGTAAAAAATGTTTTTAAGAGGGTCGAGAAAGCGTTGAAGGCAAGACACGGCCAGGACGACCATCAACATCAACTGATGAGCTACTCGTCAACGAAATCAAAGAATTGGTTCTCCAAAATCGTCTATTGACAGTCCGAAATCTTATTGACCTTGTTGCAATATTGGAAGGATAAGTAAAAACCATTTTGAGTGATCATTTTGGAGTCAGAAAAGTGAAATCTCGATTGGTGCCAAAAACGCACTCGTAATTCGTGATTATTTCGCCAAAAACTCGACCCATATTATTTCGCAACCACCGTATTCGCCTGACTTAGCCTGACCATTTCGTAGACAAAGTTTTGAAACGATAGAAGAGATAGAAACCGCAACCAAGAAGAAATTGAAGGCTATTTACAAAAGGACACGTATCTCAAACATTAATTAATATTTTGACGTGTAATTTGGCACAGATGTCAGTGACAGTAGTGTCAACTTAAAATTTAAAACATTTGTCCCTATCGGAATTCGTAAAAAAATTTAAATTTAAATTTCCCGGTATTTTTTGCCCACAGGTATATCTTGTGTTATGTTTCAATTCAATATTTTGCTTTTATAAGAAACTCGGAAAAAAATAGTATAAAACATAATATGGGTTTTCCAATAAGAGGTGTTATTGTGAATTGCCCGCTATTGTCAATCGTTCACTTTTAAAGCTTTTATTCTTTGACATTTGACAAGTAGAAACTACGCCATTGCTAAAAATGGAACGATACACGCTTCAACAACTCATTGAAATTATTAAAATTCACTACAAAAATGGTGAAAATCTTGCAGTCACAGTTCGCAAAACTAAAGCATTTTTTGGTCGTCGTGAAGCTTCTTGTCGGACCTGTTTGAGCTGTTGGGACAAGTTAGTGATGTAAAGAATAAAACCCGTGCACGTCGCTCAAGAACAACTGAGAATATTTATGCTGTAGCCCAAAGTGTTGAAGAAAACTCAGGTTTGTCCATTACACCGTATTTTGCATAAAGACTTGGGTCTTAAGGCTTATAAAGTTCAGTTAACACAATAACTCAAGCCGGCCGATCATCAACAACGTCGTGTCTTTGCTGATTGGGTCCTTGAAATGCATGAAAATTATCCGGAATTCCATCGAAATATCATCTTGACTGATGAGACCCATTTCCACCTCGGTGGCTACGTCAACAAGCAAAATTGTCGCATCTGGGGCTCGGAAAATCCGAGAGTTATTGTTGAGAAGCCTCTCCATCCTCAACGTGTGACTGCTTGGTGCGGTTCATGGTCCGGCGGGGTCATTGGACCTTAAAAAAAAAAAATAAATAACTGGCCATTTCAGCCCTTGAAAGGACTTTGACCTAGCTTCTTATGATCAATTGTGTTGTGCGTGTTATTAAGTTTGTACACAATTGACCGAGAACCGGATCTACATGCTTAACGCCGACTCCGAACGGCGATGAACGGAATGTTCTCGTTCTCAAGAAGCTTTACATGGCATTTTGATTACTCTCTGAGGTTTGCCATTGTCTGCTGAGAGGTGGCGGCCGTACAGAAAAATTATTTTAATTCAAATAATTTTCTGTCGCTGCTGGGGTTCGAACCTGGGTCTCCAGGTTCTTTGACATAGCGGCCACGCACTCTAACCAACTACGCCACGGACGACACATTGGACCTTACTTTTTCGAAAATGAGGTTGAATCAGCAGTTACGGTGAATGGATTGCGCTATCGAGAAATGATTAATGATTTTTTATGTTCGGAGTTGGATGGTATTTACTTTCAACAAGACGGCGCTACGTGCCACACAAGCAACGAAACCATTGATCTTTTGCGAGAAAAGTTTCCGGACCGTGTTATCTCTCGAAGAGGTGATCACAATTGGCCACCGAGATCTTGTGATTTAACACCTTGCGACTTCTTCCTTTGGGGCCACGTGAAAGATAAGGTCTACGCCAACAGCCTAGTATCGATTGAATACCTCAAAGATGGAATTCGTGAGGCTATCGAGGACATAGGGCAGCCACTTTGCAGTTTGGTTATGGAAAATTTCATGAAAAGGATATTGTCCTGTAAGCGTGGTCGTGGTGGCCATTTGGCTGATATTGTTTTTCATTATAAACGGCATACCTTCCTCTTTATTATGAAATAAACATCCGATCATTTATCTCAAAAAAATGGGATTTTTCTTTGAATACCAAAATAACACCTCTTATTGGAAAACCCTGATGATTTATGATTTTATGATTTGAAAAACTCTTATTTATGATTTTGACAGTACGAGTTTCTTTTTAAATTTGCCTAGGGGAGAAACGTCTCTAACATTTTAATTTAAATTGAGTATCAACATAAGGTGAAGGAGCTGCAATAGCGTATTTTTAAACAGCTTTTCGCTTGACAGTTGTCAAATGTTGATTTGTCATTTATAAATGTGGAAAGTTTACCATGGAATGCTACACAGTAAAAAAAAAATTAACAGAATTTGTTGAATTTTTTTTTACGAAATTCTACCAAATTTTCTTCGTAATCATATGCCTTCTGAGACGTATATATGCATATGGATATGCGTACACGCAAAGAAAAAAAACGTTTATCGCCAGTTTGCCGCAAACGAACTTCGTTTGTCGTGCTTGAAATCGTTTATTGCAAACGTTTCAACAGTTGTCATAAACGTTGAACGAAAAATAAACAAAATTTTCAGTTGTGAGAAAGGAGTCATTTAGTTGCAGGAAATGAATTTCGTTTGTCATAAACGCGAGTGATTTTTAAATTGCAGCAATTGAAAACTTCGTTTTTCCCAACTGAAAATTTTGTTTATTTTTCCCTTCGTTGCATAAACATAACGCTTATAGTTTAGAGTTACTTTTTGGATTAATTGTTACTATGTATATAAGGAAATTGGTAGTTTGCTTAATACGCGGACGAAGATAGCAACAGAGGTAGAATCCATAAGAAGACGGACGGACATAATGAGAAAGATTATTAATATAATAAATAATAATGACCGAAATAGCTTGCGGTTTATATATATAAGATATATTTTTAAGTCGTGACAACTGAATATTCGTTTGCGGCAAATACAGCTCGCAAACGAAGTATAGTTGGTGAATTTTTTAGTTGTGGTAAACGAAAAATTTCTTTGCGTGTAACATTATCAAAAAGTCAAATAGATTGGCTCAGTGCAAGATGTGAAGACAACGAAACGACTTCGCTCCGGACGTTGGACAGAAAATATCGACGAAGAGAAGGAAAGTGTTGAAAATGACCCAAATATTTCAATTCGTCACCCTGTTCAGGAACTCGACCTCTCTAAGTCCACACTACAGTGAATATTGTCGAAAAATTTAGCTCTGCATACGTGCAAAGTCCAATCGATTCTAGAACTGTAGCAGGCGTACCACTAGCATATTTCTCTGATTAAATCCTTGAAATCATGAGTGGTGAAGATGATTTTAAAAAAAAATCGTGCTTTCTACGAATCTCATTTTCACATTGGGAGCTACGTTAATTTTGACGCATTTGGGCATCCAGAAACCTCCGATGATAACGCCTTATAACCCGGAGATGTTAAAGGGTAGTACTTTTTTCGCAAATGAGGAAGAAAGAGCCGTTACAATCAATGGAGTGCGCTACAGACAAGCAATTTTTTGTTATCAGAGAGGATGTTTACTGACACAAAAAGCATCCATCTTTTTTCTATACTTAGGATTGTGTTACGTACCATGCAAGTCGCAAAATAGTCGATTATACGCAAAAAGTTCCCTTGTTCCTTTGTGTGCGTTTTCAAGACCAAATTGTACACCAACATCTTGCAATTTAACACCTTTAGACTTTTTCTTTTTGGGTTATGTTAGGAGTTAGATCTACGTTAACCATGCGCAAAGATCTCGTGGTTAGTTTTAATATTTTTTGTTTTTTTTTCCTGGAAATTCGAAAGTTAAGAATTTTATTCATATAATATAAATTTCTTCATTGATTCATCAAATATGTAAATGAAGTTCCTAAAATAGTGTTTGTAATTAAAAAAAAAATACTTTTTTAGTTTAAAAAAATGAACCATTAAATCGCAAATTATTAAGTAGCCTTGAATATGCATGGCCAAAATTGAGAAAAAATCGAAATAAAATTAATGTCATTTTCATGTTAATTCTAATCAAATATTGTATTTTTAATATGTATCATAAAACTTAAATGGCTAATTGAATGAAACTTTTACTGGTCATTAAAATTCATTTCCAATAAATTTAACTGATCACCTCAAATAAAGCCTTCTTAAAAATATCGTCATATGAATACTTTCAAGGGGTATATTCAACAAGCAAACACCATGGTGAGCCATGGGGTTAAACAGACTATATCCCTTTTATCGACACTTAACTAGGAGGCATCACTTAAGCTATTCTCTTTTTTTTTAACATTAATATTAAGATTAGAACAGTTAAAAAACCAGTTATTCGAATTAATATAAATGCTAATGAGGTGAATGTGTGTTGAAATGTAAACCAATCAACAACATTTGAAGCTTCACGTCGCCTTATCTGCTTCTAAATATTACTTAAAGACATGTCGACTAAAACGATTATTTTTATTTTTGTGCACTTTAAAAACATTTAGCACAACATTATTTAACGCCATAAATATCAACGTTCACTTTCGATAAAGAAATATATACATATTTTAAAATAATAAACAAAAATATGTATATGCAAAAAAAAAAACTTGTTTTTATTGTTATATAAATATTTATTTTCAATTCTCATAGTGTTTTAATTCAATTAAGATCTAGTGTTTATTTGATTTATTCAAGTTGCCTGAGTATAAAAAATAGTTCTTAATGTATCGTGATGCTTTTATGATACCAAAGAACAATTAAGCATAAACGTAAATCTACAAATTAACGTATTTATGTAAATGAATGCTTCCGTATTTACACTTTATGTTTGTCGCTTAGTTTGCCTTTGAAAAATTTGTTCAATATTTATATTTAAATAGTTAATTGAAAAGCGTTTCAAACTTTTCATTTATCAATTGACACATGGAATAGATTTCGCAATAAGATATAAGCGACAATAAATAATTCATAACTCTGGAGTTCAGCGAATATACAATTGATCAATAATAAGTCAGGAATTTAAATAATTTGAAAGATACCATCGACTTCTTGGCTACTCAACATTTAAAACTTTGGTCAAAATTCAATTGCACAAAAATTAGAAAAAATATCGACAAACGGGGGTTGTTTTAATGAATAAATAAAATGTTAAACTTAATTAAAATATTGTTGTTGTTGGAGTTGTTGTGGTTTTTGTATGTCATGTCAAAGTAAACCAAGAAAAAAAGGTATGCCACTAAGTGTTTTAAAAAAAGTTTTGTGCATTATTTGAAAATAAAAAGCAAAACGGAAATATGTTAAAAACTAATGCCATTATCGTCGGTAATAGAATTAGAGGATCTAAATAGAAACAATTAACGGAACTGTCGCTTCAAAATTTAAAAATTTCAAAAAAAAAGATTAGTTTTCGAGAAATTAGGTGGAAAGTGCCCGAAGACGTGGTGTTCAAAAAAAATTCCAACTGTATATCTATATTTGGAAAAAAAAAATTTAAAAAAAAACAAAAACAAAAACAACATTTCATTACTACTTTGCTTGCAAGAATATATAATCAATATACATATAACCAAAAGTTATATCCTAAAATATGTGCATATGACGTGATTTTGTGCTTGACTTACCTACACAAAAAAACCGCAAGAAAAAAAATACTATTTGATGGATTTGCTAGAATTGTTCCCAACACTATATATTTCATATAAGACAAAAAAATTTCGAAAAAATAATTTTTCAAAGGTAAAAGGTGAACTTAAAGATGTCATGAGCAAATATGAATAAGAAAGTTCAAAGGCTGTAGCACTTAAACCCTTTATGGTTGTGACTTCCCTTAAATAAAAAATCCACAAAGTTTCAACAAGTACAGTATAGAGAGTAGAGCATAAAATTTAGAGTGAAGTTTGTAGAGTGGGAAGTGTAGGGTGTAGATTGTAGAGTGTAGAGAGTGTAGGAAGTAGAGTCTAAAGTGTAGAGAGTAAAGTGTAGAGTGTAAAATCTAGGGTGTAGATTGTAGAGTATAAAATTTAGGGTGTAGTGAGTATACTATACATTGTAGAGTGTACAGTGTTGAGTGTAGATTATATTGTACATCGTTCAATAGTTTAGTCCTAATAATTTCACTTATCTCTGTTATTGCATTTGTCCTACCAAAATAATAATTTTTCCCTCAATTTATAATATACAAAACATTATTTGTTCAAAAATATATCGATGGCCTAAAATAGAAAAGGCGTTATTAATTTTTTTTTTCGAAATCAGGTTTTTAATATATTCTGGTAGACCACTCTCATTATACTTCCTCTTTTAAAAAAATCAATTCGCTTTTTTGTTGTTGTTGTTTCTTATTTTAGGTAAAAACTGAATTAAAAAGTTTTTGTATCCAAAGTTTTCCAGATTTTATTCAGTTCTTTTTTCTCCTGTAACAAAAAAAAAAAAATTGGGTTGCGCCTTTTCTACATTAAGTCATCGTGGGTGTCCATTTTAATTTTAATAAAATAAATTATTTGGTGTTGCAACTGTAAATATTATATAGTAGAAATTCACTTTTTTCAGTCTTGCTGATTTATAAAAAATAAGCCTATAAAATATTAAAAAAAAAACTCTCCCTCACTGCTGCTTACTGCATAAAATAGTCAAAAATAATATTTCAAAATAAACATTTTTTTTTTGCAAATAGCGTAAACGCTTTTCTAGCTAGAGTTGTTACCAACTTTAAAACTTTGTTTTGTGAAAAAACGCAAAACATGTTTCGATTTTATATGACGTGGTGTAAGTGGATGTTTGTGTATAAGTATATCTCAACAATTCGTTCCAGTTTCAACTTGAAGTTGAATAAATGTATCCATTTTTTACATTCACAAATCTAGACAGACCTTTATCCCTTATTTCGACAAAAAAAATCATGTTTAGGACGAGCACCATGTTTTGATAATAGTTGTGCAAAGCAAGGTCAAACATTTGATTGGCGTAAATTATTTTCTAATCAATGACTTAAATATGCTCACAGTTTGTGTTACAATGCATAACAGCATCTAAATTAACTTTTTAGAAAATTTAAATTTTAAAAATTTAATAAAAAAGTGCTATGTTTCTAAAGCTATTTAATTGCAAACAAATAAAGAAAACAGCAGCATAATTTTAACTGTTATACAAAGTCATCAAACAAACAAAAACTATGGCATAGTTTTTGGAGCCAACTTTAATAAATGACTAAACGAGAAGTCAAGTCGATTTATGCCTAAAAATATGTGAATCTCAAAAAGCTGAAGAGTGACAAATGTATCAAGCGTTTTTTAAAGTAAATTTTTATTTTTTCTAAACAAAAATGGAACAAACATTCTCATCTGTTAAAATAAAAATTAAAAGTATTTCACATAGAATACTATGCATATTTCTCTTAAATGTTTTTGTTGTATTTTTACTCATATTATTAAATTTTTTCTTTACTTTTAAAAGAATACAAAAAATCAGCATTTTTTGTGTAACATATTTTCTTTCACTCTATACGCAGCGAGTTTGTCGCTTAAGTCTTTTGATTTGAGGTATTCATATTTGAGAGAAACAGAGCATTTGAGTGCATTGGCGTTTAAGGTGTGGTAAAGTTAATCTAAAGCTTATTTCATTGTTATGTTTATCGATTTAAAAAAATAAAATAGATCTATTTATATTTTTATCGTTCGAATCTTAACTTTTCTATAAATTAAAGACATTAAAAAATAAACATACTTTAAAACCTTCGATTAAATGACAAACCTTCAGTATAAAGATATCAAAATTACTATTAAAAAAATTCTTAGATGTCTATTTTATAAGAAATTCAAAGACATTTTTATGATAACTCAGTGTTTGCTACTGAAAACTATTCAGATAAATTTATGGTAGGTCAGTGTTGGTCACCAATAGTTTTCACATAAGTATTCAAAATATAAAATTTGAATTTTTACATCAAAACGTGTGATGTTAATTTAGTCAATTTTAGTGTTTCAACACGTATAACAAGTTAGGCCTGAAAATATAAACACCTCATAATGGTACCATATAAAATGCAAGCTGATCTTTTTAAAAAATATTTTATTACCTAATATTCTTCAGCAATTAAATCTAATGTTCTAATGTTAGAAAAGATTTTAGAGTATATTAAGGACAAGTTTGTCACTCAAACCCTTTATTTGAATTTATATTTCCATTTATTCCATAAAAACATTGACTGAATTACTAATAAGCTACTTGATTTTAATAGAAACCAATAAAAACCAAAAATATAAAAAAAAAACAATTAACACGCATAAATAAATCTTTTTAAAGCATTTTGTATATGAATAGAACATGATCAATATCAAATAAATCAATCGAAAAAAAGTGAAAGCAACTCAAGAAGCAAAACAAGATAAAATAATCGTAATACTGCGCCTACTTAACATTTTAAACAAAAAATAAATCTTTAGCCATTTGACGTTAAGCTTTTAGAAGACAACATTCTTAAAATCAATGCTAGACACATTTGGTCGGATGCTTGAGAATTCTTCTTTGATAAGTGCAAAGATGAATGGTGAGAGGAGGAAAAAAAAAACTAACGCCATTCAACAACTAATCGAATTTCAAGTTCAAATAAATGGCATATAACAGCATAATGCTT
The DNA here is from genome assembly GCA_943735915.1 of Pherbina coryleti. NCBI lineage: Eukaryota > Metazoa > Arthropoda > Insecta > Diptera > Sciomyzidae > Pherbina > Pherbina coryleti. The sequence continues at coordinate 122,109,586 of OX030952.1, read as the reverse complement.
CCTTATTGGGTTGCTTCTATTTATTTATTTATTTACTCAAGCTTAAAATAACGTAGCTCTATTATCCAACGGATATCAATTAATAACTATTGATAAATGAGTTCGTAATTCTATGTGTTTTGCGCTTGTTAAATTATTCAAGCATTGTAGGTGTCCACTTAGTAGCTACTAGAGAATAGTTGCCACTTAGCAGTATGGAGCGCCTGCGTGGGCAGTGATATGAGTGCTCATAAAGCATATCATGTCTATTTTATTGAGTATAAAGTATGATGGATGTAAATCGTTTAAGCTGATTTATTTTGATTTTGATTTCCTTACATCTGAATGGATGGCGTCAAAATAGAAAAAAATAAAAACACTTGAAACGATTAATGACCCAGATGGTTGCTAGAGATGTGAAATTTTTGACTAATCATATAAAATGAATCACAAAAAGAATGGCAAGAATTTGCCATTGAAACAGAGTATTTAATATATATCGGGCTTAAAAATATATACAAAATAAAAAAATAAAATAATAAATAAATTTTTAATCTTAATATTTGTATTTGTTCTTCATGTTGTCTTGTTGTCAACATGCTTAGCCTAGAGCTCGAAAAATTTGTTTTCAATATAAATAATAAATAAATAATATGTGTAACAAATATTTTTTTTTTAAGAATATTGCATAATTGACGGTACGTTTTGATAAAAAAGTGTTTTTATTTACAGAAGACTGCAAAAGAAATCACCAAAAATACTGACGATTGTAACACCTCGAGCGTTAAGGATCGGTTTTGAATCCGACAACGTACCTTCTTCGGTAAAAAGATAGCTTGCAATCTTTGATTGAAAATGATTCTTTCAAATCATTTACCGGGCGAAAGGGTACATCGTTAAGAATCTTTATCGTCTTTTTAAAAAAAAAAAAAAAATCGTCTATGACTTACGAAGTAGTTTACGAAAATACCCCTTCTGCAAAGTAATACAGTGTGCAATGTATTTACTCCGAATTTTTCAATAAAAAAAAATTTTCATAAATGTCGATAAAAGTCCTTAAAAAGTGACAATCTAGAAAAACTGAACATAATTTTTTTTAATTTTTAATTAAAAATTCGATATTAATGTAGGAAAAAATATAAAAAATATAAAAAAGTAATAAAAAAATCCACCTAGATTCTCGTTCAGTAAGATACAAAACAGCAGATAACAGAAGTCTTGACAAAGCAGTGGACCGAGTTCGTAAAAATTCATGACAGCAACTATTTATATTGAAGAATTCTAAGGCAGGAACAATATGAGCCGAAGGTCGTTCTTTGTACACTGGATGATGTGATAAAAGAATTCTTTTAATAGAACTATATAAAGTTGAAATTTGTTTACTTTATTATAAGTAGCTTCATCTTTTAAATTAGTTTTGAGAAACCGTAGAGTAACAGTTTGACAAGCACTGCTCAAAATATTTAGCAAGCATTAGAAGTTTAATTTGACAGTTTGGCAAATACAGAAACATCAGAGCAAAATTATGATAGTGACATTAATAGCAGTTTAATAATCACAGGAAAATCAGCAACAACAGTTTGAGAAGCATAGAATAAAAAAAATAAACAAGAACTATCATATCATCAGATGCATGCTTCCATTACTGCAGGGGTACTCATTTTCTATGAGCATAATTTATAACTCTACGCAAATTTTTTGAACACTCAACAGCTAAGATAACAAAAAATTGTCCAGTGGTAGAAAATGGGTTAAATAACATTTTTTTTTTAGAACCTTTGCCATTAAAAATTTCTATAAAAAAATTATTATTAAAACCGTTTCTTCGGTATCATATCCAGAGTAGGACGATCTGACAAAGGAAAAATTGCTTACAAGGTAGTGGAATATTTTTGCATTTTTGACTTTTATAGATAAATATAGGTATAAATAAAGATATAGATAAAAATTATATACAGGGTGGGCCAAATACAAGTTTTTTTTTTTAAATGCAATAAAATAAAACAATAAAACAAAAAAAAATAATTTTTTTCCATGTATCATGGCTTTATTAGTGAGAGCAAACATTCCCATTAATTATGGAAAACAACGTCGTTGCTGTTTCACTGAATGAAACAGCACTGAATGCCGAACGCACTATCTTAACGAGATGGCAAGGTTATTCAGGATTTACCTTATGGTATATCGAGGGCAAAAATCTGGCTGACGAATTGGCAAGATAGGGTACAACCTCGAACACCCTCTTAAATGAGGATTTCATTGGTATACCCATGTCCTCCTATAAGCTCCAGTGCAAGAACAATTCTTTGAGTCTTGCACAAGTACGTTGGGAACACCTTGACACATGTAGGGTAGCTTAGCTAACGTGACCTCGCTACGACTTAAAACGCATTAAATCACTACTTAAATTAAGCAGGATAAACCTTTAAAAAATAGTAGGAATCCTCACGGATCACCGTCTAATCGGAATACATGCTCTTCGATTGGGACTTACATCAAACGATTTCTGCAGAAGCTGCAAATGCGAGGAAGAGGTAGAAAATGTTCAGCATTTTCTCGGCGAATGTCCGGCGCTAAGTAAAAGGAGATTGGAAACTCTGGGCCATCCCTACTTAAATGGGCTAACCGAAGTCTCATGCCTGGAAATCAGGCATATAATAAAATTCATATTCCGTTCGAACTGGTTTGTTGAGAATGGGAGAATGGTTCACCATTCTGCATGAACCAGAGGTCTTTAAAATTCATGTCTCCACCCGCGTGGATGCATTTCTTGATTTATATGAAATGCATCATTAAATTTACATGCATGTTGTCTACTAGTAACCACAGGATGATTCGGTTAAAATTGCTAGAACTATTATTTTTGCTATTTTTCATAGCAAATTGAAGTTGGAATTTGATTGTCTTTGATTTTCATTGATGTGAAAATTTCTTTCATGTATTTAGAACCTGGTCTTGAATTGACACCAAATAGTCCACGCACTTTTGAAAGCACTCTGCCACGGCTGCCACATGACAACCCTCAGATAAAACCTTAGAATAAAACGGCTTCGATAGTCGAGTAGGCAGCGTGCTTGACTGCCACCCCAGAGGTCCCGGGTTCGAATCCCGGCCAGGTCATGAATCTCCGCTTTAAAGTTTCTTTATTTCTTTCCACATTTCTAATCAACTGAAAACCCATAATACGACTTGAAGTTGTAATTGGAAGTTAGAGAAGTTTGTGGATGAGATTACATCATAACTTGAATTGACTGAGGTAAATGCATAACACTTTCTACCACATCTAGAAAATTCAACTCATTTTTCGTTTAATTGCCCCTTCCCACTAATATATCACCCCATTTCAAACCAAAGCAGTCTTGACTGAATAGGTATTACACCTGAAACCTGGGTTCAAAGCTCAAACAAAAGGTAAATAGTTGAAATAGATTTTTTAATTTTTGAACCATGGATTTCAGGCAAGGTTGGAACTAAGGTTTGCCTTGTTTCGAAAATGGTGGTGAATTCAGCAAAATTTCAATAAAAATTTTAGTATAATTTTTAATTATAAATAAGTAAGAAATCCATTCATAAAAAGTGTATTGAACCACTTGAGATAGAAAATAACAAACTTATGGAAACAAGCCCATGGATAAATACTGAAGTATTTCTAAATACTGAAGTGGAAAATAATTGAAAATAATATAATTTTAACTTTTCTCAAATTTTTCTTTAGTAAACGGACGTATATATATTCGGGCGAATCAAGGCGTGGTTTATGATCCTCAACAAAGGCTCCACTAAAAATCTGTCGAAGATATAAACGAGTTTTAAGATCTTTTAAAATTACTGCATTGTTCAAAATTTTTCGCTTTTTTATATATCAGAGAAGACATTGCTACTTCTTAAGGAAAAATAACTGAACCTCAAAGGTCTTAATAACAATTTCAGCCCGATCTTATCAATGTGGTAATTTTAACCAAACAATATTTCGTTCAACAATGTCATTAAAACAAAACCATTTTCAGGGAAGCACTTACATTCAAGGGCTTCCACAGGAGGAGCAGGCTCAAGTGCCCCCCCTGGACTGGAAAAATTTTATATATTTTTATTTCCTATGTGTATATATTGCATTTTCATATCATCATTTTCATATACGTGTACATCAATGTATACCTTTGCACACCCTTCAAAAATTCCTGCGGACGCCTATGCTTGCATTATTTAATAGATAAAGAATATCGTCCTTCATGGAAGTATGAGCATTTTTAGAGACTAAATTTATCTTCCACACGGAAAGCCATCACTGCGATTATCCTTTAGATTCAGATCATGTTTACTGAGCTAAGACTTTGATACGCCCTCTCACACAAACAAAAGTTTGAAATCCATACCAGAAATAACATTTTTTTTTTTAAATATATAAATAATTTTTATTAAAAACCATTACAGAAACCTAAACAATAATTCTATAATAAATGCTACATCAACCAGTCAATTTTAAAATACAAAGTTCCTTAAAGGTTTTTCATAGTGATAGCCATGGCCATCATCAATTTCAACGTTTTGTTCTTCGAACGGTAGCGCTTGCTCGTCTTCGCCTTCATCGACATCCTCGTGCACAGGCGGCAAGTACTGCGTAACTAACTCCTGTACGGGAGGCAAGTATTCGTCCTCTGGCTCCAAGGGCGCCGCATACGAAGGAATTGGTATTTTAAATTGTGGCAAATTAATAACGGGCTTAGCTGGTGGCGGCAAATAGTTAACTTGGGGTGGTGGTGGTGGAGTCGTAGTTGTGGTGGTTGTCGTAATAGGCTTAGGGGGTAAATAGATTTTTGCAGGTGTGGGACGTGGTTTGGTCGTGGTCTTGGGTGGTAAATAAATTGCGGCTGGTGTTGTGTGGGGTGTTGGGCGACGAGTTGTTGTTGTAATGCGACGAGTTGTTGTTGTTGTGCGACGTGTTGTCGTCGGCGGCAAGTAGGTGGGCAACGGCTTTACAACGTGTTCTGTAACAGGAGGTAAGTAGGTGGGTGCTGGTGTGGGTGGCAGATAGGTGGGTGCAGGTGTAGGTGGCAGATAGTTTGCAGCTGGCAGTTCAAATGGTGGAATTGCTTCCTCATATGAGTAGCCGGAATGATGTGAATGTTCATTACTTGCAGCAAGATCATGATCGTGATGATGATGATGATCGTGGTGGTGATCGTGATGATGATGGTCATGCTGATGACCGAGTAAATGTGAAACGTCAGCTTTGGCAATGCCTAAACAGCATATGGCAAGAAGGAATAGCTTCTGTAAACAAACAAACAAGAAAAAAAGAAGAAGATTATTTAAAGAAGCATGCTTAAAATTTTTGATTAATATTGATTAATTGATTATAAAAGATGATTAAAATTGGCAAACATTTTGGGTCAAAAATTTGCGGTAAGACCTTATGGTTACTTATTGATGTTGTTGTTGTTTTTTCTGTGTTGTTGTTGTGGTCATTGTTGTGCTTGTTTAAGCTTAAGGTTTAAGTTCTGCAAAGCTGTTGTTTGCGTTTTTCTTGAACTTAGCCTGAAGGTTGCCGTCAAAGAGTAATCGCAGTAGTTCTTCTGCAGATGGTAGTGGTTTGTTTTTTTTTTATTTATATATATATATTTTTTTATATTTTTATTTCATTGAATTTGGTTCTGACCTGATTTTGAGAGTATGAAATAGAGTGGGTCAAATGAACAATTTGTCCTTACATGAGTGCCCTTTTTTATAAAATTATATAACAATTAAACAATGAAAGCCTGTGAAGATTGTTTCAAATTCTCTAGAAGTATTTTTGTCTTTAAAAACCTTTTTTTAGAAAAACTTTGACACAAAAAAAAAAAACCGAAAAGAAAAGAAAAGAAAAGAAAAGAAAGACCATCTCGAATTGTTTTAAAACTAAACAACTCTTCCTTTCATTGTATGTCTTTCCTCGGTTGTATTTGTATTCTCCACAACTTTAACTTCTTTTTTTCACTCTTTTTACTTATCCATAGCACTTTATATATCCGTTATCCTTTTAATGATATCCGTGTAATGATTAGTTATATGAGCAGCTGCGTATAACTACAGCTTCTTTATAATAAAGAACCTTTAATTCATTGTTATTATTACCATTTTGGCTTTTTAAGCTTATTTCCTATAGTTTTATTTTTTTAAAATACTCCAAACTTCAATGTCAACTCTTCGATATCTTGTAATTGTCAATTTTTTTTATTCACTTGTCCCGTTGTTCTGCTTGTTTTAATATCGCTGATTGAAATTCGAATGCTTCAAATTATTGACATGTTGTGGCTTTTTATAGTCAAAGTCTATTTAATCAATAGCCCAAGCTCATATGTTCAAATGTACCACGAACTCAATTCTAGCTACAATTTTTCTTTTGTTACCTCTTTGGATGCTGATGCCCTCTTTGCTGTTTTTAATTTTTTTTTTATTTGTTATTCTCTTTCGCTCTAGCTCGTTTTTAGTTCAAGCTTCTTGTACTGTGTTGGTCTTTTGTTTCGTTGACTGGCTCTTTTGGATTCTTCCTCATCCATCATAACTGGTGTTAAAATTTGTTCAAAAATGTGTTAATTAATTACTACATTTCAATTAAACGATTATGAAATTGATTTGATGTAAAAGTTGTTGATTTTTCGGTTATGATGTTGCATGGTCGTTGCTCTAATTGTTTGTTTATTTTTTGAATTTTGAACTGTATGGCAGGCGTTTTGCGGTTCCTCGTTGATGTTTTTACTTTTGTTTTTTTTTTTTTTATGTTATAACCTATTTCGGAAATAGCGCAAAATCTGCAAATAATCAATTTTAATGATGGTTTATAAAATGCTAAAATTTACGCTTGTTGCTTTGAGGTCACTGGCGTACTTTTTGAAATTTGTTTTCAAAGTAACTGAATTTTCTAAAATCGTTTAAGTGGTCGTTTATAAAATAGATTCTACAAACGTTACCTTTTACCGCGCAGGTTTCCAAAACAGTTTTTCAAAATGTATCGCCGTTCCATGCAATTATTACTTGCTGAGTATAGGTGCTATAATAAAAAATGGCATGACAGTAGAGATAAATTTTTTGACTTTATGACAAAAACAAAATTAAAAACTTTTCGGCGCGCTGCTTTAGTAAAGAAATTGAAAATTTGTTACATAGAATTATCACAGACTATATATAGTTGCTAAGGTAAAAACTATTGTACGAGAGTGAAGGCTGGTCCTTAGCCTTTACGGCAAAAATAGACAACAAATGTAAGACGCCATAAGGTCGCAAAGAGAGCCGAATCCAATACTGAAAATGGCAGTATTAATATTCGTCGAGTATATAATGATTAATGATACATTTTATAAAACGTCACTGAAGAATTTGTACTCAGCCTTACTAAAATAGCAAAGAGAAAAGAAAATTATTACGTCAACAGGTCGCGGAAATAGAAGCTACTGCAACAAAAATATAATAATGTTGCATGGAGTTACTCGCTGAATAGATTTTTTTTTGTTTATAAGAAATAAAAAAAGAAATTGTATTTTACGACAGCAAAATATGGTTCTTTGACTTCATAAAGAAAATTAAAAATAAATCTGAGCCTCATTGGCAACCACTGAATACAGTAAAAATGCAAGAATAATAAAAAATCGTTGCATGTAATTATAACTCCTTGATACGGTAAATTTTATAGAACGACAGTTAGCTGAGGTTTTCGGACACATGTTAAAAATAAAAAAAAATGTATGGTGCGATTTATGGCGCGATTTAGGGCGAAGGTCTTTCAGAGAATCGCTTCAAATAACGTTAATGTTGGTTGCATGGATATATTGCATGACGCTAAGATAAATGCAAATGTGCCACATAAACAAAAAACAAAAATATTATCGATGAAAATAAAGGCTCCATGAAATATTGAATTATCTCCCAAAAGAAAAATCGCAAAAAAAAAAAAATAAAAAATCACTCACAAAAAGAGAAAATGAACAAAAAAAAAAAAAAACAAAAATGTAAAATCGCCCAATTTTTTAAATTGTTTCCAGGAGATAAAATTCTCTTGCACGAAATGAGCAGAATTTTAAAGGCCCATTTAATTCAATGAGTCATGCTTAGAAATCTATAAAAACATTTCGTACAATTTTTTCCAAAACAAGAATTTTGTTTTGTAAGCAAAGAATTTAAAAAAAAAAATAACGACGGTGCTCAGTTGTTTTTTTTTTAATTTAAGCTTAGAAATGTTTCAATAACACATTCAAAGAAAAAACTAAGAGAAATCTTTTCAATTTTTGTGGACTGGCAGTGAATTTTGGCAAAATTTATTCTCAAAAACAAAGCCATGATTTTAAGACGGTTTCCGGTAGGAACTACTCCGACATAATTGCTTGTCTTCACGTTAATCTTTTTTAATTCAATATTTTTTAGAGTAATTTTTTTTAATGATAAATATTTTATTTTTGACGCGATGCGCGGACGCGGTCCTAAATATTTTCTTTGACTTGTCAAAAAAAAAAAAAAAAAAACAAGAAAAACATAAAAAATGTCAGAAGTTTTGTTTCATTATAAATAATTGAATTGAATTTTATTTAAAGTAATTGGAAATGTTATTCTTTAAAAATATGTGTTTTTAAGAATAATACAAATAAAAATTGATCATTATTAAAAGAAAATGAATTAATTATTACAGTCGATGTGTTTTCTTATAGATAAAATTGTTCGCTACCATTAACTTCTATTTTACAATTTATCACACTATTGTCTTCTACCAGGAAATCCATCGGGGGTCGCAAGTATCATTGTAGCACGAATAATAATGTCCTTTGGATGTTTTCGATTTCAATTTATATAATGATTTGTATCTGTTAAATATATTAATACTCTATTAACTTTTCTTCCACCAACGAACTCGAATTGTAATTTTTCCATTCTATCTGCATTCCTTGAATGCACTCTTTAATAATTCAAACAAATCTGAATAACTTTCAATAACAATACTGAAAATCAATATTGCACGAAATAACAAGAAAAGCAAAAGAAGCAATACTCTAAATATTGTTACCTCTAAGAACTGATTGATGGTTTTTGTCAGATATCAAAAACGAAAAATCATCCAAAGGTTTGAAAAATTAAAATTAAATAAATGAAAAATCACCCAAAGACAGAAAATGAAATTTCGCCCAAAATATTTCCCCCAATAAAAAACAAAAGAAATTTCACCAAAAAAAAATGCAAAAAAACTCTCATATGAAAATTCGGTTCTTCGCAAAATCGCCAAAAAAAAAAAAAAAAAAAAAAAAACAAAAAAATATTAAAAATTACCTAATTTTTTCCGTACGAATTTGGGAAACTTGAGCGATTTTGCATTTTTGTTGGGTAAAATTTCATTTTTTGCTTTTGGGCGAAATTATTCCTTTTGTTTTTGGGTGAATTTTCGTTTTTGGTTTTGGGTAATTTTTCGTTTTCTTGGGTAATATTTCGTCTTTTTGGGATATTTTTCATTATTTCTTGGGTCATGTTTCATTTGGGAAATTTTTAATTTTTTTTTGGGCGAATTTTCTTTTGAGTGATGGAGAAAATATCATGGGCCCAAAATAAAAATTAAATTAAAATTGGAGCAAGTATTAAAACAGACTTCAGTTATGGATAAGAACAAAAATGAGAAAAAGGATTGAGTGCAAGGATTTGGACAAATATTGATAGAGAAAAGGAATAGGACAAAGACTTAGACACTTGAAGTCATATTTAGGGCATGATTGAAAAATAAGGACGAGGTACCCGCCTTTTGTTTTTTTATTTTTTTTTAAAGTTCATATCAGAATTAATCAAGGAGCTACCATAATTTGTTGAAGTGAAACTTCTTTAGCCGCGGTGGGGAGTAAAACCGATGAATCAATTCGCCGATGAAACACTTCGCCGTGAAACGCTTCGGAGTGTTTTTTTTTTAATTTGTTGAGAAAAAATAATGAATTCATCACTTTATTTTCAAATGTATTCTTTAAGATGGGTCACCCCATATGAAAAAAAAATATTTCAAAAGACCGCCCCTCATTTGAAAGTTTATGTTAAGGGGATTTTAGTAGCATACAAATTTTTTTTTTAGGTAGACCCAAAATCTGCCCAAATGGTCTTTTTTGTAAAACTTCATCAGTTTTCGGTCAGTTCATTGGTCTTTTGATATTTTTTTTTGGTGACCCACCCTAGTATTCCTATCATGTAAATTAAAAAATAAAATTTAATGACAAAATCTCCATAAAACTAATCTTAGTAAAAAACAGCTATGAATGAAATAAAACAATTCGTTATTTTTAAACAGATTTTATGAAAATAAATTTTATTAATTTTTCAGAAATATCTACTTTCTTAACAAGTCTTCTATTTTAGCTTAAGTGATGACAGAATATTAATTTTTTGTCGAAATTCCTAACCGAGGTTATAAGAGGATCAGAAGAAACCATCAACATAGTGATGATATCCATGATCTGGTTTTTCCGTTCATTCTTTCTGATATTGGACAAGGACGTAGGCAGGATGAAAATAAGGAGGGGGAAGGGCAAGACCTTAAAAAAAAAAAAAAAAATCATATCTATCATATCTTTACCATATCTTTTTATCATATCTAGTTTCAAAGAAAATGGAAAAACCACATATTTAAAAGGATTAAAAAGGAATTATACATAGAAAATACTTTCAAAAGATAATATAATAATAATATTAGTATAATATTAATTTATACATCCATTATATAAAAAATCTCAGATTTCATTCAGATCAGCAATTGCCCCCCCTGGCTACGCCCTTGTTATTGGATAATTAAAATTTTTTTGTAAAAACCTGTCAAAAAACGCAAATTACGCAAGAAAAGTTGAAATATTTTCTACTTTTCGTTGGCGTTAAGCTCTCTCTCATAAGCTTTTACACATTTTTATTGCATTAAGCTCAGCGAGTAGACGGACGCATATGCAAATGCAGTGAATGAACTTCCAGTTAAAACAGTAGGTTGTTAAGAAAAGCCAATAAATCAAAACAAAAGAGCGATTTATATTCTTTGAGAGAAAACAAAAGTTTTATATTCATTAATTTATTTCCAAAATATTTTTTATTAATTTTGGAAAATTGTATATTTTTAAAAGTTTTTCGAATTGACAAAAATAATTAAAAATAAACCATTTTTTGGATTTCAACCAGTGATTTCAACCAGGTTGTGCAGAAAACAAAATTAATTTTCACGAGAAGTGAATTTCATGCAATTTACACAGCTTTTTACACAGCAAAAAGATTTTTATATTAAGTTGATATATTTATGTAAAAAGTATAATCCCAGGATTTATGTCTTGTATACCGTTCATTGTTGCTATTAGTTTTTTACTTTTTACTCTTATCTATATTTGGGAACTATAGATAAGATTGGTTGGTCATTAGATCATATCCCATTCATAAATAGAAAAATAAACCCCAACTTTAAAGCCCCAACCGTTCATACACAGGATCATTAAAAATTTACTAAAAAATACTGCATATAAAAAACTTGCGCAGAGAGCAAGATAGTTCCAGCTGCCTGGTGTAGCTGATATGGAAAAAGATAATAGGGGTTTTCACGATTCAGTGCATTTGGCTGTGCATTTGAGCATGAGCCAAAAATCCATGCTTTTTTTCTCATTGTATGTACATTTTGTTAGTGTAAAGAGATAATGACGATATGTAATATGGATGTGAAGATAATAGAGTTACTCGGGTATTAACTTAAATTAATTTTATTAAATTTTGCTTAAAAATATTTACAAAAACAAAAAAGAAATAATAACAACAGTTCTAACAATAATATTTTTGGTTTTAAGTCTTAACTGACAGTCAGTCTAGTGGTGCGATAAGCATCTAAGAACGATGGCGGAGACGCCTTTGTGGCTGGCCATAATGGTAGCCACCGGTATTTGATGCGGGTGCAGAGAATTCATGTTCATGATGATGATGTTCTAATGGATCTGGTGCGGAGTAGCGCTCTACATTAGTTGGATGATGTACTTCATGTGTATGTTCTTCATGATGATGTTGCTCTCCATGAGTTTGGAGTCCTTGTTGATACTCTTCACGATTATGTTCTTCATGATGATGTTCTCCATGATTTTGGTGTTCGAGTTGATGCTCTTCCTGATAGTGATGTACATCGGCATGGCGTTCCTCTGTAAGAAGTTGTTGCTCTTCATGTTGACGATGATTGTAATGCTGAAGATGATCGTCATTTTGTTGCTCTGCAAGAAGTTGTTGCTCTTCATGATAACTTTGCTCTTCCTGATGATGATGATCGCCATGCTGTTGCTCTAAATGATGATGTTCTTCAAGATGATGCTGTCCATGATGTTCCGGAACAGAGTTGTACTCAAAATTAGCCGATTGAAGCTCTTTTGGTGCTTGTTCAGCGCTAAGGTGATGCTCATATATGGGAGCTATGTATTCGTTAGAGGTAGCAGCGTGACTTGGAGCAGCGTAACTGGGAGCAGCGTGACTGGGAGCAGCGTGACTGGGAGCAGCGTGACTTTGAGCAGCGTGACTGGGAGCAGAGTAACTAGAAAGGTGGTCACCATGGAGTTTTTGTTCAATTGAAGATGATGATGAAAATGTTGAAGGGTAAGATTGTTGAACAACTGGTGCACTGTATTCATGGATGGCGGATACCGACGCATCTTGTTTTGGTGGCAAGTATTCATTAGACTCAGCTGGGCCATTCTGAAGAGCTGCAACGTGATGTTCTGCTTCTTGATATTCTTTGCTTATTGCAGGGTAAGCTGGTCCAGAAGCAGGAATTGATGGCTGATAGTATACTGGAACAAAACTCTCTGATTTTGGTTTTCCGTATATAACCTGGGAGTATGACTGACTGACATCAGGTGCATGTGTGTGTGCTGCATGTGCGATATGTCCGGATGAATGTTCAACTGTTTCAACTGATCTACCATGCGTTTGTCCAACTAATCCACCATGCGTTTGTCCAACTAATCCACCATGCGTTTGTCCAACTAATCCACCATGCGTTTGTCCAACTAATCCACCATGCGTTTGTCCAACTAATCCACCATGCGTTTGTCCAACTAATCCACCATGCGTTTGTCCAACTGAATTTTCTTCAGAGTATGACTGACCCACTGAGTGGTGGTGTGATGCCGAGTTGTGGTGACCTTCGTTTGGCTTGCTATACGAATAACCACCGCCATGAGTCAAATGTGAAACATCAGCTGACACAGCGCTAATCGCGGCTACGCTCACAAATAAAACCAAAAATTTCTAAAAAGACACAAAAGCAATAGAAATGGAATTAAATCAAAACAAAATTATTGACCATTTAAATGCACAAGATTGCTCTGCTTACCATTGTTAAAATATTGACGAGCTTAGGTTAAGGTTGGATTGAAATACAATCTCTGGATGTTATTCCACTGGAGGATGGAATGCGTTTGATGCTTAAGCTTGAGTTAAACGGAGTTTATATATGATATTTTTTTATGGGCAATGTTCCAAATTTGCATTCTGTCCAATAGGTTTGAAATCTTTAAGTGGCTGGGTTATGCACTATTGCTCAAAATTCCTTTTTGCATATGTATGCATGGGTTTTAAGCATTCAAGATGATTTTAATTGATTATTTTTTTTTTAATGTATTCCGACCATACAAAACGTTTTTGTTTGGCCCATTGTAGTTGATCATTTTAAATTTGCATTTTATATATAACACCGTACATTTTTAACAAGTCCCAACATTATCTGTTTTGTTTTTATCAATAATATTCATTGTTTAAATTCAAACCATAAAATAATTTTAGTAGATAGAAAGTTACAAGTTAATATTTGCAAAACTAATTTTGCAAAAAGTTATATTTTGCAAAACTAATTTTGAACGAAATCAAAATGATTTGGAATGAAAGCATGATCAGTAATGCTTCGAAATAATAACAAAAACAAAATTTATAAATGATAAAAAAAATGCGAAACAATATTTCAATTAATGAAATGTTTCTTTCTAAAACTGTGAAAACTAAAACCATTAATCTACTGACTCTAAAACGGGTTTAGAACCATTTTCAGGTTGTTAAACCTTGATTGAAATTTGAAAACCACAGAAAGTTGTGAAGATAACAAAATTTTTGTGTCACATTAGTTTCTTAAATTATTGAAGAACTATTTTATTTAAATTTATTGAAAGTAAATGCACCTTAAACAGTTTAATAATGGGAGAATTTTTCCCTCTCTTAATCCTCGTGGCAAAATGGTTTGATGAGAACAGCAAAATCCATGACGTTTGGGTATATATGGGTTAATCAATCATTTTGATTTCCTTGGAGAAGTGTTATAAATGCAGTAAGAAGAAGAAAAAAAAAAAGGAAATAACAGTAAGGTTTAAGAATTAAAATACAAATCGCACTCCATCTTCGAAACAGACACAATTCAAAATTTTCAGGAGAAGCAAAAGACCAGTTTATTTTTCAAAGGAATCCATACAAAACAAGGAGACAAAAGGAGTTTTTTTTTAATTATAGAGTAACAAGATGAGTGCAAAATTTTAATAATTGATTGAGGTTATCACTACGAATAGTTTAACATTTAAAAATAAAAATTTGTAAATTTTAAGTTGTGCCTGTTTTGAAGATGGAGTGCGAAATATTCCTTTACATAATTCTGTGATGGCTTCCCAGCTAGCACAAAAGAGTTACAAGAGGGTCGTAAATGAGTCGAAAAGCAGTAGAGCTGCAAAAGTGTGAATTCATTTTCACTCATTTTTTAAAAGTTGATGTCATTTTTTGTAGCATTTAGAGTGTCAACTCTTTTGGATTAAGCCTTCATGCATTGAACACATTGACGACGACAGCGACATTACGGCATCTGTCAAATTTTTTTACATGTATATCTTATGGAGAGAACTTGGTCTCATGTCGCAATGTCGTCTCGTTGATATAGAATTATTCCTAATTTGACAGCTTGTCGTCGCTGTCGTCGTCAATGTGTTCAGTACATTAAGCTGATTAAAATTGTTTTCAAGACATAAATTGCAAAACCTATAGAACTCACACTGAACTAAATTTTTAATGAATGCAGCCGCCGATGCATTATAAATACAGACATATAACGCAACTGTAGCACCACTAGAACTTAAACATGGTAATTTTTTCATGTATTTTGTAACAACTTTGGACGCTATGAGGCGACAACGTGTTATAGCTACGTTTTAAATGCGTTGTTTCGACAAATTGAAGTTGCACGCAACATAATGAATGGTAACTGGATCACCCGGGAAGTTATTGTTTGGTAATGTTATGCCACAAAGAAGTCCAACAAAAATAATCATGATTAAAATGAAATTAATTCAAAATAAGTCTTAAAAACGTTTTCTTAAGTATAAGGGGATATATAGGTTACAAATTTAAAAAAAAAAAATTCTTTCGGGAATTTTTTTTCATAGAAGAAAAGAAGACATCGTTTTCAAATTTTGCACATATATTTATTACCATTTAAAAAATACAAATAATTTTTTTTTCAGAATTTTTGAAGCGGTTTTTGACGTTATTTGATTTTTTTTAAAGAAATGCAAAAAACGTGACGGTGTGCAGGATATCACCAGTCTGGAACATCTAAGGAAAAAAATGAAAAAAACAAATAAATCCTTGTTTAAGTGGCCACCGCCTGAACTAGGATAATGTTTATCCGCCGAAGAAAAACAAAATGGTGACCGATTTTGTAACCTCGAAAATCGATTTTATTTTTCAAATGGCCGCCATTTTGTTTTATTTCGGCGTATAAAAGTTATCCTAGTTCAGGTGATGGCCACTAAAACAAGGATTAATTTGTTTTTTTTTATTTTTTCCTCAGATGTTCCAGACTGGTGATATCCTGCACACCGTCAATTTGTTGACATTTATTTAAAAAAATCAAATAACTTCAAAAACTGCTTCAAAAATTCTTAAAAAAATTTGTTTGTATTCCTTAAATGTTAATAAATATATGTGCAAAATTTGAAAACGATATCTCTTTTTTCCTTCTATAAAAAAAAATTCCCGAAAAAAATTTTTTTTAAAAATTTGTAACCTATATGTCCCCATAAATGTTATTTATGTAACTAGTGACAAGTTTTCTCAAGTGTGCATTCAAAGTGGGAGACACTATTTAATAAAACTAGTATCGCCTGTGGTCGAAATTCGACCATATAAAAATCGATTTCATTTTTGTTTTATTTATTTTTTTTTTAATTTTATTGAAAAACGTTTGGCAGAGTTGGAAACATTAAATTGAGAAATAAGTATCTGCTTTAGGGCAATGCAATAAATGAAATTAAAATTAATTGTTATTGAAGTGAATCAAGAATAAATTACTTTGATTTATTTCGTAGAGATTATATTGAAAAAATTAATTGGCAATGCATGCATAGTGAATATTTGTTTATGTTTAGGTTTGATAGTCTTCTGGATTGGTAATACCCATTTTACATTGGTCAAGACTTGAATTCAATTCTTTCCTATTCCCTTTAAAACTTACCCTCTCTCACGTTGATGTCCGCGTCTTTCATCAACAAACTCTTAGACTTGATTTCAAGTCTTGACCAATGTAAAAGGGGACAATAAACTTTTCAGATGAATTCGCCTTCATTTGAAATTTGTATTGTATTGAAATAAAATTCGATACAAAATTAATGTGAAAAACATATTTGCTCCATAAAAATTTTGGCATCACTTTTACTTTCCTAATGAATTCGCCAACAGTTCTCTTACTCAGAAGAGCGCACAATGCACAATGAGCAAAATAGAAAATGAGTATATTTTAGCGTCAAGTGGCGAGCTTTCTTTCTTTTCTCTTTCTGCGGATCGTTTATATGGAATTTTCTTTGTGGGTACGTTCTGTGGCCATCATATATACATAGAAATCGTTTTTCCGACCCGATTTACACACGTCAAGAGTTGACGGTCAATTTTTTTATATTCCATATTAAACTTGACGCTTCGGTTTACACTCGTCAAGAGTTGAGTGTCATTTTTGTGTTGAGTGTTGAGTCAATTTTTCTTTGATGAGGCCGTAATAAAATTAAAAAATAACGGAACAACGAACGAGAACAAAACAAATTGCCCAAGAATTGACGATACGATACGTTGAAGTACCCTCAAACACAAGAGTTGACCGTCAACTCTTGACGTGTGTAAACCAGGACTCTCTGTTTATATTCTTCTTTTTTTTCTCTCACGTCGCTCATTTGCTCACATTTAAAGCTTCTTTGTTGTTTCTGTGTTTGACTTTGCTTTGTTGTTGCGTTTTGTGTTGCTATATAAGACCATGCATAAGCCTTTGATCTCAATTGCTCTTAGTTGGCTCCGAAGCTTACTCCGTGCCCATAGTTGCTCATGTGCAGGTATGGGCACCACTGCATTTAAAGCATTTGTGGGGTTTCTGTGTTTATCTTTTGTCTTTGATTTGTTGTTGCGTTTTGTGTTGCAACATAAGCCTTTGTTCTCAAATCTTGCTCTCAACGCTCCCAGAGCGATCTCTGCCCATAGCTGCTCATGTGCGATCGTAATCGAACTCATAGCCCGAACACAATGTGCGCGACGAGCGGCGAGCAGCACGTCTCCAATCTGTCGATGTAAAGAAATGTTGAGCGACTTGATTATTATAATACACGCGACAGCAGCAAACTTCAGCAGCAAGCATAGTATCAAAGAATATACAATATATAGAATGCGCATCTTGGTACAAAACGCAAACATTTTTCTGTCGCACTCATAGATGCGGGGGGAGCAACAAGACGAAGATACGATGTGAGCAGCATTAAGCAACATCGAACATTTTGAGCGAACCAACCAAAGGTTGCAACAGGAATGGTGATGTTTGACAAAGCACACCATGTTTTCTGAGCTCGATCATGTTGTTAGCATGATCGGCATTCGTAGCTTTGCTGGCCTTTTTGAAATTTTTTATTATATGAATTGCTAATGCGACAAGTCGTTATAATGTCAAGAAATATAATAAAGAAAAACAATCTGGAGTCTGGCATTAAATGCTGTATGCAGACTTGCAAAAAATCAAAAAGAAATTCCCCTAATATTAAATTATTCAAATTTCCTTCCCATTATTTAGCAATCAGTCAAATATGTCGAGAAAAATGCCATATCTCAGATTTGGACTACGGTTCAAATGTGTACATTTGCAACAGCCATTTTTATACCTCCACGTTTAAAAAACGTAAAAGGGGTGTATTGATTTTGTCACTCCTTTTGTAACGCCCATAAGGAGGCGTGGTAGGTATAGAAAAGTATATATGACGCGTCCAAAGCAAAAGAAAGCAATATTTTTATGCACTCAAAAATCGAAAAGAAAAAGGTTCAGCGCAAAAGTGAGCACAACTTGGTTGCACGGCTCATCAAACAGAAGTTGCGTGTGGATGACGGTTGCAAGCGAACATTGAAAGTTTGCATGTTGATTGGAAAAGAGGTTGCGGGGTACATGCTGAAGAGCATAAATGCTTGGTGTTTGTTTGGTCGTGTTTATGCTTTGTTATGAAAGTATGTGTGCCATCAATGCAAAATCTCAATTTTTAGCATTTTCTGCGTTTTGATATTTTAATAAATAAAATCACCTAGCTTTGAATGAAATTATAAATTTATAGGTTCTTAAAGGGATTTATCTTATTTTTACTTTTTTATGAGCAATGGTTCTAGATTACACTACTCAACAAGGTTTTCCACAACGAATTGCGATAACATTTTCTATAGTAAAATATTTCATAGAATCCGAATATCGTAATAATTTTTTTCGATTGGCCACAATTTTTTATGGGAATGTGAAAATCCAAAAAATCTACTATTGGGAACACATACTTCACATAAATGCTTGTAAAAACTTACATATTCAGTAAATGAATTTTAATTTAATTGCATGTAGTAGAGGAGTCAGATGAACATTTGAAGGTATAATATGTGCCAATAGCATCATAATCACTTTTTTTTCGTTTTTTATAAACATATTTTATGTTTGAAGCCCTTTATCTCGAAATAATTATATCGGAGAGAAAAAGTAAGCCCTCTTATGTGATAGAGAATTTTATTACAAAAATTTCAAGTATATACATGTTTAAAGAAAAGTCATAATTCACTAACTTTTTAACAATAATTCAAAAACCATTTTTTATTAAAAAAAATATTTTATTGCAGTTAAATTAAGAAATGCATGTATACAATGATTTGTGTTTTATAACTAAGAAAAATTAGTCACTGAATCCGAATTCGATGTCAGAATTAAAAAATTACTATCTTTTAAAAATAGGGTTGCAACCTAAAAATATATTATTTCAAGAGTTTTAAACATTATCTAACAGTTTTAGGGGGTCGCTGATTCCGAATCTAGGTTTTTTGTTTGTCTAGATGCCGCCAAACTTTATTCTCATTCTTATTATTATTATTATTATTATTATTATTATTATAATTATTATTATTATTATTATTATTATTATTATTATTATTATTATTATTATTATTATTATTATCATTATCATTATCATTATTATTATTATTATTATTATTATTATTATTATTATTATTATTATTATTATTATTATTATTATTATTGTTATTGTTATTATTATTGTTATTATTATTATTATTATTATTATTATTATCATTATCATTATCATTTTTATTATTATTATTATTATTATTATTATTATTATTATTATTATTATTATTATTATTTTTATTATTATTATTATTATTATTATTATTATTATTATTATTATTATTATTATTATTATTATTATTATTATTATTATTATTATTATTATTCTTATTCTTATTCTTATTCTTATTCTTATTCTTATTCTTATTCTTATTCTTATTCTTATTCTTATTCTTATTCTTATTCTTATTCTTATTCTTATTCTTATTCTTATTCTTATTCTTATTCTTATTCTTATTCTTATTCTTATTCTTATTCTTATTCTTATTCTTATTCTTATTCTTATTCTTATTCTTATTCTTATTCTTATTCTTATTCTTATTCTTATTCTTATTCTTATTCTTATTCTTATTCTTATTCTTATTCTTATTCTTATTCTTATTCTTATTCTTATTCTTATTCTTATTCTTATTCTTATTCTTATTCTTATTCTTATTCTTATTCTTATTCTTATTCTTATTCTTATTCTTATTCTTATTCTTATTCTTATTCTTATTCTTATTCTTATTCTTATTCTTATTCTTATTCTTATTCTTATTGTTATTCTTATTCTTATTCTTATTCTTATTCTTATTCTTATTCTTATTCTTATTCTTATTCTTATTCTTATTCTTATTCTTATTCTTATTCTTATTCTTATTCTTATTCTTATTCTTATTCTTATTCTTATTCTTATTCTTATTCTTATTCTTATTCTTATTCTTATTCTTATTCTTATTCTTATTCTTATTCTTATTCTTATTCTTATTCTTATTCTTATTCTTATTCTTATTCCTATTCTTATTCTTATTCTTATTCTTATTCTTATTCTTATTCTTATTCTTATTCTTATTCTTATTCTTATTCTTATTCTTATTCTTATTCTTATTCTTATTCTTATTCTTATTCTTATTCTTATTCTTATTCTTATTCTTATTCTTATTCTTATTCTTATTCTTATTCTTATTCTTATTCTTATTCTTATTCTTATTCTTATTCTTATTCTTATTCTTATTCTTATTCTTATTCTTATTCTTATTCTTATTCTTATTCTTATTCTTATTCTTATTCTTATTCTTATTCTTATTCTTATTCTTATTCTTATTCTTATTCTTATTCTTATTCTTATTCTTATTCTTATTCTTATTCTTATTCTTATTCTTATTCTTATTCTTATTCTTATTCTTATTCTTATTCTTATTCTTATTCTTATTCTTATTCTTATTCTTATTCTTATTCTTATTCTTATTCTTATTCTTATTCTTATTCTTATTCTTATTCTTATTCTTATTCTTATTCTTATTCTTATTCTTATTCTTATTCTTATTCTTATTCTTATTCTTATTCTTATTCTTATTCTTATTCTTATTCTTATTCTTATTCTTATTCTTATTCTTATTCTTATTCTTATTCTTATTCTTATTCTTATTCTTATTCTTATTCTTATTCTTATTCTTATTCTTATTCTTATTCTTATTCTTATTCTTATTCTTATTCTTATTCTTATTCTTATTCTTATTCTTATTCTTATTCTTATTCTTATTCTTATTCTCTCTCTATATAATGTTTCTTATACCGTGTTTGTTTTTTTGTTTTTTTATTTATTAATTTTTTATTTGCTTATAAAGAATTTTTATAATACATATTTTATGGGAACTTAATAATTTTTTTATAACTATAAAAGCATAATTGCAATTAATTTGATCGAAAACCGGTAAATCACATAATTGCTTGATAGAAATTGCTGCGCCCGCGAAGTTGCAAAAGTATACAAATTCCGATTCCTTTCTCTTATACCATGACTTTAGCAGGCGAACACATCAGACAGATTTAATAACAAAAACAATGTACTATCAATGGTGCAACAACAACAATGAGCACAACACGTTGCGGTATGAATATGAAAGCGGGTTGTCATGTTTGGTTTGAACGGGTTGCAATGTTAGATTTATAATATTAATAATATTACGTAATATTACGACCCGCAAACAAAATTTGTTCTTATATGAGATGCGCATTCTATATATTGTATATTCTTTGATAGTATACAGTAGTGTCCGACCGAATGGGAAATTTTGGCCGAAGCCGAAGCCAAAGCCGAATGTTCGGACAAGTCGAAGTATTCGGCCGAATACCGAAGCCGAAACCGAATATTAATAAAATTTTTTCCAAGTACAAAAAATTTTAAAATTTAGTACTGGCTTTCGTTATTTCAGTAAAAAAAAAAAACGACAAATATTTAGTTCGAGTTAAGCGTATTAGTTTTTTAGCCTGATTTCTGTCAGCATTGCATTACCGTAGCTTTTACGACTAGATATAAAATTGATTAAATTTCCCTCATGTCATTTTGCTGAATTATAATATTTCTGTAATTTCTGAAATTTTGCTAAAGAATTATAAAAATATTTTTAGTTATTACAAAGCAAAAATATTCGGCCAAAATCGACCGAATATGCCGAATACCAAACCCGAAGACGAATATTCGGTCGGACACTTGTATATAGAAAACAATGGCTGCTTTCAGCCGACTCAACAGTTGCCGTTTAGAATAACAACACAGTCAGAGCTGAAAAAGAAATCCTTTCAATTTGATTTTATTTTCAAAAAAGTGAATGAGTGAATAACGAAATAAGAATTCATTCAAAGAATGCAAAACTCATTCATAAATAATAATGTTATTTCACATTCAAATTTAAAAAAATTATTAATTATTCGTTTCATTTATATCAATTTATGTATAAAAAAATCCATAATAAATAAGAAATTAGTAATTAATAACAAAGGAAAAATGAATAACAAATGAATAATGAATAAAAAAATGAATAATAAATAAAATATGAATAATGGGTAAAAAAAAATAATTGAAAAGTCTTTTTGAATAAAAAAATTGAAAAATTGACAATAAAAATGATTAATTGAAATTTATTAAATTAATCAAGTTTTTAAAACTAAATGTGAACTAAAATTTTATTTATAAATCAATTTTGCATTAATTTATGGATTTTTATGTCGTTACTCAGTTGTACTTAAAATTCTAAATATGAATGCAGATTTTACAGCTCTGAATACAGTTGAAGCAAAACATCCCTCACTAAGGTATCGCTGCCATAAATTTCACAACAGTTCAGTTTGCTGAATGTAACCAGTAATAACAAATGTAAGAAATGGCAGAGACTTGCTCTTGCTGCCTTTAAAATCAAAATTAAATTGAAGCCGACGGCAACGTCTGGCGACAATGTGGAGCGACAAGTCTCCAAAATACGTCTCATAAGAAATATATGTAAATGAAAAGTGACAATTGACGCTTGCCGCTCGTCGTTTTTAATTAAGTTTTTAAGAAATTTTTTAACTCTTAATTTAAGCATAAAAATCCAAAAGAAAATTTCGTTTAATACATTTTCTTAAGTTTCTAGTGTCATATTCTATCGAAAACTATTACAGGAATTAATAAAATAGTAAAGAAAATTGCATATGTATTGTTTTTTTTTATATCAAACTATCACAAATAGTGTAGGAAAAACATAGATCGATAGGCAGAAGCGCAACCAAAGGGGGGTTTTGGGGTTTAAACCCCCCAAATTATTGGCGGAAAAAGAAAAACATGATAAGTAATAGCATGTTTTTATCAAAAGCGCGAAAAAACCCAATTTTAAATTCAAATCGATTGCTGTTGAAGCATAAAACTTCGCCACAGACATTTTGGTGCCGGAGATTTTTCAGCTGATTATAGACTGATTTCAGATAGCTGATTATATCCTGATTTCAGATAGGCTGACTTCATAAACGCAAGTTGCAATGCAAAACTGCAAAGTCAAATGTTCATAAACATCCACATTTTATTTTTGACAATGTAGTGTGTTCACTAATGCATCGCAACCCTTTGAGATGCGCATCAGATGTCATTTCGGCGCATCATTTCATTTTATGATGCAACATGGACGTCTCACAAACAAAGCAAGTATATTTATACATTATTAAATTGATAAAAATTTATAAAATATTTGATTTTATTAATGCATGAATTATTTACCATTATATTTAAAGTAATAATAAATGGACACACGAAAGGAAGCTCTTGCTAATAAGCACAAGATTGCGCTTTGAAAGTGACTTTACCGCCAACAAAAAGAAAAGGAACACAATCTGGGAAAAAATTTTGCTGGAGATAAAAGAAATTGATGGCACGTTTCCTTTCACAAGGGACGAAATAAGTAGATGATTTTTGAATATAATGGTCACTTACAAACGCATCAAAGATGTACTTTCTGCCAGTTGCACAAAATTTAAAAGCTAAAATATAAAAAGCATGGAATATATATTCCATTTTATTTATTTATTTTATTTATACAAACAGTTGGCGCTAAAGTACAAACATTGCATGGTGATGTTCACAAACGCCTTCAAATGCACTGCATCATTTGACAAAGTAGTGATGTAAGGCAACATTGCTTTGCAGTAGTTGCGCAATGCTTTGCAATGTTGCATTGCAACTTGCGTTTATGAAGTCAGCCATATAGACTCAGTTTTTCTCCATCAGCTCGAGTTTTTGCGCTATAGGCAAAAACATGAAAATCAGTTATTTTTCTGATAATTTTGCTATATCTATTGCACTGATTTACCGATTTGTATTACGATGATGATTTTTGCACATGGTTTTGCAAGTGGTTTTGAAACAGTGCCTCGAAGAATTAAATATTTGTAGTCATCAAAAACTGAAGAAAATTTGTCCTACTAGATGTATTGAGAGATACAACTCGGTCACGGTTTTGTGAATTTTTTCGATGCCATAATATTGGCATTAGGCAAAATTGCCTGTTGGGAGGATACAAACACATCCAGGCAAGCCAATTAACTGAATTGTGCATTACAAAAGACAGACTTTCTTATATCTTTGCAGTGTATTAACCAAGTATTTGGTTATTCATATATTTTATGCAAATTTCTTCAAACTCGAAACATTGATTTGACACAAGCAGTCGATTTAGCCAATATCAGTTTGCAAGAAGTAAAAAATGTAAGAGATAAAGCTGAAATAGCCCGAGTGACAGATTTTTAAAACATAGAGACCTTATAATTGGATTTCAATCACATTTTCCTGATGCAAAAAAAAAAAATTGCTAAATGTTGAAGCTTTAGGCGCTTTTGAAAAACTAATCGCATTTTATAAAGATGATTTGGAAGGAGATTTTGATGACCTAAAAAATGAGCTGAATGTTTGGTATAAAATAAGTAATAAAAAAGATTATGAAGCTAAAAACACAGTTTCAAGCCATACAACAGTGCAATAAGGATATTATATTTGCATTTATGCAGATGTAATCATGATACATCTAAAGTCAATTATATAGTTAAAATAAAAAAAATTTTGATGTAATAGAAATTTGTATAATTAACCATTTAAACCTATGCCAATGAAGAATCTAAAATCACAAGGGTTTAAAAGAAAAATGTTTGTTCAGCTTTTGAATTAAGTTGCCATAAAAAAATAAATTACTTCCATGTGCCTCTATTTTTTGAGGACAAAAACAAAATAATAGGCTTTTGTTTTAATTAGCATACATTTTATTTGACTACTTTAATTTTCATAACATGCTCTACAGTATAGTAGCGAACACTATATTACAGAGGAAAAAAAAACCATTAGAACCGGCATTTTTTAAATTCGTTTGGGATGTCATTTAAAGAGTATTTATTTGTGTTTATTGTGGAAGCGAAATAAAAGTAATTTAATTTAACCCCACTGCGCGCTGTAATGACGAGTATACTCGTACCCCATACCCCAGAATGACGAGTATACTCGTCCAAAAGTAAACGGGCATATACAAGTTTGAGACCCCCGCGAGGGCTCAAATTAAAGGGTGAAATGTCCTCTACAAGATAACACCCTGCTGAAATGGCCAATAAAATTCGGGGGGTTGAAAACAGGGGTAGGGAATTTTAAAGAATTTTCAATGCAAATTCAACTACGTATTCAATTTTCATCCAATTTTTTTTTCTTGACTTTTTACAAACAAAAATAAAAAAGTCGATATTGGTATTGAAAATTCTTTGACACAGCACGTTTTACGCCAGGACTTTTGAGCCCTTCAAGAGCACACCTTAATTTTATATCGTTGAAAAGGTATTAAAACGTATAAAAAACCAAAATAAAGAAACTGAAAAAAAATTATAGCGTCTGTTGTTGGCATGGCATTAAACTTTGAAATTAAGAATGGGCCAAACTTACTGCAATTTTTCCAAAAGTTTTATATTTTTCCCTTAAAATAAATAAAATAAACAAAATAACCTTTCCAATGATACCTTATTAACGAAAATCGGAATTAAATTGACTGAGGTACGTCGTTGCAAAATACACCCTATTTTGGCCTTGAAAAATGCTTCTTAAAATTTATAACTTCGGATTTGATTTTCTAAGTAATAAACCAATCTAGGAACAAAATTTGAGCCAAATCGGAGATTGTCAGTGCGACTGATAGGTCACCTCAATCTGAAATGGGCGATATATACAATAATTCACTTATTATCCTTGCAACTCTTCCAGTAACTTCATGTGAAAATTAATGAACATTTTCAGTACTTCGCCGACACAAAACCTAAAAGCACGATGTTGCAAGATAGACTAAACGGCCTCACATTGCTTTATCTGTACAGAAAAATTACACCATCAGTGGATATTATTTTAGATAAACTCGCTGAAAGTAAGCGTAAACTGGATTTAAAAATATAAATTAGTTTCTTTTATTATTCTTAATCGCCTTAATCCTGTAACTAAAATCTTTTTAATGTAAAAATAATAAATAAAATTTTTTCTATTCTATAAAATATTTATTTATAAAAATTTTATCATTATGGGGGCATGTAGGTTACAAACTTTTTTAAAAAAAAAAATGTTTTTTCGGGATTTTTTTTTTCATAGAAGGAAAAAAGATATCGTTCTCAAATATTGCACACATATTTATTAACATTTAAAAAATACAAAACAAATTTGTTTCAGAATTTTTGAAGCGGTTTTTGACTTTATTTGATTTTTAAAAAAAAAATTCCAAAAATATGACGGTGTGCAGGATATAAGCATTCTGGAACATCTGAGGAAAAATTAAAAAAATCAAATTAATCCTTGTTCAAGTGGCTATCGCCTGAACTAGGATAATGTTTTTCCTCCGAAAAAAAACAAAATGCCTTCCATTTGAAAAAAAAATCGATTTTCGAGGTTACAAAATCGGTCGTTTCTTTTAAAATTTGCAACCTATATGCCCCTTTATGTTTGCTGCCATTGTGGAAGAATTAACGTTTTGAGTGCTATATTTGGGCTCATTACACCATAGCCGCTATAGTTACGTACATTTTCTTTTATATACATATAGTTATAAAACCCCCCCCAAAACAAATTCCTGGTTGCGCCTCTGTCGATAGGGATAGGCTGGTATTCTAATAGCCGTGATTTATTCACTGCCACTTTAACTGCTTTAGGACCAATTTTTTAGTGCAAGTTAAAACTTGTCGTCTTTAGGACCAAGTTGAACTTAAAAAAATCGCAATATACTATTATTTAATATCATTTGCCAGAGCGTGAATATATTAAAATAATATAGTTAATAATTTTTTGAAGTGAGAACTTCTTTAGGCGCGTTGAGCGTATTTTAGTAGAGGGTAAAACAATAGATTCGTGATACATCACGCTATTGGAAACCTATTTCCTATTGTTCCTCATTTCCTACTGTTCCTAATTTCTTATTGTTATTATTATATCCTTAATCTATTCATATATCTGGATTGAATTTTGGAATCTCAAAAATTAGCGGCAACGAAAATATTTAAATGTATCTTTACGGAATTAATTTATCTGTAACATAAATGAAATCATCTCATTTAATTGAAATATGTTTATTGTTACCTACTTAATATAAGGTACAATGATCTAAAAATTATCTAGAAATATTTTTACAAACTTAAACATCAACAATTGATAACTGACTGAATCTAAAAGCGGAAACGTATCGCTGGAGTGTTGTATTGATAGCCATTATCTGAAGATGCCGACGAACTTGAGGATACACTTGGGGCAAGGTATTCGTTCGATGGTGCAGCAGGTGTGTGTTCTACATATTGCTGAGCAGGTGCTGAGTATTGTTGAACTGGAGCCGATTGTTGTTGGACAGGTGCTGAGTACTGTTGAGCTGGAGCCGAATGTTGTTGGACAGGTGCTGAATATTGCTGAACAGGTGCTAAGTACTCTTGTGGCGGTGCCGACTGTTGAGGAACTGGAGGCAAGTATTCGCTTTGAGGAGCTTCTACGTGCTGAGGAGTTGGTGGTGATTGATATTGGCTCGATGATGATGATGCTTGTTGGCTAATTTGAGGAGCCGAATGGTGTTGAATTGGTGCTGAGAAATATTGTGGTGGAGCTGAGTACTGAGGAGCCGAGTGTTGCACAGTTGGTGGTGGCAAGTACTCATTTGATGGAGCTGGTGCTGAATACTGTTGGACTGGAGCTGATTGTTGTGGTAATGGTGCTGAATACTGTTGGACTGGTGCCGAATGTTGTTGCACTGGTGCTGAATATTGTTGCACTGGTGCCGAATATTGTTGCACTGGTGCCGAATATTGTTGTACAGGTGCTGAGTACTGGGGTGCAGGTGCCGAGTGTTGAGCTGTTGGTGGTAAGTATTCGGTGGTAGGCGCAGGGGCTACAGACTGCTGAATTGGAGCTGAGTACTGCTGCACTGGAGCTGAATATTGAGGAGCTGGAGCCGAATATTGTTGAGTTGGTGCTGAGTATTGCTGAACCGGAGCGGAATGTTGAGGCTCTGGAGCCAAATATTGTGAAGATGGGGCTGAGTACTGTTCCACTGGAGCCGATTGTTGTGATGTTGGTGGCAAATAATCCGTAGATGGAGCTGAATACTGCTGAACTGGAGCTGAATATTGCTGAACTGGAGCTGAATACTGCTGAACTGGAGCAGAATACTTTGGCACAGAGTGCTGATGAGAAGAATGATGGACAGCTGGAGCTGAGTGCTTATGAACTGGGGCAGATGGTGCTAGGTATTCATTGGATGGTGCAGATTGATGCACAACTGATTCTAAACTTTCAGCCGAAATAGATGGCTTCTCGTACGAATATCCATTACCAGAAGACAAGTGGGAGACATCAGCCGAAATGGCAGCGATGCAGCAAACAGCGAAAACAAACAGTTTCTGTAAAAATATACAAGAAAGGAAAATGTGATACTGTGTTAAAACAAAGTAATAATTTTGCTTTTTTTTATTATTCCAGCAACCTACCATGATGATGATGCTTATGTGTATTACTACTACTCCACAGTCAGCTCTTAAGCGAATGATGCTCTTTCAAAGCTTTTACTCAGTTATTTATACTCAAACCTGAGCTGCAGTCAGGTCAAAGTAACAAAGTCACTTCAACCCGATTACAAGAGCCCAAAATTTTATTTTGGTTGGAATTTCATGCGCCGTCAACTAAATCACCATCTTTGAAGTAGCTGTTGCAATTCTGATAAAGCATAAACAACAACAACAACAGCAGCTTTAGCTTTGCACCATCATTCGCCCTCGAGCTGCCACCACCCTAACTTAAACTTGGCTAAAGTTTTGAATAAACTTAAAATAAAAACTTGTTTTCTTTTTGTTTTGTTTTAATGTTTTTTTTTTTTTTTTGTTTTTTTTTCGTTATTTTCTAATACGCACTCGGCCATAATTAATCTTGCATAAAGAAATTTGTTTAGTCAGTTTAGAAAATTTACATAAAATGTTCATGTGTTGCAATAAAAACGCACTTCGGTGTCATACAAGGTAATTTCATTTTATTTAAGCGTTATTTGAACTTGAATTTTGAATATGAAAAAATAATTTATACACCGTTCCAAAACTGACAGTTGCAATTATTTTTTGAAAAACAATAGAAATTGTGAGTAGTAATTGACTTATTAATATAATTATGATTATTGACTACTATAGAGTTTTATTCAATTATGCTTAAAAAGAATAACAACAAGCAGTGGCGTTGTTATAGTTTTGATTTATTGGGTGCAGACCAATAACAACTTGAAACTTAAGTCAAAAATATTAAGCTTAAAAGTAAAATGCCGCAAAGCTCTGCATGAAAGATCTCTTTACCATTCTGCGGAGCCATTTGCAATACGTAAGAAAAGGATATTATTTAAAAAATTTGTGATCTTGGAGCGATAAAACATCGAAAGTAAAACCAAAAGCAAAAGCAAAGAAAAAGCAAAGCAAAATCAAACGCAAACGCAAAAGCAAAAGCAAAAGCAAAAGCAAAAGCAAAAGCAAAAGCAAAAGCAAAAGCAAAAGCAAAAGCAAAAGCAAAAGCAAAAGCAAAAGCAAAAGCAAAAGCAAAAGCAAAAGCAAAAGCAAAAGCAAAAGTAAAAGGAAAAGCAAAAGCAAAAGCAAAAGCAAAAGAAAAAGCAAGAGCAAAAGGAAAAAGCAAAAGCGAAAGCGAAAGCAAAAGCAATGCCAAAAGCAAAAGCAAAAGCAAAAGCAAAAGCAAAAGCAAAAGCAAAAGCAAAAGCAAAAGCAAAATCAAAAGCAAAAGCAAAAGCAAAATCAAAAGTAAAAGGAAAAGCAAAAGCGAAAGAAAAAGCAACAGCAAAAGCAAAAGCAAAATCAAAATCAAAATCAAAAGCAAAACTAAAAGCAAAAGCAAAAGTAAAAGTAAAGGTAATAGTAAAAAGGCAATAGTAAAAGTCAAACGTTGACGTTGGCGTTGTTACATTAATACTTCCGGCTGTGCAAATATACAGTTAACACACTTTTATTTTTATCATATGGTCAAGAACCTCACCTCTTCCGTAACCAGTGAGTTATAATTTCATGCAATTTTTTTATGCATTTTTACTGCACTTTTTGCATTTTTCACCTTGATGTCATGGCGCCAAATATTTTATTTTTATTTTCGTTTTAAGGCAAAAGGACCAATCTTTGTTGTCGTAAAATAAAATGTACTGTATCACCTTTAATAAGCGAGTAATAATTCCATGCAACAATATTGTATTTTTGTTGCATAAGCTACTATCTCTGCTACCTGACGATGTCAAAATTAATTTTTTTCGTAAGTCCAAGCAGTGGCGGATATAGGATTCGTCAAAGGGGGGCCGGGCTGAAACTACACTTTTGTATACCAAGGGGGGGGCTGAAATGTCTTTTTGGACTTTTTCATTTTTTCCTAAACAAAAAATTCTCCAAGGGGGGAGCGGGGGGATAAAGCCCTTTCAGCCCATATGTAGATTCGCCACTGAGGCCAAGTATGGGTACATTGAAAGAAAAATGTTTTAAAATTGACGAAAATTGTTATTAATTTGACGAATTTTGTGCTTAAAATATAGCTTGCAACATATTTCGTCAAAGTAAAAGCAAATGTGTTACTAACACATGAAAAAAGAAATGATGAACAGATTTAATGAACACATTTTGTTAAATTTAAAAATTTTTTTTTAAGTTCTGTGTGTGTAAATTCTTAATTTTTGTTTTATAACTTGGCGCATCGTCTCACGGCCTTATAATTGGATGCAACGCCGTGATTGTTGTATTTACGATTTTGGAGCGGATCTCTCCGTGGCCTCATGATGTCATAAACTGTTTGTTTATTTTTGTCGTCAGGTCGAAGAACAAGCCTTTACTGGGGTATATATTCCTTTTCGTAGAACATATAATCACCGTGTTATAATTTCATGTAACAAATTTGAAGTTTCGTTGCTTGGACGTCTTTTTTTTTTGTTTTTTATTTTTAATTTTTTTATAAAATCAAAGAATTAACCCTAACTGATCATTACTTCTATCATAACACCTTTTCTCATTTAGTAATAAATCCATGCAACGCCGTTGGAAAAATGTTACTGTTCAATTCATGCTTTAAGGGATAATATACGTGTAAATTTTTCGAAAAAAAGAATTTTTTTTTTGCTTAATGTGTTCTTTATAGTTTTAAGAATATACATACACATTTTTAAATCGATATTTAAGAAAAAACAGAAGTTATAACGGTTTTCGTTAACCTATGTCTAAGCTCCATACAACAAATAAAAAACTTTAAATGCGATTTCCTCGAAACTAGTTTTTTTAAAACGGTTCGATAGGTAACTCGAAATCTATTGGTTCAATTTCAATGATTTTTTTTTTGCATTTTGTTCGTTATTTTGTCCTTTAAGCATCCCCCTAAATTCAAGTATTTATTTTTTTTTTGTTTTTTTTTTTATAAAAACAAAAAAGCGCGCGAAAGTGTATCTATTTTTCGAACTTATTACTTCAACTTCCGCCATAGTTAAAAAAAACCCCGGGGGTCTTGCGTAGGGGGGATGCTTAATATAAGGTCTATACTTTAAAATGTCATTTGATTTTTTTATTTCCGATACATGGGAAAGGCCATATCCATCGAACCGTTTTGGATGTCTTTTTTCAATGCCATTTTCAGCGCCCTCTATATAAAAGCCAGAACTGTATTTACAAAAAAAAAAAAAAATATTTTTATAAAGTATTTTTTATGTACAATAACCTGTATAAATTAAAAAAAATAATAATTTCTTATATCTAAAAAAATTTTTTGAAAACAGCTCCTGTGTTTGGTTGCTACACGTATATTATACTTAAATTGATTATGATTGTGAGTGGTGGACTGTGACGTATACAGCTCTGAAAAAATATAAAATTTAAGAAAACGCAAGTCCATGTTATTGTTTTTTTGTTTTGGGTTTTTATGTAATATTCTAGAACTTTTAAACGATTACTTTTGATTTTTGAAAAGGCAAAGAACGAGGTATTTTGTAGGGAAACTATCTTCTGCCGTTGACCCATAACCCAATATATTCGTTTGCAGACGCTGATTTGTCACACATATTCTATCTAAAAACACCCTTAGCTCTTTGGAGATTATGAGAAAGAGGTAAAATATGAATGACTGAGATAGAGAAAGAGGCACTCTTTTATTATTATATTGTCTTTTTATCTACTCCGAGTGAGAACTTTCTCGGAAACTTTCTAATCGATTAGAGTTTAATGCTAGCAAGGTCCAGGTGTGACCTTTTAACTCACAAGGGAATGAATTGCCCTTTTGATCCTCGATAGATCTTATATCTTATAGATCTTATGTCAGTAGTTCTTGAAGTTCTGTGGATATCGATTCAATCCGATCTGAATGAAGAGTCGAAGTACCTAGGTTTTTTTAAACGGTGTAAGAAATAATTCACTTCAACTGATCTTAGCATGATCTTTACATCTATAAGTTAGAAAATAAAGTAGAATTTGCACATTTGGACAGAAGCTTTAAGATCAACTTTGGGTTTTTGAACCGAATTCAATGACGTGCAATATACATACCTGAAAGAGAATAAAAACATTTCATCTTCTCTCAACTCTATTGAGCAACGACGGAGTATTAGTTGCCGAAGCCACACTCAGAAAAAAATCTCTCGGAATATGATAAAAAAGACATCATATTTAGAGAAAAATGGTAAGAGCTTGCTCTAGAAAATGCTTTTCTCTAATTGTGATACCAAAAATTCCCTAAAAATGGTAAAAAGCTTCCATCAAAAAGAGAAATATAACAAAAATATATCGTTCTTGGAGAAAAAGACTTTTATTTTTGAGATATTATTTGTTTTTATTGAAGAAAATATTTCGCGTAGTGAATTGTTTATCTATATTAGAGAAAACTTTTCATTTTCTAGAAATTTTTATCTATAAATGAGAATTTTTTATCTAGAAATGAGATATTTTTAGTGCGAGAAAAATACTTATCATTATTAGAGGCTTGAAATATTTTCATTTCCTACAAGTGAAGAAATATTATTTCGAATATGTGAAAATTTATTCTAATTGTAGGAAATTTTATTTGAAAAAGCGAAAATTGCTATTATCAAAAATAGAGATTTTTTTATAGAGAAAAGATATGGGTTTTTTTCTGAGTGCTTGTTTATTATATCTTCTCATTTACTTTAATTCTCCTTAAAGAAAGATCTGAATACAATTTTGACCATTTGAGTTTATTTTTAATTTTTACCAGCTTTTTTTTTGTTTTGTTTTAGAACTGTGTGTTCCGCTTGACATAATGTTGACGGCGGATATCTAGAAAATTTGCTGCCATAAAGTATTTCATTTTCCGAAAATATTAAGAATTAGCATGTTGTTTAATAGAAAGGAAAAAGAGAAATGAAAAAGTAATTTACTTTCTTTCTTTTTCTCTTTTGAACACTTAGGGTGTCGTGTACTCCATTAGTTGCCCCTTACTACACCCATAAATATCTCAATTTCCTTATATAAATATTATGATTCATACGACTAAAAATGACAAAAATTACTAAATAACTAGAAATATCAATATGGTGCCATTTGCATGAATTTCTCACGCCATTGTCCACTAGTTTACTTTTAACGTTACACTTTAATAATAATATTTTAACCAACAAAATAGTTGAGTCTTCGTTTTTAAGTGATGATCAGGCTTTTCTTGGCTTTATTATTTTTTTCAATTATCATAGCTTGTGGCGCGTGAGGCTGTTGATTTTACCGTTTAACAGATTTTTCGCCTGTCATCAAAGCATGCACGTACTGTTTTTGGCCACTTATGTTGTTAACTCTGACCTTGGTCAAGCACTTATTTATTTATGCCCATATTTACAAAATTCGTTTATGGACGTATTTAAACAGCTGTCAGTAAAAAAAAAAAAAATAATGAAGTTTTAATAACTTCATTAAGTTCAAGGTCATCGCATAGATATTCATTCATATTTTTATGTTTTTTTTTTTCCAAAATGCAGCCAGTGCAGCCACACTTAAAGATTAACTAATTTTATGTTAATTTTTAATGAATTTACATAGCTTTATAAATTGCCGATAGACGTGAGAAGAAAAAAAAAAATAATAAAATTAATACAAATTTATTCGTGCAGTGACAGAATCCGTGGGATTGAAATAATGGTTGTTGAAATCAAAACGAAAGAAATTTATAAAAAAATGTATGAAGCAGCAAAAAGCTAAACAATTGCAAGCAATTTAGCGACAAAACGAGTAAGCATTCAATTAATTTTAAAAGTCGTTTCAAATTTAAACAATCTGATTAGTTAAGGTTCAGGAACAATGAGATCACATTTAGAAGAATACAATAAAAATTCGTTAAAAACGAGCTCATAGGCATTGTGTCCACAAATGCACACATCTAACAGCACAAATGTCTACGCATATGTTAGTGTCATCTTTGATGGTTGTTTATTGTCTTGTATATTAATTTGGTTTATTTTTAGATCTGCAAACATATGGCTAAAATGAATGCTAATATTTATAATTTTTGAAGAGTTATTTAACCGATTATGTCATTATCATATCAATTTTGAAAAATTTTTATTAACATATAGTATGTAGGTATATATATCTGTGCCAATGTTTCTTTGTGGTCAGAGATGGTCTTCATAGTTTGAGGTGCATTTAGGGTTGATACTCACCATTTTGAATAGCTGAGCCTAAGAAATACATTATAAATTTTTAAGTATATTTGAGGATGAAAGTTCAGTAGGACATTTTTGGTCATTATTCGACCAGATAACACATTGAAAAATAAAATTTTTGCCTAAATAAAAAGGTACTCATAGGCACTCACATGTATTTTGACATTACAACGTTTCTTATCAATATTCTCTGCTTTGTCCTAATCCTTTTCTTTATCCTTATATTTGCGTTAATACATTTATTAATCTTTGTCCAAATTAGAATTCCTTGTCCAAGCCCATATCCTAATTTTTTCTAATCCTTATAGGAATACTTGCCCTAACCTTTATCATAACCCTTGCTATTATCCTTGAACAAATATTTTTTCAAATCATTTTCCTAATTCTTGTTCCTGGCCCTTGTACTTGTACTCACCCTTTTTAAAAACTTGCCCTTATCTTTTTTTTTACTGATTTTCATTTTGATTTTGATTTTGATTTTGATTTTGATTTTGATTTTGATTTTGATTTTGATTTTGATTTGATTTTGATTTTGATTTTGATTTTGATTTTGATTTTGATTTTGATTTTGATTTTGATTTTGATTTTGATTTTGATTTTGATTTTGATTTTGATTTTGATTTTGATTTTGATTTTGATTTTGATTTTGATTTTGATTTTGATTTTGATTTTGATTTTGATTTTGATTTTGATTTTGATTTTGATTTTGATTTTGATTTTGATTTTGATTTTGATTTTGATTTTGATTTTGATTTTGGTTTTGATTTTGATTTTGATTTTGATTTTGATTTTGATTTTGATTTTGATTTTGATTTTGTCATGTAACAGCTGATTTGGATTTTGATTTGGATTTTGATTTGGATTTTGATTTTGATTTTGATTTTGATTTTGATTTTGATTTTGATTTTGATTTTGATTTTGATTTTGATTTTGATTTTGATTTTGATTTTGATTTTGATTTTGATTTTGATTTTGATTTTGATTTTGATTTTGATTTTGATTTTGATTTTGATTTTGATTTTGATTTTGATTTTGATTTTGATTTTGATTTTGATTTTGATTTTGATTTTGATTTTGATTTTGATTTTGATTTTGATTTTGATTTTGATTTTGATTTTGATTTTGATTTTGATTTTGATTTTGATTTTGATTTTGATTTTGATTTTGATTTTGATTTTGATTTTGATTTTAATTTTGATTTTTTGATTTTGATTTTTTGATCCTAAAGTAAAAATTTATTTCTAGAGCAAAGAGATCTCATCTCTGAAGTATGTTAGTCTTATCTCACTAACATTATTTATTAATAATAATAAGCACTAATAAAAGTGTAAACATGCAGAAACAAAAGATGAGGGGAGCTTTTTACATTTTGTTGTCATGCAGCCAGTAATTTTAAATAAGCAATAAATGGTAAACATAAATGGTTAAAAACTAATTCCCAAAAATATTTGAGACCTTCCTCAAAAATTTCCAATCACGAAGGCAGAGATGTGATAATAAATTAACGAAAATATGTAGCAATATCATTGAGATGTAAACAAAAAGAGTTGAATTTGTTTATTTGCTAATTTGTTTAAAAACTAAAATTTTATTGTTGGTATTTTGCACAAGAGATATTTACTCTATTATCTCTTCGAATAAAATCGGACTTTGACAGTGTTTGTTTAGCAATAATTTAATAGACTGCAATTCACTTACACAGTGCAACAAAATAAATGCAAAGATAAGGATTTAAGAAAAATAGAAATCAAAATTCTGCAACAAATTCTCCGACGATATAACAAATGTTCATTTTGAAATGTATTTAGTACTTTAAGCAACAATTGTTATATAAAATCGACAGTTTTTTTTTTTTTTGTGTAGCCGCCATTTTGTTAGATATATTTATTTTGCTTAGTTCAGATAAAGTCCAGGACCTTTCTTAAGTTATTTTATCAGTTTTTTTATTGCTGATGATACATACTGGCTATGTCTTACTATCCGCAAGACACCATTTTGAGACGTGCCCGCGGTAATCAGCTGTTAAAATAAAAATTATAGTTCCATATAAAATATATATATAAATATATATATAAATAAAAAGTAAATATATTTTTTATCTGGACGCGTTTTGAAATTCGTTTGTGAACTTATAATTTTCGGTTTCCATGATAACGATTCTGGCAGAAGTATTACAAAATTCAAAATGGTGGACCCAATATACGATTCTGATGACAGCATAACAAAATTTAAAAAAGCGTATCCATATAGCAACTTGGAACTATTTTTGTTTTGCAATTTTTTTTTATCAATATTGGGAGGTACGTTTGGAAATGTTGTATGGAGAAGGTCACAAAATGTTTATAGAATTAAAACCCAAATTATGCTGGTTGGAAAGATCATCACAAAACCAATTTTCTAAAATAAAATTTACCGTTCTTACCAAGCTGGTCGGAAAATTTAAAAAATTTTGTTCATGAAAAGGCAGTACATTTCGGTACTCATTAATGCTAGAACAATGGAGTAGAATATTGATGCCAAACTCTGTACAGGAAAAAGATAAGGTCAACTTCTATCATCTTGCACGAAGTTGTAATCGAACTAGAAGTAATCGAAAGTAACCAGAAATAAAACTTAAATATAATATTATAAAAGCTCCATCAACACTTAGAGGATGAAACTTGTCAAGTAGGTCAATAGGCTACTTAGAAAATATCTCTCCAAAAATAAAAGTAACACAATTGATTTAAATTTGGCTTTTTAGCCCTCTGCAACTGACGTGCTCCAAATTTAACAATATACCTGACGTCGGGTCAAGTACACTAAGGGAAAAAAATATTAAATTTATCCAAAAACTTTTTTAATTTATCCAAAAAGCGAGTCATTGTTGCACCAATAACGCAATTACTTAAATCGACTGCATAAATATTTAAAATTTATTTAAATACTTTTTTAATTAAATAAAATATTCTCATATTTAAAATAAAATTAATAAAAAATATATTAAAATTATGCACAAATATATTAAAATATCTTTCATATATTTACTATTTGAAAATAAAACTATCGCATTTAAAGAAAATATATCTAAAAATTTTGAATTTAAAAAACAACATATTTAAGTTGAAGAGGAGGAAGAAAAGAGGAAAAAAAGAGGAAGAAAGAGGAAGAAAAGAGGAAGAAAAGAGGAAGAAAATAGGAAGAGAAAGTATGAAGAAAATATGCAGGTAAGTGACAACCGTTGCAAGATATTTTTGAAAAAAAAAACGAGTTGTAAGGAAAACATTTGATTTATCCACGTAAATATTTAAATAAAATTTATACTGAGGCGTGGATAATGCTAATATGCGTTATTTCCCTCACTAATATGAGTGTAGACCTCACTTTTAAGCTGATTTCCTAGGATGAAGTTTCTGACTGTAGCTTTCTTGACCTTATTCCATATAACACTAAATAATTATAAGTTATTTTTCTATATAACAGCAAATTAATAAGTAGAAAAGGTAACGAGAGCGTAGAGATCGTAACTTCGAATTTTACGTTTGTACGCACGAAGTTTTGATTTGCGGTGTCTGTTAGACTGCGACGTCAGCTGCAGAGGGTTAAAATCGTTTTTCTCAGTAATGAACGTGTCACTCCCGACAACTTAGAATTAAGCGTGGTCGCTTGATACTAGACCGGAAATGAAACTCTTGAATGAAATGGGAGCCTGAGCTTCAGACAAAGGTTGTTTGGAAAAATGGTAAGGCGTATCAAAGTATTCTGCGATTCACACCTGTGAACGAACGACTTGCCATAATCCGTGTCAAGGCAAGATTTTTCAACATAAGCCTGATTTGTGCGCACGCTCCGACAGAAGACAAAGACGATGAGATCAAAGACAGCTTCTACGAGCGTCTTGAAGATGCCTATGAGCGCAGCCCCCGCCACGGCATAAAAATCGTGCTTGGTGACTTTAACGCCAAGGTGGGAAAAGAAAATATATTTGGTCCAACAGTCGGAAAGTTCAGCCTCCACGACAATACCTATACTCTAAAAAGTTTTTTTTTATTTCGGATCTGACCAGAATAATATGACTGTTGGATATTCTTAGTAAGAAAGTTTTTAAACAAATCGTGCTGTGAAAACTGAATGTGACTCTTACAAAAGTATTTGTATGATATTTATTTTGATTAGACAAGGATAAATATAGAAAATGAATACAACAATATGGATAATATTCAAATTAACTAGGTTAAATATTGTCATTAGGTTATAAAATTAAACAAAAAAAAGGACTTTGACCGAGCTTCTTATGATCATATTGTGTTGTGCGTGCTATTAAATGTTTA
Organism: Pherbina coryleti; assembly: GCA_943735915.1. Lineage (NCBI taxonomy): Eukaryota > Metazoa > Arthropoda > Insecta > Diptera > Sciomyzidae > Pherbina > Pherbina coryleti. The sequence continues at coordinate 122,070,182 of OX030952.1, read as the reverse complement.
TACACAAATGATCGAGAACGGGACCTACTTATTTTATGCCGACTCCGAACGGCTAATATGCATGTTCTCAAGAAGCTTTTCATGGCATTATTTACTCTCTGAGGTTTGGCATTGTCTGCAGAGAAGTTCAATTAGTTTCAATTGAAAAAAAAACTTTCCGTTGTTTCAGCTGGGTTTTGAACCTGGGCTCGCAATGACATCGAGTCGTCCACACACTGTTTGAAGCACTCGGCCACGGACGCCAAATCATTTCGGTGAGATTTCCAGACATATTCGCATTTCAATGGTTTGCTAATGTTTACACATTAGATCGGCGACGGTACCTCTGGGGGCCTGGAGAACCCTGCTTTGCTTCCATACAAAGTGACGTCATCAAAATGATAAAATTTCGAAAAATTAATCAAAAATTAATAATACAATCCCTTGAAATTGTGCGCATGAGCTTTGATTTCAAATAAATACGTTTAATTTGAAATTTCTCAAAATCGAATGGTAACTAATACTTCTTTTTCCCATACAAACTGACGTCATCAAAATAGCTAAACCTCCATTATTCCACAAACATTTATGAAATGACTTAATATCTCACACATAAGCTTTATTCTTTAAAACGTTATAAATAAGCATTAAACATTTCACAATTTAAAAGCATTAAAAATTTGAAATTGTATAAAAATCACGCCCAGCCCCCATTCATACTGCCGTCATCAAATGGCATCTATGCCCCTTGCAATAAGTACCTTTGTGCTATGTGTTTTATATGTGTTATGTATTAGTGAGCTATGTGTTTTGTAGCCCTTCAAAATATTCCAGAAATTAAGAAAGGAATAAAAATAGAAATGTGATACGTATATGACTTGTGACTTCTTTCTTTTGACTCTTTAATCTTGTCTATTGGCTCTTGAGTTTTAACTCTTGATTCTTGTCTCTTCAACACTGTCTTATAACTATTGTCTCTTCGCTCGATTCTTAAATCTTGATTGCTACACTCTTGACTCGTGACTATGGACTCTTCAGTCTTGACTCTTGAGTCTTGACTTTTGACTCTTGAATCTTGACTCTTGACTCTCGATTCACGACTTTTCATTCTTGACTGTAAGCTATTGACTGCTTTCTAATAACTTTAGAGTTCTTAATCATGACTTTTGACTCTTGACTCTTGTCAAATGACTTTAACTCTTGACTTTTACTTCTTATTTCTTGACTCTTGATTCTTAATTTGTAAATCTTTACTCTTAACTTTTCATTCTCGACACTTCACTCTTTATTTCAAAAATATATATTTTTAGAGTTATAAAAATAAAAACGAAAATAAAAATTCTTGAAAAGTCATCTTATTCGTCCTCCATACGTATAAACGCTTAAGTGAACTATGGCGTGAGGAGTTCTAAAATTTTTAAAGGAATTACTAAGTCAGTCAGTTCAGTTTAAGCTCATAATGTTTTTAAGGAAAAATTAGTGACTGTTTCATCTTCTTTGGCCAAAAACCGTTAAGAAAACACATAAAAACAGTTTCTGAAAGATTTCAAAAAAATCTAGGTTTTGTTATATCGCAAATGAACTAAGAAACTTTGGGTTCAAAATAGCTTTAATAGTTGACTGCTTGATTTTTTTTTTTTTTGTCTCAAACCAAGCCTTCAGAGACGTATAAATATTATAAACTGTTCTCAGCATTCTCTTTGTCTGTTACACGGTGTAATTTGCATAAAACCAACAGTTTCTTGATATTATCTCATAAAATATAGGCAACCCAATTATTGGGTCACTTAAGTATTCAGCAACAAATTTGCTGATTAGTTTGAATTTCACCTGTTTCTTGAACTGTTGTTTAAGAGGTCAATGATAAACTCTATTTTTGATAGTAAAAATTAAATTATTTAAAATTTATACAGTAACCAGCTTCAACATCATAATCATTATCATAAGTATCGTCACGGCGATGCATCAATTCCCCTGCTTGCTCATATTGGCACATATTTCTTTGGCCAACAATGGTGCTAATTAGCACTCTCTGGGATTCAAAGTAAAACAAATTTCACCTTCATAACAGCTAACTTTTTTCATTTTTTTTTTGCGTTATTTCAACTGTCCATAACTGATAACGTTTTGGTTTGTTGGGTGTTGCTTCTTGGTGTTTCATAAATATGCAAGTGAAACATAAGATTCATGAGTCAGAAAAACACTGGCATAGTTTTTGGCGCTTATTTTAAAGCGCGTTGAAGTTTAACTTTTTCACATAATCAAGATAAAAAATCTTGGCATCTCATAGTGGGCAACTATCAAGCAAAGATTGCAAAATAATTTAATGTCTTATTTACTAGCAAGAATACGTTTTTAATGCTACATTTAATTTAACATTATTTCATATGTCTTAAATATGAACATGTTTTAATCGAGTTTATATTTTATTACCATAAAGACAAGGTCAAATAAAAATACTAAGTAGTTAAACCGGAAGCCTGTTGGTATGGAAGGTTGCACCAAAACTGAAATATTTCTTATTTCGTTTAACAATTTAACATAACATTTATCGTCTATAAGTATTGATTTATTGAAATGCTTTCAACATTCAACAGAGTGTATTTTTTTTTTTGTGACTTTGATCACAGTCATTGACCTCTATAGATTACTGCATTACGTACTGCTTAACGTTTGTTATGCTAGTTTTATTGCTTATTTTTATTCTAATTCTAAATTATAATATCTGTTAATAAATTCAATAGTGTTTAAATCTTTTGTTTGATATGTTGAATCCACTTAAATGTTTTATTTTATGTTCTCCCATTGTTTTGCTGATTTTGGGAAGAATATATTTATATCCATTTTTAACACAAATTAAAGGCCTTATCCAAATTTTTGTCTTTAAACCGAAAACATTGTTTAACGAGTCATAGACGCCAATACTTATATTTGGCATTGTGAAAACAGGGTCACAAAGGTGTTACATATTTAACACATTGATGAAATCAAGTTCAGTATAAAAAAAATAAAACATGTTTTTAGTCTTTGTTCCAATCTTCAATAACTGGACCACACGAGTTGAATCGAACAAGCTATTCCCTCTTGATAAAGGTTGTCCGTTTTTATGTAAATACTCGTACACCTTGCTTACAGAAGATACTTCGATTAAATGACTTTCACTTCTTTCATATTTCCTATATTTCTCTATTTGATACTACCCAGTGAACCAAAAATATCTCCTGACCTCATTCATTTATGCACTTTTTAGTATAATAATTTTAACTAGTATCGCCTGTGGCCGAAATCGGCCATCTGTTTCTGTAAGGTAACGAAACTCAAGTTGTTTTTCACATAATGAATTGTTATTAGTTTGCATGGATATTCTTAATGCTTACCTTGACGCTATGAGGAAAATGGTAGAGGACAAAAAATGAAGCATATATGCGTCAATAACAAAAATTTATTCAACATATAATATTCATTTAAAAAAAATAAAAAAAATAAATAACTGGCCATTTCAGCCCTTGAAATGACTTTTACCTAGCTTCTTATGATCAATTGTATGATTTGTACACAATTGACCGAGAACCGGACCTACAGGCTTAACGCCGACTCCGAACGTCGATGAACAGAATGTTCTTGTTCTCATGAAGCTTTACATGGCATTTTGATTACTCTCTGAGGTATGCTATTGTCTGCAGAGAGGTGGCGTCCGTACAGAAAAAATATTTTAATTCAAATAATTTTCTGTCGGTCTCAAGGTTCTTTGACATAGAGGCCACGCACTTTAACCAACTACGCCACGGACGCCATATTCATTTAAAGTAAATCAATAAATTAAATATAAGTAAATAAAGGATAGAAAAGTATAACAAATAAATTAAGATAAATGAAATTCTCAAGATAATAGAAGCAAGCAGCAGTTTTTTTTTTAACGCTGAGAGATATTAAGAGAGAACAACCACAACAACAGCAACAACAACATCAACAACAACAACAATAATGCTACTCAGCTCTTTTTAAGTGTTTGCGTCTCTCCCGCATTCTTCTCTTGATTTTGTAAGCTACAGCAGCGATGTTCAACATAGCTTTGTCGCTTTGAGGTTTCTCATTGTCCCATTGGTAAAAAAAAGCGTTTTACATTTGCTCAGTTTTACTTATCTTAATGACAACATATTCGAATAAAAATTATATTGTGCAAATCTACTCGAAAATACCTATCCATCGATATAAGTATTATGTGAATTTGTTGAAGGTAACACAGAAAAAAAGGGAACACAAACTTTTTTGTTTGCTTATTAATATATAGAAGATAAATGAATTTAATAATTTTTTAAATATTGGTCGTTCTAGGCCCCTTACATGTGGACCTTTTTTTGTTCGCAAATAACCACAAAAGTACCAATAGTAATGCTGTACACTTATTCCCCATTTTACACGGTACTCGTTTAGTACGTTTTCGATTGTACACGGTTTTTAGTTTGTGATGAAAGTGGCTTTTAAACATTCATAAAAAGAAGATTGATGGCTTCAAGTGACCGTGACAGCAATGAAGCAATCTGAATTTCTGGTTCTTACTGATAATTATGTTTTTCTAACTTTTTTTTTTTCTTTTATATTTGGTCTTTGTACATTTTTAATTTCTATGTAATACGTAGAGCTTTTTTAAGTTACACATACAAACGTTTATAGTACATATAAATGTATTTACGTTTCGTACATACATATAATCGTTATTTGCAAACGTTTCAACCGTTGTCATAATAATTGCCACTTGCGAGAAACGCGTCATTTAGTTGCAGGAAATCAATTTCGTTTGCCATAAACGCGAGTTACTTTTAAATTGCAGCAATTGAAAAATTTGTTCTTCCCAATTGAAAACTTCGTATGTTTTTCTCTTCGTTGTATAAACACAACGCTTATAGTTCAGAATTACTTTTTCGACAAATTGTTTTTATATACGCGGGCGGAGATAGCTTAGTACGCGGGCGGAGATAGCAGCAGAGGCGCGATGAGTGCAATCCATAAGAAGACGGACGGACTTAGGGAGGAAGGGAGTAGTCGATGAATTTTTCAGTTGCGGCATATGAAAAAATTCCTTGCGTGTAGGTTATGTTTAAGCCAAAAATCATTCTTAAAGAATGTTTTTATGTTAATGCCAAAATCAAGACTTTTTTTTGGAAATTACTTTTTTGACACAACGCAAGACAACTACAACTTCGAAAACAAATATTTTATAAAGAAAATAAATCACCCGGAACGTTTAAAAAAGCACACTTTTATCTAAATCTTGGCTTGTAATGATGGTAGAGTTGTCAAACCCGGTTTTCTTTTATTTGAAGGACGGAAAAAGATTTTAAACGTGGAATGGATAGATAGAATAGAATTTTGGATTTTACTCATTTATATATAGTTCCACTTTGGTTAAGGAATACTGAGAGATGAAAAAGTTGAGAAGATGCTAACACGCAGTTATGCCAAATGATTTTTAACGAATGTTTTTGTGTTAAGGCATGTTGCTACTTGGTGCGCTCGGTATTCGAGTGAAAAATGTAAAATTTTTTTACATGCCTTAATGCCAAAATCAGGACAAATATTCAAGATTTTTAAATAATTTGTATTTTGTACTTAATCGCTCGGTTTGTTTGAAATGTTTTTTAGGAAGATAAACAACTTTTTTTATTTTCTTTATTAAAAAAACATCTACAACCATCTACACCATACATCCATATCAACTTATCATATCAACTTATCATCAAGGTATTGTTGATAACTGATTTGATAAATTTTGAAGGGTGCATCAACAAGAGGTATACAGTTACAGATACTTATTATTAAACAGCTGATTTGTTTGACAGTTGTTAAAGAATGAAACTTGTCATTTAAAAATATGGGAAAATTTATATTGAATACAACACGGTGAAAAAAAAAAAAATTACAAATTCATTCGAATATTGATGAAAAATTTAGTACTGCATTCGTACAAGGCTCAATTGAATCAAGATTAAAAAAATTGCCGCAAATATTCAAAATTGCAATTTTGAATATTTCCAAAATTTGACATATGAATTAAAATAGAGCCACAAATAATTACCCTTTACCCAAATACGACAGAGTTATTTAAAGGCGGAGAATATACAGATACTTATGACCTCTATTTTCAATAAAATGGTGCAACATGCCATGCAAGTCCCGAAACAATTGAGTTGTTGTACATGGAGTTTTTCTGTCACGTAATTTCACCATTAGACTTCTTCCTTTGTAGTTACGTCAAGAGTAAGGTCTACGCTAACCATCCACAAACGATTCCATTTGCTTATTTATATTCGATCTTTTGGATGACTAGAGGAAGTATTAAGATTTGTAAAGTTTTTGGTTTGTTTTAGCCTTGCTTCTCAATGTTATTTTATTAAATCTATCTGAAATCAACTGTTTAGAATAAGAAAGGAAAAACTTTATTCACATGATTGGAACGAATCATCTATAGCTTTAATAACAATGACCATTTATGCGACGGATATGATTTCACCTCGGCTCAAATTACCACAAAGTGTGTCATATACTACAAGATCTTAGCCAATTTTTAAAGTTGCCAACTTTCGAGGTCGCAATACAGCAATTAAGCAATAGCAAAAATGATACCTGCTTAAATGCTACAGTGTTTACCCAACGAAGATTGAATTTGTAATAATAAAAAGAATATATACATATGTATTAATATAAATTTACATCTTATAAACTAAGGAACTTCCAGAATTGGGTGGACTCATCAGAATTGCAATGAGTTCTTTGTGTAATATTTATGATTGTTAGACCCGCTTAGTGAAATTAAGAAAGACATCGCTTTTGGTTAAAGCTCAATGCACAGGATTCTAAATAAATAAATCACTTAAATTCAACTAAATACGACAGTTTTGAGACTCTAAAACCAAATTTTGAACCGAATTTAAGAAATTGACGGATTTTTAGTAGCTTCCAGATAAAAATTTTATCTCAAAAACTGAGGAATCGAAGAATCTATCATTCAATCAAAATTTAAAATTTTATAAAGTTTTAAAGTAAAAATTTAAAGTTCTGAACAATATTGGGCTTGTTGATTTAAGGGCTGAATATATTTTGTAACCTTTCAAGGATTTGTTTTATTGGGAATCCATATATATGTCATCTAGGTTACCATTCGAACCCACAAATTGAGCGATTTAATTTTTCTTCTGATCTTAAACTAAAACTGTTTGTGAGTTATAGGAATATGTTATGTTTAAATTACGTCGATATTTTGTTGAATTTTACTTCTTAGGCCTTTTTGAAATGCAATTTTTTCAATACAATTTTAATAATATGGGACATCATGGGTTGGGTCTTTTGAAGTAAAGTATGTAACATGTGAGCTTCCCTGACTTTTTCTGAAATAACTTGTAATTGGGGCTTTATGCGCTGTGTTTACTCTAAAGCCCCATGGGTATATAAATATTTGTATAATATTCCGAACTGTTTGTTATACACTCCGCGGAAAAAATAAAAAGCCACTTAACTCAATAACAAAAAAAAAAAATAGGTAACAAATCTGCATATATTTATTCATTAATTATTTTATGCTTAAATACAGTTCTGATTGCACTAAGTATAAAAACAAATAAGAAAGTATTCAGTTAAAAAAAAACAAAAAAAAAACAAAAAAATACAAAAATCCTTACGAAGTAAGTATAAAGTCACTTCAAGAAATAGTAATTTATAATTACTATACAATTTTTTTTTAAATATTAGTAAGATGTTTGTATGTCCTCCATTGCTATTAATCACTTCTTCTAGGTGTCTTGGCATTGAATTGATTAGAGAGTGGATATAATTTTGGTCAATTGTTGTTCTAAGAAGTCTAAGAACTTTAAGACTCTAAGAAGTTTTACGGTATAAAATTGGCGTCCATGTTGAAAACTTTGGCAGATAGCACAGACCAAAGGTTTTCAATAGGAGAACTGGGATATTTTGATTTTCAAAGAACTCCTTTGTTTACTTCGAACGATGAATCACGGCACTATCTTGTTGCAGAATGAACTCAGTACCAATAAGTTGTTCTCCGAAATCGATATATACAGTGATGTGCGATGAAATAGAGGCAGTGCTATAAAAATTATTTAAATCAAAAAATCTAAGGAAACTTTGCATTTTTAATTTTTTCTTTTAATAGGTAAAAAAGAAAAATTAATTTAATTAATATTAGTACACTAATTAATTAAGTTACGTATGAAACATAAACGAAAAAATTCAAAATTCAATGATATGTCCTTTTTCGACTGTGAATTAAAATAGAGCCAGAAATAATTACTTGATTTTAGCCATGACTTGTGATTAGACTTGTGAATAGAAATTATTGAAATATAATTATTTCTACCTCAATATTTGGTGCAGTATCCATTATTTCTGATAACTTCTGAGCAACGCCTCGGCATCGAATCCACAATTTTAGGGTACTTAGAAGCTGGAATTTTCTCCCATGCGTCCTTGATTAACCTCCAAAGATCATCTTTGCTGATTAGATGTCTGTCTCTAAGAGACACTTTAACCTCTCGCCATTAACTTTCGATAGGATTAAGGTCTGGCGACCGTGGCGTAGTTGGTTAAAGTGCGTGGCCGCTATGTCAACGAACTTTGGAGACCCGGGTTCGAACCCCAGCAGCGACAGAAAATTACACAGTGCGACAAAATGGAACGAAGTTGAAATACCTGGGAGATAATGCTATTTTTCTGGTAGGTCTTGTCGAGTTAAAGAATTCTCTATACTTGAAATTTGCCGGACACCCCCAAAATCTGGACTTATGGTCAAAAAACCGATTTTGCCTACCTTTGCCCACTTATTGGCTTATAACTTACCTGACTGCCAACCGATTTTTAAAATTTACCCGGATCCTGTAAGACGATACTTAAACCTTTTTAACGATATGTATATTGTTTGGGACAACTTGAGAAAGCTGTGTGTATTTACTCTGCAAATACAAATTTTTTTCAATTTTTTTGACTTTTTTCAACTTTGACGATTTTTCTATACACTAAATTATATTGAGACCACACTAGTCCTGTACGGATTCAGAGAAAACATTTATTAAAAATTTTAACGAAATTTAGTTTTTAAAAATTGGTCAGTAATTGACAAAGTAATTCAACTTTTAATGAAAAGAGATTTCTTTCCAAAAATACATTTTCGATATGACAACTCAAAAATGTTTGCTCGATCTTTTTTTTTTTAAGTCGGCATCATTAGTTTCGCGTTGTAATGACCAGCAATACTCCGAAATCATTTTAATTGTATTTTTTTCCTTCAAATGTTTTTCTATTGTTGCCATTTCTTGGTGAAAATGTCCTCCTTGCTCATCGCTTAACTGGCCTAAGTTCTCTATAAGAAGTCCAAATGCGAATGGAGAAATTTGATTTTTATAGACATGTTGCATCCCATTGCACCATATGCACATAAAAATTCATTCACAATTGCGACATAGTCGTCGCTTCTATGGTTTCCAAGAAAATTAGTGCACAGCGAAACAAAACTTTTCCACGCACGTTGTTCCACGAAATTTAACTTCCTTACAAAATTTGTATCTCTCAGAACTTTCGGAATGGGATGCAACATGTCTTTTAAAAATTCAATTTCTCCATTCGCATTTGGACTTCTTCCCAGAGAACTTAGGCCAGTTAAGCGATGAGCAAGGAGAACATTTTCACCAAGAAATGGCAACAATAGAGAAACATTTCGAAGGAAAAAATAAAATTAAAATGATTTCGGAATATTGCTGGTCATTAAAACGCGAAACTAATGATGCCGACTTAAAAAAAAAAAAGATCGAGCAAACATTTTTGAGTTGTCATATCGAAAATGTATTTTTGGAAAGAAATCTCTTTTCATTAAAAGTTGAATAACTTTGTCAATTACTGACCAATTTTTAAAAACTAAATTTCGTTTAAATTTTTAATAAATGTTTTCTATGACTCCGTATAGGACTAGTGTGGTCTCAATATAATTTAGTGTATAGAAAAATCGTCAAAGTTGAAAAAAGTCAAAAAAATTGAAAAAAATTTGTATTTGCAGAGTAAATACTAGAGCACCCATATGCGCAAAGGTGTTTTTTTTTCGCTCCACCAGCATTTTCTAATAGAATGAGGATAAAAAATAAGATCTGCATCAAAAGACGGGTATCGTTAGTGGAAAATAGCCAGCCGGTTTTCATTTAAAGCACCAAAAACGGGCTTAAAATTGCTTGAAAAAAGCTCAAACAACTTTTGCTCTGTAACTTTCTTAAAAAAAGTTAACGGCTTTAATTTTTTTTTCTTTTCGACATACAATTAAACAGGTAAGACTGTCCGTGCAACTTTTTTTATGTAGATGCGATATTTGATGGTGTTTTTGAAGATCAAACTCAATTTTTTACTTAATTTTTATGTTCTATTTTTCTTAAAAAAATTCCCAAAAATCATAAAAAAATCTGCGAACTGATAGAACTATATCATCATGAAGGGAATTTATTGAGGTTTAAGAAATTTATGAGTTTTCATTATTTTTTTGCGTTTCACCCATGAACTGACGTCTTAAAGGCAAACAAATGATTTTTATTTTCGCTTCATTCAATGGAAATCTTTCAAATGTAAGGTATATATTATACATGTAAATTTTTCGAAAAAAAAAAAATGTTTTTTTAATGTGTTCTTTATAGTTTTAAGAATAAACATACACAGTTTTAAATCGGTATTTAAAAAAAACAGAAGTTATAACGGTTTTCGGTAACCTATGTCTAAGCTCCATACAACAAATAAAAAACTTTAACCCTATTCATGTCAGGCTGTGTCCTTGCGTCACTATTCAATTTCAAACCAATATAAATTATTTAAAACTTGTTTTAAAGCAAACTAAGTTAAATATATTTTATTATTGGTCATTCTGTTTCTTTAATATACAATTAATTTTTCTTTTTGTTTTTATAATATTTACCTATTACACAAAATATTAAAATATAACATGAACTGTCACGTAGTGACTCTAAGACGTTTATTTGCAAAAGACGTGATAATGGAAAAGAATATCTCCAAAGAAGAGGCGTCAACTTAACTGTTCCTCTTATAAAAAAGGATGATTTTCTAAGCAATTCCGTGGTAATAGTCAGAAACCCATGAGTAACGAGCATTCACAGAAAAGTGTAGTTTGCCTTAAATGTACAAATTAATAGTTTAATAACAATTTCCACATTATTTATAAATAATTTTATTTTTCTTTTTAATAAAAAAAATTAATCCTCCATTAACGATATTTTGTATTAAACTTTCTTTTTCCAATAAAATAATTATGTTTTTTGTATTAGTGTCTCTAAGTCACACCGTGACAGTTTACGTTATTCAAATAGCGTGACATCAATAGGATTAAGGCATAGACCTTATATTAAGCATCCCCCCTACACAAGAAGCCCGGGGTTTTTTTTTAATTATGGCGGAAGTTGAAGTAAAAAGTTCGAAAAAACGATACATTTTTGCGCGCTTTTTTGTTTATATAAAAAAACAAAATAAAATAGATACTTGAATTTAGGGGGATGCTTAAAGGAAAAAATAACGAACAAAATGCAAAAAAAAATCATTGAAATTGAACCAATAGATTTCGAGTTATCTATCGAACCGTTTTAAAAAAACTAGTTTGAAGGAAATCGCGTTTCCTAACGCGAACAAATAAAAAACAAAAGTTTTTTATTTGTTGTATGGAGCTTAGACATAGGTTAACGAAAGCCGTTATAACTTCTGTTTTTTTTTTAAATACCGATTTAAAAATGTGTATGTATATCCTTAAAACTATAAAGAACACATTAAAAAAACATTTTTTTTTTTTGAAAAATTTACACGTATAATATATACATTACATTTGAAAGATTTCCATTGAATGAAGCAAAAATAAAAATCATTTGTTTGCCTTTAAGACGTCAGTTCATGGGTGAAACGCAAAAAAATAATGAAAACTCATAAATTTCTTAAACCTCAATAAATTCCCTTCATGATGATATAGTTCTATCAGTTCGCAGATTTTTTTATGATTTTTGGGAATTTTTTTAAGAAAAATAGAACATACAAATTAAGTAAAAAATTGAGTTTGATCTTCAAAAATACCATCAAATATCGCATCTACATAAAAAAAGTTGCACGGACAGTCTTACTGTTTAATTGTATGTCGAAAAGAAAAAAAAAATTAAAGCCGTTAACTTTTTTTAAGAAAGTTACAGAGCAAAAGTTGTTTGAGCTTTTTTCAAGCAATTTTAAGCCCGTTTTTGGTGCTTTAAATGAAAACCGGCTGGCTATTTTCCACTAACGATACCCGTCTTTTGATGCAGATCTTATTTTTTATCCTCATTCTATTAGAAAATGCTGGTGGAGCGAAAAAAAAAACACCTTTGCATTTTTCATATATATTGTGGGTGCTCTAGTAAATACACACAGCTTTCTCAAGTTGTCCCAAACAATATACATATCGTTAAAAAGATTTAAGTATCGTCTTTCAGGATCCGGTTAAATTTTAAAAATCGGTTGGCAATCAGGTTAGTTATAAGCCAGTAAGTGGGCAAAGGCAGGCAAAATCGGTTTTTTGACCATAAGTCCAGATTTTGGGGGTGTCCGGCAAATTTCAAGTATAGAGAATTCTTTAACTCGACAAGACCTACAAGAAAAATAGCATTATCTCCCAGGTATTTTGGACTGTCGCACAGTGTTATTTGAATTAAAATAATTTTTCTGTACGGCCGCCACACAATGGCAATGGCAGACAATGGCAAACCTCAGAGAGTAATCAAAATGCCATGTAAAGCTTCTTGAGAACGAGAACATTCAGTTCATCGCCGTTCGGAGTCTGCGTTAAGCATGTAGGTCCGGTTCTCGGGCAATTGTGTACAAATTTAATAACACGCACAACACAATTGATCATAAGAAGCTAGGTCAAAGTCCTTTCAAGGGCTGAAATGGACAGTTATTTATTTTTTTTTTTTATTTTGACTGTGGCGGCCAGCTAAGAACTTCGATGTTTTTTTTTTGTCTAAATGATGCCCGCTTCGATGCTTGTTTTGTGTCGTTATCCTGCTGAAACACTGCGTACGGCATCATGGTTTCACTCAAAATCCTGGTGTATTTTAAAGCATCCATCCTTCCCTCGAAGCGAAATAAGGGACATTTGCCATTATATGCGAAACACCCCCAAACCATTATACTCCCACCGCCAGGGAGGAATTCGGTATTGCGGGGGTCTTCTCATAGAAAGGCTACCTCGGTCTAAATTAAATAAATTAACTTTGGTTTCATCTGACCAAAGAATGTTTCGCCATTTGCTCGTTGGCCAATCAGCATAATCCTTTGCGAATTGAAATCGATTCCGGACATTAACTTTAGTCATCAATGGTATCTTCCGAGCAGGTTTAGCCTTCAATCCGTTTTTAATTAAAAGTTTATATATTTCTTCAGAGCGGAAGAGGTCACAAACCGATCTTTTTTTACGTGACGCAGGATTCGTCTTTGAAAACTGGTACTTATTTTGGGTTTTTTCCTCTGGTGTCTTTTTGTTTGTGCAAACTTTAATGTGTTCTGAACCATTTTCTTTGAGCAGCCAACTATACTGGCTATTATCCTTTGGCTTTTACCTTATTTACGCAAATTATTTATAATTTTTCGGTTTTCAGAACTGCAGTGCTTGGCACTTCCCATTTTTAGACCGAACTGTTGATACACAAAAATTTATTTTAAAATCATAAAATTGAGAACTTTTACTCACGTTTTGTAGTAAAATTTTATTAAAAAAGATCTTTTTAAATTAAAAATTTTGTAATTATATTGGTTGGCTCTATTTTAAAGCACACACTTTATGTCCACTTGTCGTTCCAAAAACGAATTTTTCTGTATTTTTGTCATATATACAATTCAAATCAGTTTTAAGGATTTCCTGTACTCTTCGTACTCTAACTTCCAAGTTCGCTTGGACTTTTATGTCACGTGCGCTCAAATTTTCTTTCAGGAAAAATCTCTATATATTGCGGTTTTCCCTTTCACTCATTTTAGAAGTTCGTCCACTTCGCTTTATTTTGAAATAATTGCTCTCTAATTTTATAAAATTACTCACGTTTTTTGAGCTATTTGAGCGTCACAGTTCCTCGCTGCATCCTTAAAAATATCAATAAAAATAATCTAAATTAGAATTATATAAAAATTTGAGATAATATACAAATAAATTACTTACTTAATCTGGCGTCTTTGGTCACCAAAGTATCAATAAAAGTATATAAAGTCACTGCAGCTTTATAAATATTTCGCATGAATCCCGTACTTGGCTACAGTATTTCACAGTTTACGTGAATTTCAAAACTTAAATAGATTTGAAATACCACAAAATCTATTCAAATATGACGATTGTAGTTGATTTTATCTTATTTTATTACAAAAGCATAAAATAAAATTACTGGCTGTATAATATTTCCCGGAGTGTAGCTAGTTTGTTATAGCTGGTATTTGTTATAATGTCTAACTAAGCTTTTAAGCTCCATAGGTATATATTTGTATAAAATTCCGAATTATTTGTTATAGTTGGTCCAAAATTCAAAAAACAACGAACCCTAAATTATTAAAAATGCCTTTAACAGAGCTTTTAAGACTTCGTGAGAAATTAAAAAAATATTCTGTTTTATTTTTTCGAAAATTTATTTATTAATTTAAATTTTTCAGTGTGTGTTTTATATGTCTTTGCATAGAAAAGACACTATCGTAGGTCACCTTCTTGAGAAATGAGAGAGACCAACAAAATTTCATAATACTAAGATAATATCGCGTGCTTTTTTAAAGCATTTAGCCTAGAAGGTGAATGGTGGTATAGGTTCGTTGGGATAGGTGTAGCCCTTGTGAGCCAAAGTTGGGGGTGGCAAGTATTCGTTTTGTGGTTGCACCTCTACTTTTGGTGCTACTGGCTTTGGTGCAGGTGGGAATGGCTTGTTTGTTGGTGCTGGTGTTGGCTTGGGTGCTGGTGGTATATATTCAACTTTAGGGATGACTGGAACCTGAACTTTTGGTGGTGGATTAAAAGAAACTTTGGGTGTTTCGTAGTAATAACCATCTTCCTCTAAGGTTCCGGCTTCATGGTGGATGGTCACAGTTGGTGTTGGTGTAACTGGTTTGGGTGTTGTTTTTGGTACGGGCGGCAGATATTCAACAATTGGTTGAACTGGCTTCTGGGGTACTACTATTGGGACTACCGGCTTTGGCGCAGGATAGTATGGCTTGTTGGTTGGCTCTGGAACGTATGGCTTGTAAGTCTGAACGGGCACTGGTTTTGGTGTTGGTGCTGGTTTTGGTACTGGTGGCAAATATTCGATAGTTGGCTTCTTAGGCTCAACTTTCGGTACAACTGGCTTTGGAGCAGGAACATAGGGCTTATAGGTTGGCACTGGAGCGGGGACGTATGGCTTGTAGGTTTGAACGGGCACTGGTTTGCGTGTTGGTGCTTGTGTTGGTACTGGTTTTGGTACTGGTGGCAAGTATTCAATAGTTGGCTTCTGGGGCACTACAGGCTTTGGTGCAGGAACATAGGGCTTGTAGGTTGGCACTGGTGCGGGAACATATGGCTTATAGGTTTGAACGGGCACTGGTTTGCGAGTTGGTGCTTGTGTTGGTACTGGTTTTGGTACTGGTGGCAAGTATTCAATAGTTGGCTTCTGGGGCACTACAGGCTTTGGTGCAGGAACATAGGGCTTGTAGGTTGGTACTGGAGCGGGAACGTATGGCTTGTAGGTTTGAACGGGCACTGGTTTGCGTGTTGGTGCTTGTGTTGGTACTGGTTTTGGTACTGGTGGTAAGTATTCAATAGTTGGCTTCTGGGGCACTACAGGCTTTGGTGCAGGAACATAGGGCTTGTAGGTTGGCACTGGTGCGGGAACATATGGCTTATAGGTTTGAACGGGCACTGGTTTGCGAGTTGGTGCTTGTGTTGGTACTGGTTTTGGAATACTTACTGGTGGCAAATATTCTAAGTTAGGCTTAACTGGCTTTGGGAGTTCAATTTTCGGTACAACTGGCTTGGGTGCTGGAGCGTATGGCTTAGATGTGGGCACTGGAACGTAGGGTTTGTAGGTTTGCACTGGCACTGGTTTTGGTGTTGGTGCTGGTTTTGGTACTGGTGGCAAGTATTCAATAGTTGGCTTCTTGGGCTCAACTTTCGGTATAACTGGCTTTGGTGCGGGTTGGAAAGCTTGAATTGGCACTGGCTTTGGTGATGGTTTTGGAGCTTGTGTTGGTACTTGTTTAAGTACTGGTGGCAAGTATTCAACAATAGGTTTTACCGGCTTCTGAGGCACATATTTCGGTATAACTGGTCTTGGTGCGGGCTGGTAGGCTTGAAATGGCACTGGCTTTTGTGTTGGTTTTGGTGCTTGTGTTGGTACTGGTTTTGGTACTGGTGGCAAATATTCAACAGTAGGCTTAACTGGTTTCTGTGGTACAAATATTGGTACTACTGGCTTTGGTGCGGGAGCATAAGGTTTGTTGGTTGGTACCGGAGCTGGTTTGTAGGTCTGGACTGGTACTGGCTTAGGTGCTGGTGGAATATACTCAACTTTTGGTGGAGGATTAAAGGCTACTTTGGGGTTTTCGTAGTGATAACCATCTTCTTTTAAGACTCCAGCTTCCTGGTGGACTGGTTCTGGAGCAATGTATACTGGAGCTGGAGTTTGCCTCACAGGTGCTGGAGTTGGAGCAATGTATACTGGTGCTGGAGTTGGTGCAATGTATACCGGAGCTGGAGTTTGCCTCAAAGGTGCTGGAGTTGGAGCGATATACACTGGAGCGGGTTTCACTACAACTGGTGCTGGGTTGTATTGCACTGAAGTATGTTTCGTAACATCGTTGTTGTTTTGTTGTTGTGACTGAGGTGGTAGGTATTCGAGCTGCGGTTGAACAACTGGAACATCTACTATGTGATTCTCGAACTTCTGGGCAGGCAGTTCATAATGATAGCCATCCTCTTGCAAATTGTTGCTATTGCCGAAGAGATGAGAAACGTCAGCATTGACAACGGCCAACAGAGCGAAGGCAATAAAGAGTTTCTGTAAGAATAAAGAAAAGTGAAGCTGTTAAAGAATGACTTTCATGTTGTCTCAGTAGATTTACTGTAGTCGTTATTCAGCGGTTATTTTATCCACAATTATAACTTGTAGCTGATAACGTTTTTCGATAAATCACTTAATTATTATTTTTTTTTTTCGTTACTGCATAACTTTTTTTTTTTTTTTTAGTAGCACTTCTTCACTATTATTCACATTGCTTGATAACTGTTCTTCATTGCTAAACAACACTTCATAACTGTACAGTTACTATCAGCGTTGATCTGGCATTATTATTATCTCCGCATCCATTCTTACCATTTCTCTATTTTTTTTTATAACTTATTCACTTGAGTTCTAATCCACACGTCGAATGTAGATGAAAGACTGTATCGAATTTGTAGACTCCGAAATTATTTATATTGCTTAAGGATGTCAAGCTCAGAATAACCTATCCAACCGGCTTTGCAGAACAACTTTATTCCATAAAATATTCTTGAACCATATATTTTAGCACAATAAACAGAAAAACAAAAACAAACTAAAATAAAAATATTTCAATATATCTACAGTTTGAAAGAAACAAACAGATGAACGAAATAATAACTAGCTGTTGTACAACAACAAGGAAATAAAAACCAAAACAAAATTAAAACAAAAAAAGAACTAAAAATATACATAACGTTATAGTGAAGAAGACTACGCGTCACATCAGTCAGCTCTACACATTAAGTTGGCCTAAAGAGCCAATCTTAAGCTCTGGGTTCAACCGAATACCTTTCAAAATTCAGGTTTAGTCAATGTCTCAGATTATTTCGAAAATACAAGAGATGAAAACAAGCTCTTCCTTCCTTCTCTAGCTGGCACTAAAATGTAAAACAATGTCCAATAAAGAAGGCACTCAAGCTTACAACAAAGAGTTATCATATTTGCAAAAAGCACAAAACAAATAACAGCAAGAAAGAAAAAAAAAAAAATAAAACAGAAAATCCAAAATAACTAATTATAACACCAAAAATTGTTTCGTTAGGTTAAGAGCATGTTAAGTGGTATAAAATGTTGTCAGCGAGTCACCCAAATTAGATACCATGCCCAGGTCTTATCTGGACCTGAGCTGCTGCTTCAACGTCTATCACTTGTTTGACAAACCGTATCATGCGATTTTAGATACTCGATTGTCAGCGAACTCATTAATTTATCTATAAACTTGTTAAATAGCTTTTCTATTGCGCTTTTACACTATGCAGAAAATATTCCGAAACTTTTAAGTGGTTAGAGCGATATTAAGTAAATAAGAGAGGTAGAGAGAGATAGAGAGAGATAGAGAGATAGAGAGAGAGATAGAGAGAGATCCGGTGTTGCCGGAAGAATTTTGAAAAATATGCTTTTAACCAAAAAAAAAAAAAACCAATATTCCAAAATATTCCACTAACCATTTTAATATTCCACAAAATTATTCCACTTTTATTTTAAAAATATCTATTTAAAAACATAAATTCATAAAACAACTACTAATATAAACATTTTTTATCGGTGATATATGTATTATTATTCGTTTATATCTGTGGTGTATAGGTAAAAGGTTACATGTCAAAATTTGGAAATATTCAAAATGTCAATTGTGAAACATGGAAATTACCTGACTTATAGAAGCCTCAAACGCTGCGACTTTTTATACGACTTGGCTAAGACGTATAAGAAAACTCAAGACGTTCGCCTAGGTCGTATGAAAATAAAAATATTTTTATTTTTTTCTCAAGTTGAAGTAAAAGTCTGAGTGTGTGAGGGCAAGTCATACGACTTCATGCTTCTTTTCATTGTTCATTCGCATTTTGTAAAGCATGTCAGCAGAATAATCAAAGGTTAAGGACTTTTTTGTGGTGAAAACTGTACGCAGACTACACTCTGATTAAAAGTAGTATGAAAAAGTCGTAACTTATGATGCGAATGTATGACTGAGTCATACTACTAGGTAGTATGAAAAGTCGTATCGTCTGAGGCCTCTTATTAGGCCATATATGGCTTATACACATTTTCAAAAAAAAAATTGTACTATACTCATTTACCCGAGCACCCCAGATCAGTTTTTTCAGATGAAATTACCTCAAAAATACTCTTTATTTCTCAATGAATTCTCAACAAATTATCCTAACTCAAAAATAACACAAAACATCCTATGTGCAGTAAATAGAATATTTTTGTGCAATAAATATTAATGAAAGTTTAAAAACTAGAATTGTTCTAAATTTATGGAAAATATCTACTATAGCACCTGAAAAAAAAGTGGCGAAAACCAAGAAATACGCTTCCAATTATGGAAAAAAATCCTAGAAACTATGATAAAAAGTCAACTTGTGCAATATTTAGATAGTAATAAAATTATAATTAAGGAACAGTCAGGTTTTAGAAAACTTCATTCCTGCAAAACAGCACTCAATATGGTGTTAGCACAATGGAAAGAAAACTTAAACGGGAAGAAGACAATAGTTGCAGTCTTCATAAGCCATAAAAGAGCATTTAAAACAATAAGTCGTGCAGTACTTCTAAAAAAACTTAAACAAATTGGAATCGATGAAACAGAGCTGAAATGGTTTAGCAGCTCTTTAACAAATCGCTATCAGCGCACAGTAATATATACTGCAATCTCGGAAGGTCTACCTGTTGAAATTGGCCTGCCCCAGGGATCGGTTTAAGCACCGATTTTATTTAATATATATAGAAATGATATTGTAAAGTGTTTTAAATATTGTAAAATTAAATTATTTGCTGATGATACATTAATAACAAGAAGCAATACTGGTATAAGCACTGCCTTGACAAGAGTACAAGATTATTTGAATAGATTTTATATATGGCTGTGCACGAATAGATTGAAATTAAACATTAAAAATTCTCTATATATGATAATATCTCGATGTAATGTAAACTTAAATAGCCAGACACAAAAAATAAAAATGAAAATATAAATGAAGAAGACAAAATAAAATATTTAGGAGTCCAGATAGATAATAAACTTAAGTTTAATATCCACATAGACTATATAGTAAATAAAATTGCAAAGAAGATAGGGCGTATGCAAAGAACATTAAGATTCGCCAGGAAAAAATTCAAAATATTAGTCTATATGTCTATAATTGAACCCCATTTTATATATTGTCCATCACTGGTATATGTTTTACCTGGCTCACAAACTAATATACTTAAAAAAATGCAAAATAGAGCTATGCGTCATATTTTAAGAACACAATATGATACGTCAACAACTACTATGTTAAACGCCGCCGAGCATAAATCCACAATTGAAACTAATATACAATATAAAAAATGGTCTGGTTTCAGAATAAATTCGTAGTAACGTAACATATGTTAATGAAAGCCATACATGTGTTATTTAACAAGAGAAAGAGATAACTTTAGAAACAACTCTTTTTATAAAAGAATACGGAAAACAAAATTTATATTATAAGGGACTGAAAAGTTTTAATAACTTGCCTAACGAAATAAAAAATTATTAAAAAAACGATTCAAGAAATAACTATGTAATTATTGTAAAACCACACCAGTTATACACAGAAAAAAAAGAGTAGAACTTTTACCTAAAAATGTAGTCAATTCAGCTAAAGTAATCCGGTGATTTTCAGTCAACGAATTTGATTAGGTGCGCTACCAATTTCTAAATGTTAATTATATGCAATTATATTGGGTAGTTTAACTGCGAGAGTAACTAAAAAAACCTAAATATTTAGGTGTACCTTCAACCATAAAATAGATAAGACACATAATTTATTAGAAGAATAAGCTAATTTCTTTTAAACTATGACCACTTCAGATTAGGCAAGCCACCTACTAAGTGTAGAAAAATCATCTAATTATTTAGATAGCATTCCCACTTAAGAGTGCAAAAAATATGTTTTTTTGTTTTGCAATTTCTATTTTGAAGTGAAACTTTCCTTAAGTGACTTTACTTCATTTCGTCACATGATAGAGAAGAAAGATTTGTTTTATAGTAGATAGAATGAGAGAGATATATACATTATATAAATTACTGAAAAATTTCTTTGCCACCGCTGAGATTTGAACCTGTGATCTCAAGATTTCAACAACCAACGCCTTATCTATTGAGCTAAATTTCCAATTGAGGAATTTACGCTACATACCATTTAATCAAATTGCTGTAGATGCCCATAATTTCAGAGTTGTGGACCTCATCTTTTTATATACATTTTGTACACAAATTATCAAACGGCGTAACAGCACAGCGGCAAAGCGTTTGACTATAACGCCAGCGGCCCGAGTTCAAATCTCGCAATGAGGCTTTAATTTTTGTAAAATTTTCTCACTTTGTTTTTATTTATGTTTTTTATAGGAGAGCGCTGTGCTCCTATAAAATTCAAATACGGGAAAAAAAACAAGTTGTAAGGAAAGCATTTGATTTATCCACGTAAATATTTATATAAAATTTATACTGAGGCGTGGATAATGCTAATATGCGTTATTTCCCTAGTGTACGAACAAATCGACAACTTGCATTAGGTAAAATAACTAGAAGAATTAGATGATTTAATAAGCAAAATTTTAGTTGAATTAACTAATTTGAATTAGGTGAATTACCTAATGCATGATTGTTAAATTAACTGTGTAAGTAGAAAAGTTGTTGAAAAGATTAGGTGAAATAGAAACTTTCACATTAGCTAAACTAGTTTAGGTAATAAATCAATTCTTTTATTTTCTGTGTATAACTTTAAATTTGATATATTATAATATTTTATTTAAGAAACAATGTAATATATGTTTAAGCTTATTTTAGCTGTACTAAATAAATAATTACATAAATAAATAAAATAAATAAATAAATAAATACCACAAAATACCGCAAGTCAACAAATTATCTTAAAATTGTTAAAGCAACAAAAAAACAAAGATTCATCTTAAAGTATTAGTTTAAATCTTAAAAAAACTAAAAATTTAATGTTTAAATTTGTTTCATAAGTCGACATACGGTATGATTTTCAGCAAAAAAAATAATAAATTAGTAACGTGTTCGGTCACCATTGGCTTTAATAACTTCTTGCAGTCGAGAAGGCATTGATAGGGCCAATTTTTTTTGTGACTTCCGGAGAAATTTTTCCCCACTTCTCAACTAAAACCGTTTTAAGGGTGCGGACGGAAGTAACTTCCTTTCCTTAAATCTTCTCTTTCAAATTTGTCCACAAATACTGAATAACGTTGAGGTCCGTTGATTACGAAGGGTCATCAAGCTTTGATCTGACATTATACAAGAGCCATTCTTTGACCAAGCCAGAGCTATGCTTGGGATAGTTATAGTGCATGAATATATATTTTCCGGCTAATTGTAGCTTATGAATACTTGGAATGAAATTTGTTTTCAAAATATCAATGTACCGACGGTACATTGTCGGTTTACTGTTTTCCTCAAAAAAAAAACATTTTTATCCTTGTGGGACAGGAAGACATCCTTTTTTTCCTTAAAATTTTTTTTGAGTGATCTTGACAACCCAATGCAACTTTTGAGACCTCTTAGAATGTGAAATTGGAAAAAAAATTGTAGTTCGATACGCCCTAATATACATGCATCAAGCGTTCTTCTCTTATCCTCATCATTGGCTTTTTTTAAAACTTCCTAGTTCAATCGGAGTTGAAAACACTTGTGACGTTTCAAATTGAAGTGTTCTTGCCAATGCATTTAAAAAATTTTCGGCAAGTGCGAAAACAAACAAGTCCGTCCAAAATAGATCCACCGTCTTTCTCTATTTCAGCAAAAATTGTCCAAATACTGCTCTTACTTTTCCTCCGTTGAGATAATATGCAGGTGTCATTTATAATATTTTCCGTTATTGTAGTTTGTATATTGTCAATTTCATTAATCCTGTTGAAAATTCCATCTTATTTCTTTACTTATTAGAAAGTTGGCAACCATGGAAGTCATGATAATCCGTTTGATATACGTGTACATACTATACGCATCATGTTGTACGTAACTTATTGAAAACGAATCAAGATCACACCGACTACGGACGACTACGAGTTGGAGTATGAAGCATGAAGCATTGGAGTTAAGTTGCGTGTTATGAATATCGCAACATTTTTTATGAGTATGAATATGAAGTAGAAGCCCAAATAATGAGTATATACTCGAGTCAACTCTATTTAAAACTACTCGCGGCATATCTCTGGCCTGAATCAGTACTTTTCTTTACAAACTTACCGGGTAATAAAAAATTTTCATTATATAAATTTTGTTTTTATGAATGGGCCCCCAAAAAAACTACAGGACCTAAGCCAATTTTTTTCTTTGAAAAGTCCTTATCTTATTCATATAATTTTGTAATTTTAACTTAAAAAATGGTTCATACTAAAAACAATTTCTTTTAGGGTAGAAAGGGGAGGATTTGTCACTCTGGCACATTTGCCACCCCTCCTTATCTCACAACTGAAAAAAGCTTTCTAATTGAAACAATCGATAATTTGTGTATTTATCGACGATCTTTTATCCACTCAACTTTGACAGTTGTACTTTGCGTGTATTCACGAGCAGACGTGTTTTTGGGTTTTTTGCTTGACTGACAAAATATTTATATGTAAGAATATTATGTTATAACTTTCTTAGGTATACAGTGTAAATAAAGTTGTCTCTAATGAAATTATTTAACTAATGAGTTAGCAATAGCTTACATGTTGAATTGGTCAAAAGTTTGCAAAAAAAAGCAATTTTGTCATAGTGGCTGCTCCTGGGGTACATTCGCCGCAGTGCAGTTGGGGCCATTTTGACGGCGTATGTACCCCGTGAAGTGGATAAATTACCGTAAGAATAGCTAAAAATTTAAATTTTTTGTTTCATTTAAACACTTACCTGGCTTAAACAAGCTTTGTTCGCAAATACCAAAGAAGAACTTTTACAAGACATGTCTTTGTTTTAAAGTCGTTTAAAAGTGTTTTATTTTAGAAATTATCTAATTATAATTTATATTTATGTTTTTTTTTCAGTGATATTAAATAAAAATACGATAATAAAACTTTTAAAAAATATTCATTCCTCCATAACCGTGAATTTTCTTTCTTGGCGGTTCAGCCCCACCCCATTGGCTAATGTACCCCATAGGTGGGGTACTTTCGCCACTTCAGAGAACTTTTGAAAACATCAAAAAAATAATATAAATTATTAATATAGTTAAGTTATAAGAATGAGACATTAAAAATAATAAATACAACTTTCTATATTTGAGGAAATTTTTAAATAAATATTGCTGGTTTGTTTTGAAGAGCATTTTTTAAAAAAAAGTGGCGAATGGTCCCCCTTCTACCTTACAACAAGCTTTATGGCAATTTAAATTTTTCTGACTTGAACAGACACACATATATCAAATGACAATCAATTATAATAAACGAAGTAGGAAGTAGTTAATTGAAATGGACTTTTATCATGAGTGATATTTTCAAAATGAAATTGTGAAATATTTTGTTCAAGCCTGGTTTGCTATGATTTATGTTAAAGGTAACGAATTTTTCTCTATGCGTATAAAAATTAACAGTTCTATCAATCCTAAAAACTTAAATTTAGTTTTTGTTGAATTGATTTTTGTTGTTTTTTTTAATATGTAGGTAAAGAGTGATTTTTTAAGTGCCTGATAACTTTTTTTTTAAAAAAAACGCATAAAATTTGCAAAATCTCATCGGTTCTTTATTTGAAACGTTAGATTGGTCCATGACATTTACTTTTTGAAGATAATTTCATTTAAATGTTGACCGCGGCTGCGTCTTAGGTGGTCCATTCGGAAAGTCCAATTTTGGGCAACTTTTTCGAGCATTTCGGCCGGAAATTTAACGCCGGAATTTTATGCGTTTTTTTTAAAAAAAAAGTTATCAGGCACTTAAAAAATCACTCTTTATAATATAACCATAAAACATGCAGATGAGAAACAGAACTTTTATTTTTTTTTCAAAAAGTTGTATTTTCAAAATATGTTTACAATGCAGCAGCTTTTTATTCATTGGACAATTTATGGAGTTAAACGTTATAAAACTAAAGAATTTTTGTCACTCAGTTGATCCGATTAGCATATCTTCTAGATAACCTTCAGGTTTAGATAAAATATGTTGAAAACTTTCATAATATTGAGAGAATGTAGAGGTCGGAGAACTTAGTTTTAGACAAGGACTCAGATGTTATAAGTGATATAATTGAACCGCACAAATTTAGAGATTTTTTTTATTGAACTTTGAGATGTTAACCATCATTGTCAACCAACTAATTGGCTATTGTAAAAAAAAAAGGGTCAAAAGGTAATGAAAATCATATCAAGATCAAATAATAAATATTTGTTATCTCTTAATTTTTAATCTTTTCGGTCGTAACATATCTACGCGTACATATTTTCTTGGTTAAACCGATGCATTCGGTGCTTATAGAACTGGTTTCCTTTTGATTTTAGTACCAGAGAAGATAATAAATTAAAGGCTAAAGTCAGATTTGGATTGTCATTTATTATAGATGTGGTTTAATATTTTCAAAAAACAATTCAATAATAAATAAATTTAAGCTGCTATAAAATCATGCCAATGAGAGTTTTTTGTTAAAAATATAACAAACTTAATGAGGATTATTTTAGATAATTCTACATTGTAATAAATACTAATTTCATTGATGATACTAACAGACTTTTGTGAGAAATGTTATGAACTGAATATGATTTTTTTTTTCAAAGCAGTCTCTAGCCAGTATAGCTTCTAGGTTTTTGATCTCTTTCATTAAATATAAAAATGTTTAATTTTTAAAAATTCAATCAATTAGAGTACGAATACACGGCGAGAAGATTTTAAGCATACTGTGCTTGAATCAAGCAAAGAGACTATCAGTATACACTCAAGCGTTAATTTCTCAATTCAAGCATTATTTTGCTAGCATTGATCAAATTTAAAACACATGATATGTATTAAGAAAAAAAAAATTTCTTATTATAATGAAAACCTTTCAGCAGTGTTGCCAACAATTCCAAGCCATAATGCAGCAACTTGAAAAGCAAAATACGTAATTTTGAGTAAAAAGCACTAAAAAATAAACCTTACATCAAAAAGCACTACACAGCCGTTTCTTTTGTCACATACAAATCTACTGAACGTATTTTGTGTGTATCTAATTAGCCGAAACATGACGTAGACGTGACGTTACGTAGAAGTCTGTTGAATTTTGATTTCTATGTTACGTCGACTAACATTACAGCATACAAGGAGCTTTTTGTAAGGTTGCTAGCATCACGCTTTGATTTTTGAGCAATTTTTTTTCTATTTTGCGTTTATTTGTGTTTAATTGTTGAAGCAAAATGTAACAGCCGTATACATAAAAATATCTTAAAATAGTTTTAAAACCTTTAATAGTTAAAAAGATTTTTAATGTTAAAAAGTCTTTTAAAATTTTATTATTCATAAACATGTAGCTGCTTTGTAGTTAAAATAGGAACACTTTCGATTTTAAGCCCAGTATGCTGTAGAAGCGGAAAGAAACTTTCCATATGGAATGCATTGAGTTTTTGACAGCGAAAAGGCAGCGGAATTTTTTTTTCGCTACTTAGTACGCTGTAGAGGTGAAAAATTTGTTCAATGCTAGCAAGTACAACAACCATGTGGAGAGTTGAAATGTCAAAATTTCGCTGTCGATTATATGTTTGGGCATTTAATTGGCACCAGAATTTTGACATTTCAATAAGAAAACAGTTCGACCTCGCTTTACGCAACACTCGATAATCGCAATACTCAAAAATTTACATTGTTGACTCAGTAAACGCAACTTAAAAAAAAAAATGCACAATTATCGCAACTTCCATATGCGTACACTTCCATAAACTTTTATATTATTTACTTTGAGGTCTTCTTTTCTTGTAAAATACATTTTTGATGTACGAAAAATCTCTTAAAACAATATTTAAGGAAACAAAGTGCATATCTTAATACATAAAACCACAATATCTAGGTTTCAGAGCCATAAAGCTTTATGTTTAGAAGTTTAATTGCGTTTCTTCAACATTAACTACGTCAACTGGCCGAATTTCTATTAGTTGCATTGAGCTAGGTGGTACTGTAGTTGCTTTTTTCTCCACACAAACATTTTTGACTCTACACTAATATTTCGGGTGTAGAGTTATATGCCAAGAAATTTTCGTTTCTACTGCATACTAGGCTTTAAGTGGGAAGAGTGTCAAAAGTGGTTTGTGTATTTGATAAATTCAATGACTTTTCATTTATTTGTAACAATTTCGTCAATATTTTGATATTAAACATCAACATTTTTTCGAAGCTACTCTCTGCACTGAAAAAATGGTCATTTTATTATCTTTTTTTTTTTTTTGTAAATATTTTGAAATGTTTTGACAAATTTTTTTGTTTTTATTTTCTTTTTGTTTTGAATTTTCTTATATATTTTGAATTTTTTTTACATATTTTTTAAATGTTTGAAATATTTTTAATTATTTTTGACAAAATTTGTGCTCTAATGAGAGCAATTAATTTTAAAAATGATTTATCAAGGTATATTGAGGAAGGTACAAGGTATATTCAACAAGGTAGTCTCGTCTCGGAGTGGTGGGTACAGTAGCTGTCAAACATAAGAAGAGCATAAAAAAAAACAGTGAATAGAAAACTGTCAGCGCGGGTCTGCGAAAAGTATTTTTATAAAACGGATTTTATAAATCCTCCGGGGAATAATTGCGGTCCACTCCGGTTGCAGCTAGGAGCAGTGCCTTCCTTAGTGTTATTTTACCTTCACGATAAATACTAAAAATAAACATTCAGCACGCACAAAAATGAAAACTATGAATTTTAACACATTTGACAGTTTTATATTCAGTTTTTTTTTTGCTTTTCTTATGTTTGACAGCTACTATACCCACCACTCCGAGACGAGACTACCTTGTTGAATATACCTTGTGCTTCATGAGGGGTTTATTGAACGATTCAGCCGTTTTTAAAAATCCTCTCATTTATAAACAAACATTTTCAATAATTTTTTGGACATTTTCTTTGTTTTGATATATTTTGAAACAATTTGATGTATTTTTGACATAATTTGTGCTCAGATGAAAACAAACTAAAATTTACAAATGCTCATAGTTGAATAAATAAGGTTGTCGCATGGGTGAGAGCGAGTTCCCATAAATGTCAAATCGAAGTTGACATCTCATACAAAATCTGAAAACGAAAATTAATAACATTAAAAGCCGTTGAAGTTGTTGTTGTTGCTTTTCATTGATTTTGACAATTATGGGTACTGTAAAGAGAGTACGATCAGCCACGAGACAACCTTCTTTATTCAACTATGCAAATGCTTTATCGAGTTTTTATTGAAGGTTTCATCCATTTTTAAAATTCTCTCATTTATAAAGCATTTTTACATTAGCACTTTTAAGGCTATTGAACGTTTCTGAATATTGTTTTTAAATTTTTTTTCGATTTTCTTATGAAGGCTTAATAAGAAGTTCATAATTTTTTATGAATACAGCCGTAAGTATTTTATTTTAAAATAAATTTTTATTTATATCTAAAATAATTTAAATTTGTTTCAGAATGGTAAACGAAGAAAAATTTTATTTAGTTTGACACTGTGGTTCCTACGTTGCTGTGGTTCCTATGTTGGTAGATATTCAACAAAAAAAAAAAAAAAAAAACCGACTTCAAAATCACTACAAAGTAAAAATGATTTTAAATAACTGTTCTCCCATTAATGTCTTGTTCAAATTTTTAAAGTTATTTATATGTATTACTAGCTGACCCGGCAAACGTTGTTTTGCCATGTATGTTATTTTTAGGAAACATTTTTATAGGTAAATAGCTGGTACCCGACGCGTTGCTGTCGTAGCGGAAATAATTTATATCTCTATCTGAATCTCAAACTCAGTCTCAATCTCAATCTCAATCTCAATCTCAATCTCAATCTCAACCTCAACCTCAACCTCAATTTCAATCTCTATCTCTATCTCTATCTCTATCTCTATCTCTATCTCTATTTCTATCTCTATCTCTATCTCTATCTCTATCTCTATCTCTATCTCTATCTCTATCTCTATCTCTATCTCTATCTCTATCTCTATCTCTATCTCTATCTCTATCTCTATCTCTATCTCTATCTCTATCTCTATCTCTATCTCTATCTCTATCTCTATCTCTATCTCTATCTCTATCTCTATCTCTATCTCTATCTCTATCTCTATCTCTATCTCTATCTCTATCTCTATCTCTATCTCTATCTCTATCTCTATCTCTATCTCTATCTCTATCTCTATCTCTATCTCTATCTCTATCTCTATCTCTATCTCTATCTCTATCTCTATCTCTATCTCTATCTCTATCTCTATCTCTATCTCTATCTCTATCTCTATCTCTATCTCTATCTCTATCTCTATCTCTATCTCTATCTCTATCTCTATCTCTATCTCTATCTCTATCTCTATCTCTATCTCTATCTCTATCTCTATCTCTATCTCTATCTCTATCTCTATCTCTATCTCTATCTCTATCTCTATCTCTATCTCTATCTCTATCTCTATCTCTATCTCTATCTCTATCTCTATCTCTATCTCTATCTCTATCTCTATCTCTATCTCTATCTCTATCTCTATCTCTATCTCTATCTCTATCTCTATCTCTATCTCTATCTCTATCTCTATCTCTATCTCTATCTCTATCTCTATCTCTATCTCTATCTCTATCTCTATCTCTATCTCTATCTCTATCTCTATCTCTATCTCTATCTCTGTCTCTATCTCTATCTCTATCTCTATCTCTATCTCTATCTCTATCTCTATCTCTATCTCTATCTCTATCTCTATCTCTATCTCTATCTCTATCTCTATCTCTATCTCTATCTCTATCTCTATCTCTATCTCTATCTCTATCTCTATCTCTATCTC
Organism: Pherbina coryleti; assembly: GCA_943735915.1. Lineage (NCBI taxonomy): Eukaryota > Metazoa > Arthropoda > Insecta > Diptera > Sciomyzidae > Pherbina > Pherbina coryleti. Next base: position 122,040,217 of record OX030952.1, on the reverse strand, counting down.
TAATCTCTATCTCTATCTCTATCTCTATCTCTATCTCTATCTCTATCTCTATCTCTATCTCTATCTCTATCTCTATCTCTATCTCTATCTCTATCTCTATCTCTATCTCTATCTCTGTCTGTATCTCTATCTCTATCTCTATCTCTAACTGGAAAGACTCGTGGAAATTGATAACCAAATTTCGAGGCTGTGCTACTTACAATTCCAAAGTTATTCGATATCGCAAGTTTGGCTTGTATGGGCGGAGCCACACCTCCTTGTTCAATGACGTCTCAGGTTTCTAGTAGAAGAATATCACCCAATATTAATTCCATACTGAATTTCGTTGTTAAACGACATTTAGTTCCAAAGCTATCTGATATCAAAAATTTAAAGTGTATGGGCGGAGCCACACCCCTTTTTTCAAAACCCATCCCAGTTTTATAGTAGATATATCACCAAGTGGCAGCTCCATACTGAATTTCATTATTATACGGCATTTAGTTCCAAAGCTATTCGATATCATAAATTTTAATTGTATGGGCGGTGCCATACCCTTTGGCCTATACTCAATTTTGCAAGTCGAAAGACACGACTAAATAGAAAGTTCTAACCGAGTTTCATTAATGTGTGACTTATAGCTTGAAAGTTATACTGAAAATTTGGCTGAAAAATTGCCACGCCCCACATTCAACGCCCATAAAATTTTACGTGTGGAACGGCTCTTGTAAATTGAGATAGAACACCGAATTCCGATACTATGCGACCTATAACTTCAGAGCTATTCGCTACCGTAGATTTGGGTTGTATGGGAGGTGCCACGCCCCCTTATTTTAGGGGGATGAAAAATAGATGTTGTTCGATTCTCACCCCTGACTAATATCCTCGCTAAGGATCACGAAAATCGGTCGAGCCGTTTCGGAGGAGTTCGATCACGCATCCCGTGACAGAAGAATTTTATATATTAGAAGATAATATTGGTAATTTTATCATTTTCATTTTTTCTATTTTGTTTTATTATCATCAATATATTAATTGCTTTATGTACATGAAGCTTTGAAGTCGGCGCTACTAAGTCGAAATCTTTTTATTTTAATTTTTTCTAATTTGTTTTATTATCATAAAAATATTACTAACTTTATGAATATAAATGCTTTTAAGCGATTTTTTTCTTTCAGTTGGCACTTGTTGAGTACGCTGAATGTAGCCAATGTGTTCCATGCATTATTTGTGCAGCTGTTACACACTATGTCATATTCAATATGAGCTTTACAAGCTCACCCAAACCAGTATAGTGAGAATGTTTATGTGTACAAAGCTTTTAAAATTACTAGTGTCACCCATTTTTAAATGAAAAAGTTTAAAATAGTGCAGGGATGGTAAAAGATCATGATTGCGTGTCAAAGATTAGCGCCGACTTCAAAGCTTTTATTTTCATAAAGCAATTAATATATTGATGATAATAAAACAAAATAGAAAAAATGAAAATGACAAGATTATTTTATTTTATATTTCAAATAAGCAAAACAAAAAAATTAAATAATCTTATGAATTTATAAAAATGTGAAATATTCTTAGGCTTAAAATTATTTTCAATGATTGAAATAAGAAAATAGTTGGAAAAGTTTTTTCTAAAAATACTATTTATTTTTTCATTTTGTGTTGAAATCGCTTTGAGAAAGAGCTTGGAGATCAAGTGGAGATTCAGCCTTATCTCAACTGGAGATCGAAGGTCCATTTCCCTGGAGAATGGCTTGGATTTCAAGTGGAGATCCAGCACTGGAGATTGCAGAAACGAACTGGAGCTCCACTTGAGGTCAAGCCAATCTCTAACGTTAATGTTTATTGGGTTATGCCTTAAATAGTTCAAGTGAAACCTATTTGGCATAAAATTCTAGCTTACTTACCAAGAAGACCCTAAAAATCATAAAAGTATCAATAACTTAGTTAAGTGCTAATTTTTAAATTTTTTTATATTAAAAGATTCAAGACTTTGTTAAAATAACGCCTCTTTGTTGATCTTGAACCTGATTGTTTCGCGCAAAGTTACCAACTCGAACAGCTCTAATCGCATTATTTATACTTATTTTTTATTTTAATTATTATTTTAATTATTTTTTAAAACTGGAGGTCAGAGTAGAACATTGATTTTATAAAGATAATCTCTGTATCTATGGCATTAAAAAAATCATTAATAATATCTATTTTGCTGTAAATTTTTAATAAATTAGCTAAGGTAACTAAACAAAAAAAAAAAGAAGTCATCGTTTATTTTTATAACTACATCAAACTTCACAGTATTTTCAATCATTCGATTCACAAGATAAACATGTTTTAAACGTTTCGTAGCTGCTGTTAAATTTTAACCAATAATTATTAAATATTCTGTTTAACTTTTGACTGGAATTTATTATGAATGAATGACAAATAAGTCGTAATCAATAATGAAAATTATAAATGGTACCTTATGCAGTTTATTGTCACACTTTAAGAACTAAGTAACAAAATAATTGTTCAAATTATCATCGCTTGAATTAATCACTGCTTTAAATATGTACTTGAAATGATGTTATGAGTAATGTTTATAATTACACATGAGTTAAATGAAATCTTTTACATAAGTCTCGCCTCTTAGTTTATCCTTTTAGCCACACACGTTCTGGTAGTTATGGTATTTTTTTATGGTCTGACAAAGGTCTGATTCTCAGAAATGATAAACCTGATCACAACTAAGAGTGCCGAAAATTTAAAATCACCAGCATATAAATGAATCCAGCTGTGACCTCAGTTGGCTTTTGGTCAAAAATGTACTTATTACCTCAAAGTCCTTGCGCATTGATGACTAAAACCAGTTTCCCTTTCATTGCACTAAAGCTTCCTACACATCTTCATATTTATAAATAACGAGTCGGCACATTTTTGCTGCAGACAACAGTATAGCGCAGAGCTTCTTTAAACATTTCTGTTCATACCCTGCTGCGGTTAAATTTTTTTTTGCACTTTTAGCAATTTCTCTTCTTTTTGTTTTGTATAATAAGGGAATTAATGCAGCTGCGGCACATCTTGCTAACCTTGTTACCGTAATTATTGTGCAAGATTTTTTTATCTGATAACGGATAAAAAACAAAAAATTGTTAATACACTTGTAACTGATGCTGTGCTATACAAAACCAGTATTGCCTCTATGTAAAGCTCGTTATTTAAGGTAATTAATATTTTAATAGTGATTTTTAAACAAGAATTGCCCTTTATATAGAGTATTGTACCGGTTTTTAAAAATAAATACAAAATACACATAAGTCAAATGTCTAAGCAGTGAGTAATGACCTGCTAGGAATGAATGTATATAACTGACTGTTGTCATTTTGTCGGTGCATATGAGGTAACAAAGCTACAAAAAGTCTTGTATGAGGATGCGCATACTGGAAAATTGAATTCGTGGATGGGGATGAGGATTTTGATGTTTCTAAAACATTGAAAAACTATTGAATTATTTCAACAACAGGTATATTTTGAGGTTGAAGATAATATTCATATTCATTAAAAAAAAAAAAGGAAAGGAACTTTTTCCTCTAATTGGTGGTGTTGCGGATGAGTATTGATATTGATATGACCAATAAGCAGATGCAGATGTCAAATTGCTGCGGAACATCTGCGGATGTTCATTTCACTAATAAAAAATTCACTAATAAAAGATTGAAAAAAAAAAGTCAACGTTCAAATAACGGAACCAAACTGTTGAGTATACCATCGAGATATACTAATAAAAAATTCGTTATAAAAGATTGAAAAAAGATGCCAACGTTCAAATAACGGAATCAAATTTTTGAGTATACCATCGAGTTGATTATTTCATTCATTCTTGAAATTTATCAAGATTTTTATATTTTAAAGTTATATTGTAAAAACATTTTGAAAAATCATATTTTATATCATACTCCTATACATATTAACAGTTATTTTTCATACCACTTACTGACAACGGTTATTTTTTGAGTTTTATTTTTTACTCACAACAGCTCTATTACTATTATACCACTTCTATTTCACAACTAAGACTAGTTTTATTATTTAAGACTTTATGGAGTTTTATTTTTTTACTCAAAAATGACGAGGAGTAATTGAGAAGTCTGTGTTTTTTTTTAATTTCCAGCGTGATAACTTCAAATGCAACACTGCTTCTGTTAACTACCATCTGTTAAAGGGAATAATATACCCAGAGGTCGAAAAAAAAGTCATGTTTATGAATTTTTTTAAGGAAACCTAAGGGATATTTTTAAATGATGGTTTTTATACCTAAAAATATACGCATTTAAGAGAATGTTTTTTTTTTTTTAATTAAAAAAAATTTAATATTAGGGTAGATACAGCATTTTTTATAGAGCGCTGTGGAAAAAATGTGAAATGCGGTGACCAAGATTGCTCCTCCTAAGTTCATCTGAAACAAATAAACGAAAAATATTATTAAACTAGATACTTAGAACTCGTACTTGTCTTAGCCGATTTTGAAAATATTGATTTTTCACAAAATGGCGGATTTCCGAATGTAAAGCAACGATTTTCGACCAAAAATTCGTCATTATTTTGCCTAAAACTAATGAACGAAGCTACGAAAAAAATGACAAGCACGAGATTATTATGATTAAAATAAGCCTGCAAGAAAATCAAAACGATCAGTTCACTGAGTTTCGAGAAATCTCGGTCATTGACTTTGAAAACATGGTTTCGAGAAAAACGCGTTTGAAAATAAGAGCCAGCACTGCACGCTCTCAAAGGCGGTTCACTCTTTCTTATAGCGACTGGAAAAGATACGCTGAAAGAGTCCTTCAATTCGGAAATTCTATTTGCAGCAAATGGCGTAATGCCAATACATCCTCGGATAATATTTTCGGAACGGGCTCTGGTCAATGCATTGCTGGCAGGAGGTATTGTATGCCATTTTGTCTTCTTGTCCTTGCTAAGATGCTCAGAGGGTTCATTAGAGTTAATTACTTCATCGATAGTCTCAAGAACCTCCTCAATATCAGTATCCTCAAAATCGCTAATATGGGATTGCACTTCTGGTTCGTAATCAAAATCATCACTATCGCTAAGATCATTTTCAAAAGCCTTAAGACTGGACTCGGACGATTCTCGTATTTCTCGAATTTCATCATCCCTCATGCGCCGGTTCTATAGACAAGCATTATATCTTATATGTAGCACATAGCAACATGTACATTCAATTGAAAAATTTACTCTAACAATTCTAAATTCTTCGGCCATTTTTTTATGTTTTTTGGATGAACAAATTATTTTTTGTCAATGACTTATACACAAAAATGCAAATTTGCAGTGAGAACAAGAATAACGATGCTTGCGAAAGTGAACCAAAATGGGAATGAAACATTGTGAATAATAAACAAAAGCTTGCTAATGTCAAAGAAATAACAAATGAAGAGGTTGCAGTGTGAAGTTAAGAAATATTATGCAAATATTGTAAGAGGGTCAGAAATAGTCCCGAAGGGATACAAGTGTTTGATGGTACTTTTTTGATCAAATTAAAAAAGCAAATAAAAAATAATTAATTTTTCGTAAATAACTTAAGAATTAGTACACTGAGCAGGAAGAAAAAAAATTTTAAAATCATTATCACAACGAAATATCACGTTAAATTCATTTCGGGTCTGAAAATGACCCTAAAATCATTTGCGTGTTAATATTAAGTAGTCAATAACGGCGGCCATGGCGCAGTGGTTAGAGTGCGTGACCCATATGTCAAAGAACCCTGGTTCAATTCCATCTGACGCAGAAAGTTTTTTCAATTAGATAGATAATTTTTCTGTTCGGCCGTCACATCTCTGCATACAATGGCAAACCTCAGAGAGCAAATAATGCCATGTAAAACTCCTTGAGAACATGCATATTCGTCGTTCGGAGTCGACATAAAATTAGTAGGTCCGGTTGTCGATCAATTGTGTACAAACATTTAATAACACAACACAATTTGATCATAAGAAGTTCGGTTAAAGTCCTTTCAAGTGCTGAAATGGCCGGTTTATTTTTATTAGTCAATAACATTTCCTGAAGGGTCACAGTGTTTAACGATTTCTGTTTTTAGTTTTGTTGAAATTGATTTTTGAAAAAATTCTTTATACTTTTGCAGACGAGTTCGGGAGAAATAAGTGAACTAACAAATTTTAAAAAAGGTTTTTAATACAAAGTGTTATCAGCATGTTTTTGAAAAAAAAACTCGGCTGTAATTTCCACTTGAATATTAAAAATATCTTTAAAATCTAAAACTCCCTAAACTCATTGTCAATAAGCAAAATTAAGTTTCATGGAGCAAGTTTCTCTTTTTATTACATTTTTTGTACTTACTAATGTCAGATTTTTCAAAACTTGGTCATTAAAGTCGAATTGTTTTTTAATTTGATATAAAAATACTATAAAATACACAGTTCTACATAAAAACACTTCGAGTTTGTGATGGATAAATCCTTTTTCTTGAATTGTATTCTTAAAGCTTCATTTTGTTCAAGTGTATTTTTTTTAACGTAGAATACGTTATACGGGGGTATTAATCTGGAGCACAAAATTTTGAGAAAATGTTTGTCACTTTCATTATAAGTTTTTAATACTTTATGCATGCATTGAAGAAAATTCAAGTATGGTCGTAACATATTTAATATGTCTTCTTTTGATTTGTATTAAAATAATCATATTGCTACATATAATTTTTTTGATTCTATAAGTAAATAAAAATTTAACTCCTTCAAATTTTGTATTAATTTTAATATGCTTTTGTATTTTATGTATTATAACATCATGTGTAAGAGCAGTACGATTATCTGTGTGTTCTTCACAGAACCAGTGTGAGAAAGAGAAGAAGTATAATGACCAAGTAGCGAACGATGTGTACATACACAACATTGATAAGGCCCATATTACACGAAGATCGTTTGATCGCGGTCAAAATATTTTTGTTGTTGCTTTCAATGCAAAACTGTAAAAAAACACTGAGAGCCAGAGCGGATGAACCATTGTTTCGCATTGAAAGCAACAACAAAAATATTTTGACCGCGATGAAACGATCATCGTGTAATATGGGTTTAAGCGAAGCAGAGAAACAAAATTGTGCTTACCCAGCTGGCCACGTCTTTAAGACATCCTCAATGTCTTACAGCCTTATTCATAAACACATTTTAGAGGCAGCGTAACTTTAAACGGACTTTAAACAAGAAAACGTTATTCATAAACATTTTTCGTAGTTGTTTAAGAGCTGCGTAACTTAAACGCCGAAATTGTCGTTTAAAGGTTACGTAAATACAACCATGATTTTTGTTTGTCTTTTCTTTTAATATCAAAGACATGCTCCATATGCGCCCTTTGCAACAATTTTTTATGCGGCGGCCATTGTAAATCCATAGGAATTCTTAATTTTTGTAGAGATTTTCTTTAGTTCAGACACAAACCTTACAATCATAAGCAGAAAATGAACAAATGTTTATGAATAACAATGTTAGCAAGGTTGCATAGAAGCTGCGTAAAGCCTTAAACAGTGCGTAACTAAACAAGCGTTTAAAGGTTGTTTAAGGAAATCTATTGAATAAGGCTGTTAATGACTAACGTATTCTACGTCTGACCTATGCGCCCGTGTTATCTAACACAGGCTTGAGCTTTTTTTTCTATTGTGGTGAGTAAATTCACAATGGAAAATTCAAATCTTCAGGGTTGCAAAAAATTTAATACCAAAATCAATTTGCTTTAATCTGTCAAAAGTTTGTGGCCATCTTGGTCTCAAATTTTGTTTTAATATTGGTTTATTGTTTAAAAAACCAAATCCGGAGTTTGAAATTTTATGAATTTTTTTCGCGGACCTACAGCCGTATGAATGTCAAAATAGAGTCTATTTTCAGACAACGCGAACTAAAATGCGATTTCATTTAAAGGATATCATTCATGCTATAATAATACAATTGACTTCTGCTTATTTTCTCTTTTACAAGAAACTACCTCTTGTCAAAAACATTTGTTTGTCTGCAGCTGCTGAAGTTGTTGTTTTTTCACTTCAACGTGTTCAACATTGTGTTTTTTTAATAGGCGATTATGAGCGCTGTCTTTTTGAGTATATTTTTTGACAGTAGGTAGTTTTCCAAGCAACTGTCAATACTACCTTGTAATCATTATGCCATGAATATCATTGTATCCTTAACTAATCCAAGAAAAAAATTTGAGACAAATCGAAGATGGTCAGTGCAACTGATATTACACTTCAATGTGAAATGGGCGCAATATTACAAATCGTCATTTATGGCAGCGAAATCGTCCCATCGTCCCATCGTCACATGTACTTAAAAATTGTCAAAATGACGACCGCGTCGGCCATCTAACAACGCTGAGTAGACGGACGCGTATGCAAATGAGTAAGTGAACTTCCAGCTTAAAAATCATGGTAGAATAAAGCAGGTAGTCTCGCGGCTGAAAATTCTTTTCTGCTAGAAGTCGAATCTGTCAAAATCGAGTGTACCTTGTTTATTCTTACATGCTAAAAGCCAATAGCTATGAAAAGGAAAACTCGCGAGCAAAAACGTACGTTGCCCAAAGTACCGATATTCCAACTGTACAGAGTAAGAATGATTTTATAAGCATAAACGCTCCATGAACCCGTTCGCTTTTTTATACATAACCCATCTCGTAAAGATGAAGTGGAGCAAGGTAAATATAGGCAAAAAAAAATATAGGCTGATTATATAAATGAGTTTTTAAAGCAAATAAAACGAACAAAATCTTCAATTTTTTAATCTCCATAATTAATTGAAAGATTATGCAAATTTTTATGTTTAATACAAAAGAATTCATTATAATCGGTCTTAAAATAACTTATATTTACATTTGATTAAGATGCATGACATTATTAAATAAAATAACAATAAAAACCGTTTTATGCTCAAATAAGAGAAAAGTGCTAAGAAAAAAAAATTGATTTGTTGCTAATTAATCACATTAGTTTGTGTATCAAAAACACTTAATTTTAATTAATTAAGAAAACTTCAAAACACCGAATAAATAACTGTCTAGTTCTTATAATCATTTAAAATGAATTCATTTCTTAATTTAATATCCTAATCTCTAATAAATCCAATCAAATATCCCTACTAATCCTAAATTATGGACTGAAAATCTAAACTAAAAATAGCGAAGAATCGAAGTATATTTACACATCATGTACAAATTTGCATTTTAAATAATAACAAAATGTTAAGTTCTATAGTTTTAAAGGAGTGCCTGCCTAAGGATTTTCCCATTGGTCTTCAATTCCCATTTTCAACATTATAACTTCTCAGAGCAATGAACTGTTAAGCGTGTCTCTTCTTGGCGTTTATAAAACGTAAACGTTTTTTTATCTGTGATAAGTATTATGTTGTTATTCATTAAATGATCTGTCTCCTCATCTAAAATCATTAATATTAATGCATATTTATTGGAACAGAATATTTGCCAACTAGTCGAACCGAGTGCGAATTAAATACTTGATATAAAGTTCGTGTTTAGCATATCGTTAATATTCTAAATGATGTATCAAATTAAAATTTATAGATACATTATCTCAATCTTAGTTTAAGCTTTTTTCTAGAGCGTTTAGTCCATTTATCAAGCTTTGAAGTGTGTTGGAATCCGGATCAAGTAAGCAATCAAGTTTTTCAATTAATCAAATATTTGATAATGCGACTAATGGATGCAATAAAAAGTTCATCAATTTATTTAATATGAAAATTTATATATATTTTTTTTTCTTAAAAGGCTCTAAAATAATTCGACAATATTATTTATAATACATTTTTATACTATTTCCTACTTAATTTGAATTTCATACTGAACTGGCACAGTGCTTAGAGTCCATACAAAATGTGGATAGTAATAGTAGAAGTGGTTTAGTTTTTGGGGTAAATAAACATTTGGGATAATTTGGGTTGGCAAAGCTAAAATGGTTTAAGTGTAATAAAGAAATGTACAGAAAAACTAACATCTCCATTAAGGTACCCTAAATATGACTTTAAAATTGGAGACAAACATTTGGTTAGACACCATGAATGAATTTAGTTGACTTTATTATAGTCGTGTGTACTTATACTAATAATTTGCTTGGGCTTATAGGCTTATACTAATAATTTTGCTAACTTTTCTAGGGTGGTTTTTGTAATGGTGTGTATTGCATCAAAAACAACACTCAAATTATATGATCAAAATTTGATTAATCCCGAATATCCCAAATATCATACTACAGGGTGTTTTTTTTTTAGGGGTTTGTTTTTCGAATAGAGATAAAACTGGCATTTTGTGGTCAAATCTGGCAACTCTAATGTCATTTATGTTCAGTTTGGTTTGCCATTTCATCATGAACAGGTTGACAAAAGAACAACGCTTGCAAATCGTGCAAATTTATTTCGAAAATAATGGTTCAGTTCGCGAAGTTTACATCGCAAAATTTTGTTCAGTGATGAGGCTCATTTTTGGTTGAATGGCTACGTCAACAAGCAAAATTGCCGCATTTGGAGTGAAGAGAATCCACATGAGATCCTTGAGACGCCATTACATCCACAAAAACTGACTGTTTGGTGTGCTCTATGGGCTGGTGGAGTCATTGGGCCATACTTCTTCCGAAATAATGCTAGAGAGTCAGTTACCGTTAATGGAAACCGGTATAGAGCCATGATAACCGACTATTTTGTTCCCGAATTGGATGGCATGAATGTGGATGAGTTGTGGTTCCAACAAGACGGCGCTACATGCCACACAGCGCACGTCACAATCGATTTATTGAAGGAAACATTCGATGAGCGCATAATTTCGCGGAATGGACCTGTCAATTGGCCACCAAGATCGTGTGATTTGACACCATTGGATTATTTTCTTTGGGGATATGTGAAGTCGCTCGCCTACGCCAACAAACCAGAAACGTTAGGGGACTTGGAGGCCAACATTCGTGGCGTTATTGCCGACATACGGCCCCATATGCTCGAAAAAGTGGTTGAAAATTGGACCTGTAGAATTGACTTTATTCGAGCCAGCCGCGGCGGCCACATGCCCGAAATCATATTTAAACATTAATGGCATAAAATTATCCTTCTAATAAAGCCAAATTGATGGACATTAAAACGATTTTCTTGTGTTTTATTTCAATTCGAAGTTCTATACCTCTAAAAAAAACACCCTATACATATTATAATTCCATTTACCCAAATTTTATTCTGTTTTGGTAAGTTTAGAATTAACAATAACTAATTTATTATAGATTTATTTATCGCTTTATGAGAGCTCACATAATTTGAATCTTCGCTTCGTACTAGATATAATCACATAAGATATTTTATCTCAAGGGGATTGAGCTTTTGTAACATACATGCAATAATCGACATACGAGTATATATTTTTTTTTTTATTATAAAATGTATTTTTATACAAAATCAATACAGATGTCAAAAAATATAATAATAGAATCCGAAAAATTTTAATAACATTTACTTAAGATTGTTAAGCTTCCGGAAGCGCAATGCTGTACAAATCCAAACAATGTAAGCATGACCACATTTAACTTTGATTACCTCATAGCAAACGGTATTTACCGCAATAGATGCTTAAAACTTTATAACAGGTTCGATGCGACCACAAGATTATCCGATTTTAAGATTGGAATGAATTTCTTAACAGGATGTTGAATTTTACGAATAGGAGAACAGTTTCAAACAAGAGATAATACTAAACTGTTGTACTTAAATATGATCCAGAAATGCTGAAAAACTACATTCTTATATAATCTTGAAGAAATATTTTCTTCAACAATATATCTTGTCGGCATCCACATCAATCTCTGTTGACAATTCAAGCATATCAACTGATCAATGTTGACAAATATACGTCATTTGCTATAGCGTGTTTAACCAAGGAATTTTAAATACATTTTTGATTTTTTATTATTTAATTTATTCTTAAAGTCTGACAAAATCAAAACAAGTTTTCAAGCGGACTATGGTTTTTCTATAGCGTCTTTGAATAAATTATTTCAGGTAATGCTTGTGCAAATCATTCTAATAATAAATTCAAATGATCAAAAACAAGAGACGATGTTTAAAATGGTAAAAACAAACACTGGATTAACAAACTATTATAGATAACATGATAATATAGGATAAGATTACATAACACAAGATAACATTACCCAGTGGAAAAAAGAAGGAGTAAAAAGTGATTACAGAAGCACTCTAAGGCAGCTAGAGGGCCTTACGCACTCAATTCTTTCTTTAATTATTTTTTATATGAAATGTCCCAAAAAACAAGCCCTTGGACTCTCACTTCTCAGAAAAGACCTGCCAAAAGTTGTTATATGCTACATCTTCAGGAAGAACTCCTTTGGCAGTATTTTCATAACGCGTTGCAAAGAATAGCATACAGAACTAGTTCTATACAAAGGCTTCTAGAACAACATCTCATGTGGGCTTCCCTACTTCCTTACAAAGAACAACATGAAGAAGTTGTTATTTGCAACGTCTTTTAGAATCTGTTTTTATATACATAGTTATAATGGAAAACTCAAATTTTGTTTTCGTTTTTAACAATTTTTATTGGAAAACTTATTAATTATCAAATATTAAATTGAATTTTTTAAATAAAATGTTGTTAAATAAAATAAAAAATTATATAGTGTAACATAGAAACATATCCAAATACATTAAATACAAAACAAAAAAGAAAACGTTAAATATTTAAATCAATATTGAATGAAAGAAAAAATAAACAATGTTGAAATATAAAATTTATTTTTGTTTTTTTGCCAAGCAAGTACTTTTGTGTGGCGTCCGTGGCGTAGTTGGTTAAAGTGCGTGGCCGCTATGTCAAAGAACCTGGAGACCCAGGTTCGAACCCCAGCAGCGACAGAAAATTATTTGAATTAAAATGATTTTTCTGTACGGCCGCCACCTCTCTGCATACAATGGCAAACCTCAGAGAGTAATAAAAATGCCATGTAAAGCTTCTTGAGAATGAGAACATTCCGTTCATCGCCGTTCGGAGTCGGCGTTAAGCCTGTAGGTCCATTTCTCGGTCAATTGTGTACAAACTTAATAACACGCACAACACAATTGATCATAAGAAGCTAGGTCAAAGTCCTTTCAAGGGCTGAAATGTCCAGTTATTTTTTTTTTTTTTTTAAGTACTTTTGTGTATTCTTGTTTTAGCTATTTTGAAACCTTTTTTATTTCAGCTAAACAATTTTCTTTAGTTAATACCTTGTCTACAGATGCTTCTACAAATAGAAAAATATAATTATAGGAATTTCCGAACTGCTTTTAACCCTTCGTTACATGATTTTTTTCTCCCTGTGTATAAAAATATTTTATGTCTTTATTTGTGATTGGGGAGGTTTAGAGAATGTATAAACGAAATTTGGATGCTCTGCAATGAATAGGAGCGAAGTTACGCAACATTGCATATGTGCAATTTCATGCAGGCAAGCAATAAAAATTAGTATATGATGGTTCATATGTTAATTTTTATTAATTTGTATTTTATATTTTTGAAAGGGAATTATATGCTTTTAATAACTCAAACTAAGATATATTTCCCAGTTGTCAATTTAAATTGACAATTTTAAACAAAGGAAAATATAAAACACTGATTTGCAATGTCACAAGGAACAAGAAACAAAACCTTAATTTGAAGCTCATTGTATTAGAATTCATTACATAAGTACATAAAACATTATTCATTACGAAATTGTTCAATAGCAATGCATTTACTAATATTATCGTATAGCGTATGTTTATCTTACAGCTTCCAATAAATGGGTGGAACAAATTGACTTCCCCCATAAATGAAATGTATTGTGAATCAATTCGGACACTCAATGGATATTTTTTTCACACAACTTCTTATCGAATCGTTCAGCTAAGGTCTCAGGACTTTAACTACAAAGGTTTGACATCAAATAAACAACTTTATTATCTCTCCATGAAATGAAATGTACGTTAACATCATCATGGTAAGCTACATATTCCACAGACTCTCCTCGACTCTCCTCGAACACTCGGTAGTTTTGAGTTCGGAATTCTGTTCCGACGGATTGTACCCAATAAATACCCCTTTTGGCTAGTTCAATAGTTAGTTGTAGTGTTCATACAATGATTATGATAAAAAAAACTTTATAATTCATATTAGAAGTACTTTCCGTAAAACTCTTTTATAACAATATTTACACAAGCCGAAGATCATTTTCTTCGTGGTGACGAAGATAGGGGCTGTTTTCTTGACCCAAGTTATTTATTTAAAAAATTAATTTATTTTTAAATTTAGCTTTAAATGTAGTTAAGTGCATAGAATTGCACATCTGCAATATAACCTCATATCTGCAATGTAACTTCAAAATGTCTCAAATGCATGATATTGCATATTTGCAATTAAGCCATTTATTTTATTAAATTAAAGTTATAATGCACAAAAAAATTAGTAAGCTTAAAGTAAATTAACTTATATTTTGGAACATAACTTACATTTTAACGTTTTTTTGATATTTCTTGTATAATTATTAAAAATATTCACTTATTTTTTCTACATCAGACAGACCTTGTTCAAATCAATATTTTGGACAAATTAAATCCCCAATTTGACAAAAGAAGGCAACAATTAATAAAAAAATGTCTAAATTTATTTTTAAATAAAATTCCGTTAGGTATATTCACAGGGTGTGTATACTATATCTCTTAGAAGTCAACTTTGCATATGTGCAATACCATGCAACGAAGGGTTAAAAAGTGGCAATCCATCTACACCAATGTCCAGCACTATTTTTGTATGTTCATGCAATAAACTGCTTGGAATCTTTTTTAATTGCTTCTCTAAGCCCACATGCAAATATGTACCCGGGAACACTGTTCTAATAACTGCTTTTATTTTTTTATTTTTCAAAAGTCCATTTAAGCTTTTTGGTACATTCAATCCTTTAGAAATAATTACCTTTAAAAGTGCATGGACACTTGCTCTTGTAGCGTTTAAGTCTTGATACCATTTTTTAAATTTTAACTTTAAATCTTCATCAGCTTTATATTCTGCAGTATTTCAAATCTAGAAGAGTCAACAATTGCTGGCTCTGATATTACACATCTACTTTCACTTGTTTCATTAGATTGGCTAGTTTTTATAATTTCATTTTTATTTTGAAAACATATTCTTATTTTTTCTTTAAGTTTCTTTTTTTTCTATTAATATTTTTCTATTTATTGTTCTGCGGCTTATTCCTCTTTTGCTCATTGTTTTTTTATTAATAATTCACTTTTATATCAAAAATTAAAGTGATTTCAATGACATTTCACTTCACTAAAAGACGAATACACAACAACTGATGCTTAATATGCAAATCTATAAACTAACGCCATCTCAATTGAACACGTGTTCAATTTTTTACCGTTACTACACCGCGGTTACTAAGCGCAAAGCAAAAAATGTGCGCGACACATTCTGTCTTGCATTCTTTATTTCACTAGAGAAGGAGTGTCAGAAGCGATGTGGCAAAAGTGATTATAAGACGCGTAGAGCGCTTGCCAAGAAGCAGTTATGGCAGAGCACCTGATGAGAGGCCTTGACAATTATTCTACTGGGATGATATAACATAACATAAAGTTAAACAATATAATATAACTTAACTAAAAATAATAGAACATAACATAACGTAACATGACATTAAAACACAACATAACGTAACATGACAAAACATAACATAAAATAACATAGAATAACAACATAACATAATATAACATGATATAACATAACATAACATAACATAACATATCATAACATAACATAACATAACATAACATAGCATAATATAACATAACATAACATAACATAACATAAAATAACAACATTAAATAACATAACATAACGTAACATAACGTAACATAACGTAACATAACATAACATAACATAACATAACATAACATAACATAACATAACATAACATAACAAAACATAGCATAATATAATATAACATAAAATAACATAACATAACATAACATAACGTAACATAACATAACATAACATAACATATCTTAACTTAACATAGCATAACATAACATAACATAACAGAACATAACATTTTATACATATAATTTAATATATGTAACTTTTTAGTGAGATATATATATTTAGAAATTATATTTATTTTAAGAAATATTTATGTTTTGTAACGAAAATAATGAATATTTATAAAACAAAAAATAAAATCCATATTTGTATGTATATTAAATTAATTAAAAGTAAATAATGTTTTGTAAGCTGCTAATAAAAGGTATAAATTTAGGAGTTACGCAAAAATAAAATTGCTTCTATAAGATCTTCCTTTATAAATAGAAGCTCGATTTGATTTTATAATTTTTAGCAATGAAAATAGGCATTCGACACTGACTTAAGTTGGAGGCAATGCTGGCTACCTCTTTAACAATACCTGGATACAGATTAAGAGCTTCTTTCACTTCTTATTTTCAAGATCTATTGTAGGTTTCTACTTTCTTTAATACTTAAAAAAAAACTTGTCGAAATGGGACGATAATTCAAATGTATTTGTATTTCCAGATATTTGCAGCGTTTCGGATGGTTCACAAAGCTCTTTCAAACGACGATTTTCAACAGACTTATTTTCAAATACTTTCGTCTATAGGACCCTTTAAAAAATAATTGTTAAAAACTTATAGTTTTTCTATAAGACATTGTGCTTTGGCGGTATTCGTTATGAATATGTATCAATTTTTTTATCGGAGTTGGAGTCGGAGTCGGTGCCTGTTTTAAGACTTCGACTCCTACTCCTTTATTCAAGAATCCTTACAGACTCCGAATTCGACTCCTCGACACCGACTCGACTTCGCTTTAAATGTTCCTTGTATTAAGTGATTGAAATTTTGTTCTAACGAAAAGCTTTATAAATATTTCTCTAAAAGAGTCTGTATGGTATTTATGAGTAATATAAAATATATAAAACGCTATATTTTCAAAGCTACTTAAACACCTTAAAACTTACTTTCAAGTTCAACGTACTTTGAATAGAAACTTCTAGCACAAAATTTTAACTTTTCTCTCAAATAAATTAAAATTTGAAGCTATGGCGAAACAAGTCAGTTTGCAAGCATTTAATGACTCGCTGAAATTCGAACCGATCAAAGAATTATGCAAATCTTCTACAAAACCCCAAATCATTTGTTTAAATTAAAAACGATGGAATTTTTTAAATTATCAAAAATTAAAATGCTAATTTCAATCTAGAGAAATTCAACAGGAATCGTAAAATGTACGGTGAAACAAAACAAAAAAAATAATTATTAAAAGTTTCAAACCCAAAAACCAAAAACAAAAAAAAAATCAAGCTATACCGCTTTTAAACGTCATGTTTTGTGTTTGTTGTTCAACATTAAGAATTCAATAAAAATGCTGTTGTTGCGAAGTGAAGGCATTTAATCTAAATTTTTAATTAATTGCTTTTATATGTTTTAAATCACGTATCAAGAACTTCTGCTTTTGTAAACTTTGAAAAAATTCGCTTGCATACTTTTTGGAGCGCAGATAAACCAAGGAATCAGCTTGTAATTTAAAAAGCATATGAAATATATTCCGTTTGTGTGCTAGATGGGGCTATTAGAACTTTTAGAACACCGTTTATGTGTTGGATTGGGCTATGAAAATTTAACCACCACCGTTTATATAATTGATCGGGCTAGGAGAATTAAACTTAGCACATATTTAAATGTGGCGTAGTTGGTTAAAGTGCGTGGCCGCTATGTCAACGAACTTTGGAGACCCAGGTTCGAACCCCAGCAGCGACAGAAAATTATTTGAATTAAAATAATTTTTCTGTACGGCCGCCACCTCTCTGCAGACAATGGCAAACCTCAGAGAGTAATCAAAATGCCATGTAAAGCTTCTTGAGAACGAGAACATTCCGTTCATCGCCGTTCGGAGTCGGCGTTAAGCATGTAGGTCCGGTTCTTGATCAATTGTGTAAAAACTTAATAACACGCACAACACAATTGATCATAAGAAGCTAGGTCAAAGTCCTTTCAAGGGCTGTAATGGCCAGTTATTTATTTATTTTTTTTATTTACATATTTAAATAAATTTTTCCCCAGAAAAAATTCTGAAGCGTGTCTCCTTTAAGATTCTGGCTCTAATAGAGATTATAAGAGCCAGATGTATACTTCTGGAGATCTAAGCTATTTTTTATTGTTTTTTTAAAGCTATGGATTTTGCAAGGCATAAATGTAATTTTTTTCAATTTGGTTTTAATTTGATTATTCAAATTATTCAAACTTTAAAGCATACAAAATAGCAATATTTAAACGAAAGGGTTATTTAATAAAAATATAATTTAAAAATTTTGAAAATTCAGCTGCTTGATGACCCTACAGGGAGAGAAAAAAAATCAAGTATTTATGCTGGAATCAAGCAATTAGGCTATCAGTTTACTCTTAAGCGAAAATATCTCAAATCAAGCATTATTTTGCTAGAATTGAGCAAATTTAAAAAACACGATATTAAGAAAAAAAAAAAAAAAAAAAAATAAAATGCCTAATTCAAGAAACATTTGCTTCCGATTTTTGTTATGTCCAAAAGGCCTTTTGGAGTGCTTGCAAGTCAGCTGAAAGCGCTGACCCTACGTATGACACACCATTGTTATTTTAACATTACATGTCATTGGAAAAAAGCACTCCAATTTAGCTGACTTTGGATTGCTTTAACAGCCTCAAAGGCAAAGTCTTTGGATTGCCTCTCTTGGAAAGCTTTGGGTCAGAAGTTCGTTGCATTCTTTTTGATTTTGTCTACCTCAAAAAGAGGAGAGGAAGAGAGAGAGAGAGAGAGAAAGAAGGAGAGAGATTTTTAATTTTATCGAAAATAAGGGTTAGATTCGCAACCATCGATACTGCTTCAAAAGGCCTTCTTTAGAAATCTTTGGGTCAGCAGTTCGTTTTTGTTTTGAACAAATCAATAAAAAATCTGCATTTTTTCTGAAATAATTACTACTTTCACTTGCAAAAAACACCTATTTTCAAAATTTGTTTACAGACGCACTTGCATCAAACAACTGATTATTTGCATACCACGCGGTTTTTTCCTTTGTTCGTTTTTTCCGTTGTTCGTTTTTTTCTTGTGTCCGTTACTGAGCGCTCTCAGTGTACTGCTCGCTTGCACAACAACAAAAATAAGTGCTGACGTTTTGCTCCTGTAGGAAGCTGCTGACATGCCGGCCCATTGGGTTGTTACAGGCTCCCAAGTGAATGTGTGTGTACGAAGTTACCTGCTATATTTGCAAATTAAGAGTTGTCGAATTACTTAAAATCACGCTTCTTAGACTGTGTTCATATGGGGCCACTTTTTGCTGAGGTCTGACAGATATTTACATTGTTGAGGTAGTTCCGATAGTATCGATAGTCTTAAACCATCGAGAGTTTCTTTTGGAATAACAAACCATCGATGTATCGATAGTATCGTCGATATTTTTCCACCTCTACTGAAAGCTATGAAATATTTAAACTTGTGTTCATCGACTAGTGAACAGCTTTCGATGCAATTCAGCCAAAAGTTTGAAAATAAAACGAGGTTTGCATTCGTGATTCGACCTACGAAGAACCATGTGGCTGTGCTTTAATGTAATGTCAATGTTAATAACATAATGTTTTAACAACATTTTGTTAACAGTTTTCTTGAAATTTTTGGTATGCTTTGAAGTTTTATTAGAAATATTGAAAACGAGTTTTTGAGCTCTAGGCCAATCATGTTGAGAACAAGACAACATGAAGAACAAAGAAGGCGACAGCCAACAACAACAACAACAACGGCTCCGTATAGAGCCAATCACAACAGCCTTTTATTAGAAACCTAAAACTTTCGATTAAATATTTCTGACCAGATTTTAAAGTAGGTGAAACACATGCTTTCTTTCGGTTGATAAGAAAAAAACCTTCCTAAAGGGACTTGTTATATATTTTACTTATGCCAAGTGTAAAGTAAGGGAAAATTCTTTAAGAATATTGGGGGAAGTAGGTCAATACCAACATTTTTCTCGTAGTTCAGAGCAATCAGAGCTTGGAAAAGCATTTATCTGATATTTATAAAATGTTAGTATTAAACAACTATTTAACCCTCAAACGGCGGGGTGCAATAAGGCCAACGGCAATAAGGCCGAATTGGCTTTATTTCCTTTACAAAGCGAAATAAGACCGAAATTGTGAATTCGGTTTTATTTCCATTTGAAAAGGAAATAAAGCCTACAAAAAAATTCAGCAAAATAGTAATAAGGCCGAAAAATAATTTTTGCAAACTAAACATAATTTTTTATTATTATTTTTAATAAAAAGTACACACCCTGTAGTCTGTTGTTTGAAAAGTAACTGGACTCAGCGTAGGTACTCAATTTGAAAGAGAACACTTACCATTGTCAACCTCAATGTGCTTGTTTTCGTATCAACGCGAAATAATTATTAGTAGGAGTTTAATAGTGAAGGTGAAGAAGTGTTAATATTATAAGAAATGAGCGCCGCAGGCGAAATCGCCGCGATTTTTAATAAAAATTTTTCGACCGCGGCGCTCATATTATAAACCTGCGTAAGAGCGGCGCTCATTCCTTATAATATTAAAACTTCATGAAAAAGTTTAGTAAAAATCGCGTTTATTTCATAAATTTTCATTCATAACTTTTATTAACTTTACATATTTTTCTCGATCACTTACAGAAAGATGTAGTTCCTCAGCATTTAAACGATCATATTTTTCGCTTTAAACGGGTATATATTGCTATTATTAGAATAAGATATCCTAGTCTTCTATATAAAAAATATGTCCATTTTTCAAACTTTCACGATTTTTATCTCCTAAACCATTTAAGACCAACCTTTTTTTTGCAGCTTTAGATTTAGGAGCTCCAAATGCACATTTAGAAAAAAAAAGCATGGGCCCTAAAGTACAATTATTCCAATACTTTATACTTTAATTTTTCATTAAATTGTGGCGTCCGTGGCGTAGTTGGTTAAAGTGCGTGTCCGCTATGTCAACGAACTTTGGAGACCCAGGTTCGAACCCCAGCAACGATAGAAAATTATTTGAATTAAAATAATTTTTCTGTACGGCCGCCACCTCTCTGCAGACAATGGCAAACCTCAGAGAGTAATCAAAATGCCATGTAAAGCTTCTTGAGAACGAGAACATTCCGTTCATCGCCGTTCGGAGTCGGCGTTAAACATGTAGGTCCGGTTCTCGGTCAATTGTGTACAAACTTAATAACACGCACAACACAATTGATCATAAGAAGCTAGGTCAAAGTCCTTTCAAGGGCTGAAATGGCCAGTTATAAAAAAAAAAAAAAAAAAAAACTTAAAAACTTATTTGATGGCGTTCTAATATTGGTTTCTTTTAAAGCGAAATAAGGCCAAATTGGCTTTATTTCTTTCTCAAATGGAAATAAGGCCGAATACGCAAATTCGGCCATATTTCCACTTAAAGCGAAATAAATCCGAATTCGGCCTTATTGCACCACGCCCCCTCAAACAGCTGACTGTTAACTTATTCCTATTCCGACGGACTGGTTTACATTTGTAAACCCATATATAATCCTCATTCGAAACCTGCGCAGAACGTTATGCACAACTTTCGTTCGAATCAATTCCATCGCAACGCTGACCATTAGCTTCGATGACGCGAATACACGAGCTGTTCGTCAAGCGACGGATAAAGATGCTCCCATTTCCGAATGTGGATGATGCTCTATGCATCCTTAATTTACCAGATAATTTATTTACCAGATTGGATTTGACTCATCAAAGTTCAGTGTCGTCGGCATAATGCGCAAGAACAAGCTCTGTATTAATTAGGAAATGTATTGGACATGTACCAGAAAAGTGGACGAATCTTTGTTCGCCTTTCGCCAAGACGTCATATTGGTATCTTATTGCCCAAGCCAAAAGAAATGTTTGTCCTGGATGCATTCCAACAACGCCACTGATGCAAAAACTGACAAACCAGAAATAGTTATGGAATGTAACTGTACAAAAGCTGGCGTGGACACCATGGACCAAATGCTTGGCAATTATAAGTGGTGGATTTGTCGGCATTGGCTGCATACGTGCTGTTTACAGAAACGCATGGGACCAGTAATTCTCATCGCAGTTTCATTATTGCATTGGCGAACGATTTGTCCACTCAAAACATCAGGCGCCGAGCACAGATTAGAAAAGTCAATCGTTGGGCTTATGTTCGCAGTGCGATGCTGGACATGCTGGACACCACGAGTCTTCGATGAGATCAGCCACCGCAACAATTCCAAGCGAATGCAGGAACAGTAGGTATCAAAGGCAAGTGTGTGTTTTGCGCAATAGAGAAAAGACAACGCGTTACCCGAAAATATTGCTCTCTTTGCTCCAAAAAGGTGTGTGGTACACACTGTGTCACGATTACAAAGTGACCGGAATGCAAATAAATTTTTAAAATTTCCCTATTATTTATAATAATTTATAATGAATCTAATATAATGTTCTTATTTATTTGAATTTCAAATAAGATTTTAATTACAAAACATAAAATAAAAAATAATGAGTTTTTGCTATTTTATACATATCTCCATACATTATACATATGTTTACAAATGTAAACCAGTCAACGGTTAAGCAGGTAGTCTTGAAAACAAGTAATATCAGGTACAAAAAAAAATTTTGTACACTACTATCTTCTTTTATTTGATTTTGAAATGAGTTTGAACTTCTATTATGAAGTTTTAAGAAATTTTAACAATTTAAATATAAAAAAAAAGCTTCAAATTCGGAAAGTTTACATTTGTAAACTGTCAGCTGTTTGAGGATTAAGAATGCGAAATAATCTGTATTCTACAATTGTACCGATACAATTTTTAGATATTTAAGGTGAAATCTGAGATAGCTGAGATAAAAACCTTCAATGTATTGAGACAGTTTTTTTCAATTTTAAAAATTTATAACATCAAACCTGCTTGTGACCAAAATCACAGTAAAAAGTTATTGACAAAAACGTGCCTACCTTCGAAGACAATTTAAATCTGTGAGTTCATGAACCATTAATATACTGCTCATTAGCTTTTGGTTTATAAATATTGATCCACATTAATTCGAAGCGATAAACGCTAATATTTTTGTAACCTAATCAAAGCAATTTATTAGCTCATCAAGGTCACGTGCTGAATTTGTTCTTTGCCAACCTCGGCGTTTGCATTTTCCAAAAGCTTTCACACAAATGAGTGAGTTTTTTCAAGAAATTTATTTATATCACGATTATTTATAGTTTGTTATAGTATTTTTTAAAAATATTACATTAAATTTAATTCAACCGGCCAAAATACCAACATTCAGGTTTTTTATTTTTTACGACAAACAATAAAATATTCGTGTTGTTCATAAAAAAACTCGAAAATAAGTGTTTATATGTAAAATATATAAAACTAAAAATAGATAAAATATTTTAAATGCAAATGTTTATCTATATTTACAACTATACGGACAACCTTTAAGTTGAAGGTTACCATCCGACGGCCTACCAAATAATAATACTGATTTTATACAATCTTTCCTATGCTTAAAAAAATAAGGAATTTAAAACTAACAGAATAACAAGAAAAAAGCATTTATAAATGATACCGTAAATCAATATAATATGCAGTAAAAAATATCTTAAGAAGACTATTATAAAAAAAAATAAAACAAAAGAAATAATACATCAGCGACAATAAATCCCTTACCAGCAAAAAAAGCTCAAAGAATAAAAAATCTGCTAAAAAAAGCATGAAATTTGCGACAGGTTCTTAAATTCTCATCCACACTCAAATGAGATTAAGTAGCATATCTTCATAGAAATGCCACTCTTAGGAGAGCAGCTCTATATTTTAAATCAAAAGATGTTGAATTGATTACAAACAACACTGTGGGACAAAATGAATGTACATTAATATCACTTGAGTCATAAGTAGTTATAAATTACTAACATATAAGGAAATGCCAGCATGTTTCCAAATAAATTGTTAATGAATTTTCTTTATCTATATCACAGTAGAATAAAGAAGGTAGTCGGTCTCGCGGCTTAAAAGCCTTTCTCGCTCTGAGTCGAAACTTTCAAAATCAATACACATAATTTTTCTCTTCTTTTTGCTGTTGTTCGGCATAGTTGAATTAATAAGGTTGTCTCGGGGCTGATCGTACTCCCTTCTCAGTACCCACAATAGTCAAAATCAATGAAAAGCAACAACAACAACTTCATCGGCTTTACATGTTATCAATTTTCGCTTTGACCCCTTTTACATTGGTCAAAACTTGAAATCAAGTCTGTGAGTTTGTTGATGAAAGACGCGGACATCAAAGTGAGAGAGACCCTTTTTATATTGGTCAAGACTTGAAATCAAGTCTGTGAGTTAGTTGATGAAAGACGCGGACAGCAACGTGAGGGAGGATAAATTTAAAAGGGAATAGCAAAGAATTGATTTCAAGTCTTGACCAATGTAAAATGGGTCAGAGGGTAAGTTTAAAAGGGAATAGCAAAGAATTGATTTCAAGTCTTGACGAATGTCTTTCAGATTTTGAATGAGCTGTCAACTTCGATTTGACATTTCTCGCTCAAATGTACTCGCTCTCACCCTTGCGACAACCTTATTAATTCAACCATGTTGTTCGTTGCTTAATTTTTTTTTTTTTTTTTACAATTCTGACTCTTGGCCGCAATTCTACTTTGTTTATTCTACCATGTTATATAGTTTTAATCAAAATGATACTCACGGATTTCTTTTTCGTCTCAAAGCTCGTTATCCGCTGAGACAATTTTGATAATTCTGTAATTGATAATTATCTAATTTTTATAAAATTTTTTCTTAAAATTTGTATTATTATAAAAAAAATGTATTTCAATTAATTCTTGGGTTAAACAGAGAAGCAACGGCACAACAGAAATCAAAAGCTTAAGAACTTGCTGGTGAGAGCAGCTTTCCTTACGTGGCTTCCATGTGTGTACATGACACAATTACAAGTTAGAGCCTGAACAGAATCAAAAATCGTTGCAACCGCCGATCTTTGTTGTTGGAAAATACATCCAAAATGTAGAAAAAAACGCAGCTCTTTTTCCGCAACGATAAGAGCCTGAATAGAATCAAATATCGTTGCAATTTGCGATATCGCAAAGCAATAGAATGCATGAAAATGTATGAACACGTCCAGAATGAAATCGCAAGTCGACAGCCGCAACGATATATCGCACAATTAGAATCTATTCTATTTCTTCTCATGCGACCGACGATTCTCTCTCTGTGTGCCATTAGTGTTGCCATATTTTTGCTAGAAATGGGATGTGTTCAAAGACATTTCCTTAGTTTTTATTATGTCTTGACGTTTCTTCTTTGTGTGTGTTGTATTCACACAATTGAAGAAACTAATACATTAAAATGAAATAGAAAAATAAATAAAAAAATACTAAATAAACGAAACTTTGAATCGTCAGTCGCAAACGCATCATTCTGCAAACATTTTCTGCGATCGACGACCAGAGAGGGTAGTTGCAAAGTTTCTCAATTGAACAGCCATCTTAAAATGAGCTTATCTTGTAATTGTATCACGGTTTTTACCATGTGCTGACGTTTTGTTTTGTGCATGTATGTTGCATTCCATGAGCTGACGCTTCGTTTTGTGAGTATGTGTTGCATTTATACCACACCGAAAAGCAACGCTGATCTGACAACCACTCCTATTCTGGACGTGTTCTCAGCGGATTTCTCTGTCCGACAGCCGCTTTGGTTCTGTTCGGGCTCATAGAATTTATTTTATTTTATCTCCAACGGCTGTCGGATCTCTCTTTGTGCGACGTAAGTGTTTTTGCTAAGGACTGGCTGTGTTCAGTGTTATTTTCTTAGTTTTTGCCATGAGATGTCGTTTCGTTTTGCGTGTCTGTGTTGCATTCATTTAGGTTCAAAACAAAATTTTCTATTTTGTGACGATTTTTAAACTTGAATGTGGTCAAAATTTATCAAATTGTTACGATTTCAAAAGAATTAAATTTGATGTGAGGTATTACGAAAATTCTTAAAGATTATAGCTGATTGAGAAAAAAAAAGTTTTGTTTTCAATTAAAGAGTGCTTTTGAATCACGTTATTAGCTTTAGAGTTACTTCATAAAAAGTTGTTAGTGATGATATTAAAGCTTATAATCTTATAAACTTGACAAAATGTTGAAACAATAATATGTTTTTTTTTCAATATCTGCCTCTGTTCTTTTTTCATTTTTGGAAAACAAAAAGTCATGATTTCATATTTTTTTGTCTGACAAAACAAGCTACCAAGTGAGATGTCATGCAAGAAACATTTTGTATTTTACACCACTTAACCAAGGAAGGATATATATCTCACGTGGTGACTTGATTTTCATGTATTTTTGTTTTTTTTTTTGCTCAAAGGGAATTATAAAAAGGGAAAATAATATAATATTTTAAAAATTTGTACCATTAGAGTAAACCCCTTATGCTTGAGGCACCTAAGAAGAAATTTTTTTTTGTTGCATAGTATCGTTAAATAGGCAAATCTTAAGGTTTGCTCACGAACTCTAAACAGAATTTTAATTAATGGATTATATTAAATTTGATTGTTTTTTTATGTTTAGCAGACCATATGTTTACATATTTAATTAAGTTTGCCTTTAAATTGATGTAAGCTATTCGAAATACACAGAGAGAAAATGATTTTCATAAAAATGGATTTGCTCCACAAATGATAGTATAATTAACAATTCTTACTTAACAGACGTGGCGTAGTTGGTTAAAGTGCGTGGCCTCTATGTCAACGAACCTGAAGACCCGGGTTCGAACCCCAGCATCGACAGAAAATTATTTGAATTAAAATAATTTTTCTGTACGGCCGTCACCTCTCTGCAGATAATGGCAAACCTCAGAGAGTATCAAAATGCCATGTAAAGCTTCTTGAGCACAATAACATTCTGTTCAGCGCCGTTCGGAGTTGGCGTTAAGCTTGTAGGTCCGGTTCTCGGTCAATTGTGTACAAAACCTTATAACACACACAACACAATTGATCATAAGAAGCTAGGTCAAAGTCCTTTCAAGGGCTGAAATGGCCCGTTATTTATTTTTTTTTTATACTTAACAATAAGTGGAAAAAAATGAATGTGCTCTTGGTGGGTCCAATATCATATTGATTAATGTTATATGATTTTCTTGGCACTCGTTTCAGTGAACTTTTTATGCTTTCGAACGCCAAGAAACTCTAATTGACTCAAAAAAAGCACTCCAGCTGCGTTATTTCAAGATTTTGAAATAGTGTTTGACTTTCAAGCCAGTTCTTCCTAGTTTTTTGAGTCATGTGTGGCATTATGGTCTCACTCTTAAACTTCAAGAAAAACTTTTAACCCACTAGGTCTTAAAGGTGTATATAAGCTCAATATAAAATAACTCATTTAGGGATAATTCACTTTAATCGTAAACTCACTTAGAATTTATAGATTTTTTGTAAAAAACAAAATAAGACCATCTCTATCATGCATATTACAATAGATTTTATTCAGCAATTTAGATATGAATTCTGAACATTTCGTATTTAAAATTTTATGGTAGCTACTATAGAATAATTTTTGTTTCCTTCAACTTCATTACCTTGACAGTTCTCTTTAAACCTTGCGAATGTGAACTGTACGTCTTTGACCATTGAACTTGTGGCAACATCTATCAAAACCCACGCCTGCAGCTAAGAAACAAATTTGTTGGTTTTAATCAAAACAAATGTTTTTCTTTGAGTGGTACTAAAAAAAAAAAAACGAAAAGCTAATGAGCAGATGTTGCTTGACTTATGTTAAATGATTCGATCTTAACCTTTGCTACTCATCAGACAATAGATGGGTGCAAAATATTTCATAGATACACAAATAGTTTTGAATAGATAAAATTTGGCTAATGATGATGTCGTTGGTTGGAATGGAACAACAACATATACGATTTTATTGACCTGGGCAACCATTTTTCACTTTGCCTCGCTACTTCCGGTGTCTAGTGCGAACGGCAAGAATATACGAATATATTGAGAAATAATAGTAAAAAAAAAAAATATATGGTCAGACAAACCTTTGGTAGTTGGATAAAGTTGAATTCGCTTTAAAGTGACTCTCAATAGCTGTTTGTCTGCATTTGTATATAAATAATAAAATTTCGGCAGAAGACATCATTCACTAACTTGTCTCTTCTGGAGTAAGCAAGCTTTTGTAAAATATTAAAAAGTACAGGATAAAAAATGGTACGGTTGGAACGGATTAATTACATAAAAGAATGTATTACTGTACTAAGTCTTAATTATTTATTTGCAGAAACTCTTCATTGTTGCCTTCACCCTTGTGGCCGCTGTCTGCGCCGATGTCTCCGAATTGGGATACAACTATGAACAGCCTGCCGAAGCTGCCCCATCTAACGAGTATTTGGCACCTGTTGTGCAACCAGCTCCACAGCAACAGTATTTAGCTCCAGCTCAATCTGCCCCTATTGAATACTCTGCACCAGCTGAAGAAGGATACTCTTACTCCAATCCAGCACCAATCCAACAGGCTCCTATTCAAATTCCACAAATCCATCACGCTCCAGCTCCAGTCCATCATGCTCCTGCTCAGGTCCATTACGCTCCAGCTCCAGTCCACCATGCTCAAGTTCAGGTCCATCATCAAGAATCCGCAGTGCACCACCAAGAAATCCAAATCCAACAAGCTCCCGCTCCAGTACATCACCAGGAAATCCATCATGCTCCTGCTCAAATCCAGCAAATTTCAGCTCCAATTCAAGCACCATCTGAAGACTACTTGCCACCAGCTCCAGTGCATCATGCTCCAGCTCCAGTGGTTCATCATCATGCTCCAGCTCCAGTTGTCCATCATCATGCTCCAGCTCCAGTTGTCCATCATCATGCCCCAGCTCCAGTTGTTCATCATCATGCTCCAGCTCCAGTTGTTCATCATCATGCCCCAGCTCCAATCTACTCTGCCCCAGCTCCAATTGAGTCTCAAAGTCAAGATTTATCTGAAGACGGTTACAGATACAAGACTGTACGTAGGGTAATATACAGAAACCGCGCTTAATTTATTGTTATATTATAATTCAATTGTGAAATTGGTTTTTTTATGAGAAAAACCACTGTTTGACGAAATAAATATTTTTTAATTTTCAAAAGATTTTGCAAAAATTTAATTATTCTTCAAAGTTTAATCCTGAAAGGAAAGGCTAAAATAAAAAGCTCTTCAAGACTAATAATTCCAAAAATAATCAAGGAATAATTTTCGGTTAAAGTGTTAAAATTAGGTGCCATATTCCAAAGTGTCAATCTTTTTATAACATCATATTTTTATTAGATCTCACCTATCCAAAAAATTAACAAAAAAATCATGAATAAGATACAAACGGTAATGCTCGTAAAGTCAGTAAATATGAAGTCAATAAATACCTCTACTGCTATGGCATTAATGAAGGTCTTATGACTCGGTGACATCACTTTATAGATACGTAGGGTTTATTTTCATCTAACTTCAAATTAAAAAGAAATTTATTTAGGTGATGTAACTGATCTAGATAATTTTAAATTTTCTAAGCCAGTTTTCTGGTTCAAGGGTCATTGGTTTATTTTTTATATCTACATGAAAATAATTTTAAGTATTTTTGTAGAAAGAATTAAAACAACCATTTCATTATACCCCTACGTTTTAAATTAAAATCGAAAAATATATATATTACTATTTTCAATTTTATAAGTTTTTGTCTATCTGAGCTTGAAAATAACACATGAAATGTAAGTTAACAAGTATCTGTAAAGGTTGCTTCAAATGAGTGAATGCGACAGAACTACCTACATAAATGTATGTGTGTCATATACTATACATATGTAAATCGATAAAGCATTTACAAACTGATAAGTAAAATAGAAACCAGAAATTAAGCGTTTGGTTCGTATAATAAAATTCAGTTATTTTTAAGAAAAGTTTCATCTTTTTTTGTAGCCTTGAACAAAGGATTTCAAGTGTAATACCTAATCAGTCAATGCCTTCGTTCGAAATGGGGTGATAGATTATTGAGAAGGAGTGAGCAATCAAGTGAAACAAATATAGGTTGTTCTAGGTCTGGTGGAAAGCCGTATAAACATATGAATTTGGATATAATGCAGGCGTCACACAGTGCTTTGTCCCATAGGCAAAATTATAATAAAATAAAGTGCTTAGAATATTTAAGTAATATACATTTTTGTAAAGCTAATAAAGTACCTTAAATAAATTCGTAAATAGAATTTTTCATCTCGTCTTTTTGTTAACAGTAGAGGGCGCTAAAGTCAGAAAACGCTTGAGGTAAAACTGTTGAACGGAAAAACGGTTTTTACTGTGTTACAAAACAAATTTTTAAAATTTCGTTTTTTATTGTATTGCTTTGAAACTTAACAGTTTTGTTTATAACTATAGGAACAATAAAACAAAAATAATTTTTTGTAAATATTTTAAATAAAAATGTTGTTTGTGCCATCGAAAACTTTTGCGATTTTTTATTTGGAATTCCCAAAATGCAAAAGTTTGATAGACTGAAAAATTTTTTTTTTTAAGAGTAGGTAATTTTTTATTTGTGATTTTAGTACATTTTAAAGAGCTTCAATAGAATATGTAAAAAAGTTTTAGATTTTTCACCCGGAAATGTAAAAATGATATGAATTTTTAAAGACATATTTCCTAAGTTTCAGAAAATGTTGCAAAGACCTAAGTTTATGGTACTGCCAAAATTTAAAAAAAAATAAATTTATGCAATTTTTTTGTTTATTACTATAAAAAAATTAATCAAATTTTGATGTAGTGTACAATTTTTATTAAATAGTGACAAAAACTTACCAAAAATTGAAAGAATTTTTTTTTTTTTTTGGCGGAAACCCTAAAGTTTTGCAAACTTTGAAAAAATTAAAAAAATATATAAATAAAAAGTAGGCGATTTTTTATTTTTCATTTATATACTTTGTTAACAAATCCAATCAATAGTAAAAAAAAAATTTAAGATTTTTAACCGGAAATTTGAAATTTTGTATTTTTTTAAAACATCTATATTTTTTAGTTTTACAAAGACCAAAAATATGATTATATAATTTTTTCCAAGTAAAGGGCTCCAGCGACGTTCAATGTTCAATTCATTTTTTGCAATCTGTGCAATTTTATTGACTGTAGGTCTTTTGAGAACTTTTCGAGTAAAAACTATCAAGTAACTTTTACTGGGAGAGTAAGACTGATTTTACTCTCTCAGTAAAAAATATCACAAAAAGTAAACGAACGACATCCAGTAAAAAGTATCAAGTAATCAACATTTGTTTGTAAACAGCTGATTGATGTTTTCCGTTTTGTTTTTCGTTTCATTGCTTTCCCTATGTTTCAACTCATTTACTCCATGAACACACTGCACTTTGTTGTTGTGTTTGCTAATAATAAGCTGACGATATGACTTGTTATTTACATTTTGCGATTATCCCATACAAGAAAAACGACGAGAGAAAATACAAATAGAGATTTAATGGCTCATTTCTTATTAAAGTCGGATCCGGAACTATCGTCACTTAGGTCTACAAAACACATAAAAAAAATGATGAATTCAAAGAAATTGAGAAATACATTTTGAAAGAAAACATCATATATTACAATTAAAATTAATTATCTTATTTGTTGAGCAAATTTAGAAACAAATTTATTTATGACCCTTTTTAAAGAGAATATTAAATTATTTGCATTATGATCACAAATGTAGCAAAAATTTAGTTTATGAGAAAAAGGATATATTGGAGATGGTCATTTCCTTGTATCGAATGAAGCCAAATTTCTCAGAGAGCTCAAAAACATAGTTTTATAAGTTGTTATTAGTGTTTATTGCATTTTGATCACAAATGTAGCTTAAATTTAGTTTTTGAGAAAAAGGATGTATGGGAGATGGTCATGTCCTTGTATCGAATGAAGCGAAATTTCCCAGAGAGCCCAAAAATATAGTTTTATAAGTTGTTATAAGTTTTCAGTGCATTCTGATCACTAATGTAGTTGCAATTTAGTTTTTGAGAAAAATTATACATGGAAGGTAGTCATGTCCTTGCACCGAATGAAACAAAATTAACCACTAAGCTAAAAGACATATTTTAACAGATAGTTACCAACTTTCGATTTATTCTATATACAATAATAGCTAAAATTAAACTTTTAAATTTAAAGATGTATGGGAGGTAGTCATGTCCTTGCACCGATTTTTCCGAAACTTCGAATTTTTCTTAATTAACATATTTTGAACCAGCACACCAAATTTAAATTTTCTGCGATAACTTCTCTAATTTTGCCGATTCACTATATGGGGACAAAGCACTGTGCGTCATGCTTTTACCTCAGTCGATTCAAGTTATAAGGCAATCTTACCCCCAAACTTCTCTACCTCTAACCACAACTTCAAACCGTAAATTTTGATGAGTTTTAATTTCAGTTGATTGCAAATGAGGAAAGCAGTGCAGGAGGGTTAAAGCGTAGGACCATGACCTGGCCGAGATTAGAACCCGGGACCTCTGGGGTGGCAGTCAAGCAAGTTACCCACTCGACTACTGAGGCCACCAGTATTCGTTTTATTTTTTTCAGTTTTTAGCCTCAAATAAACGCTAATTAAAAAAAAAGAATGAAAAAAGAATTAAGGTATATATTTCCCTTGATTTCCTTTCTTTCCCACCTTCCAAAATGGGATAAAACACTTGGACAAAGCTTAAAAGAGACACAGACAATTTTTCACAGACAATTGAAATTAATTTTTCTTATCAGTTTTCATCCCTCTAGAGTCAATGTCGTTAAACAGTGCGTGCACCACCCGATGCCAATTCGAGACCAGTTTCGAAATACATTTTTCTGCTTCAGTCTTCACCTCTCTGCAGGCAATGGCAAACCTCAAAGAGTAAATAATGACTTGTAAATCTTCTTGAGAACATGCACATTAGCCGTTCGTAGTCAGCATAAAAATAATAGGCCCAATTCTTGATCAACATTTAATAACGCGCACCACACAATATAACTACAAGAAGCTCGGTCGAACTGCTTTCAAGAGCTGAAAGACTTTTTTACTTCGGCCAAACTGAAGATAATATTAGCTTTTATGATATAAAAACCATCGTGTGATGCTTATGATAGGGTATAGATAGAATATTAGGATAATGCATATAGATGATATTTATGATTGTAAATCTTGGTGAAATATTATGGTATGATATAATATGATGGGTATGGTATGATGGGTACGGATACTTTTATGTGTATGGTGGCATATGCCTTTGTTTTTTGAATGCATGAAATTTATTTTTTTTTTTCTTTTATTAATCCTCAACTACTACAAAAATTTCAAGTCGAAATTCGAATGTGTCTGAGATATACACACATAAATACATATCATACTCACTAGACTTGAGTTTTAAGACGTTATAGTCAAAGACCAAATATATATTTTTTTTTTTATTCTTGAACACTCTTTCTTTTACTTCGAGCCCAGATTGCGTGAGAAATTTATATGCTGGAGAAAAATAGTCCGCAGATTCGTGATCAGTATTCCCAAATTATACTTAAAAAAAAAAAATAATTAACTGGTCATTTCAGGCCCTTGAATGGACTTTAACCTAGCTTCTTATGATCAATTGTGTTGTGCGTGTTATTAAGTTTGTCCACAATTGACCGAGAACCGGACCTACAGGTTTAACGCCGACTCCGAACGGCGATGAACAGAATGTTCTCGTTCTCAAGAAGCTTCACATGGCATTTTGATTACTCTCTGAGGTTTGCCATTGTCTGCAGAGAGGTGGCGGCCGTTATGAAAAATCATTTTTAATTCAAATAATTTTCTGTCTCTGCTCGGGTTCGAACCTGGGTCTCCAGGGGTTAGGTTTGACAACTTTTTTTGTAATTTTTTTATGTTTATTTCTGAAAGTACAACATCTGAAGAATATTGTATTCAATTTTTAGGTCATTCGGAGCAAAACTAACGAAGTTACAGTAGGTTGAATGACCTTACCTCCAACTAGTGTTGCTTAGTGTACAAAACTATAAATCGATTTTCCCAAACATGTCATTTTTAAAGTCGGTGACCAGCCTACAGAAAAAACTACGGAATCGATCGTTTTGATATTTTCACCACATATTCTACATAAAAGTAGCTCTTAAGTGACGTTAAGTTTTTTTTAATTTTTCAATTACTAACAATTTTACAATAACATATAGGAAGAGTTTTTCGTCAAAACTCATCATTTTGGCTTCGTGCCAAAAATGGTGCCAAAAATTGAAAAATTCAAAAATTTAAAAAAAAATCGACGTCACTGGAGAGATAAAGTACAAAACTAAAAAAATCATTTTGGTTTTTTGGTTTCAGATGATCGAGTGATGCTGTAGGCTGGTCAACGCACAAAGACTTTTTTTTCGAGGCACCTGCGGAAATCTAAATCCGTTATTTCTCTCTATTTTTTAACAAAAATTTTTTTAAATATTTTTAAAACGTTGTTCCTACTTTTATTTAATAATATGTAAAATAAACCTACAGTAATAATTTTCTCTAAAAAAATTCATGAAAAAGGTCTTGTTTAGACGAAACAAACCTTACCCCCCTTAATACAGCAAGATGCAGTACAAAGAAATTCAACATATGTCACTCTTATAAAGTGATTTGACGGAGCACTTTATTCCCATCCACGGTAAATGCACATCCGCATTAATGTTAGACTTTTAATATCTGTATCCTGGACCGTATCTTCAATACGACAGCTTCATTTTTATAAAATAAGGAAAAAAAGTTATTGCTTTTGTATAAAAACTTAATTCGACCAATGAGTTATTTTTCAAATTAAAAAAAAAAATATATTTTAACGAATATATTTATGAGACCCATGAGTATTATCTAAAATTAAAAAAAAAACAAAATAAATCTGTTTTGCAAATAAGTTCTATAATAAGAATGCAATGGCTGTTTAGGCTGAAAATCAGGCCATAAGGGTATGAACAGGGTCTGACTCTTCTTTGAAAATATCTTTTTGTATTATGTAATTTTGTGTTGTAATTTAATTTAATTTTAATTGTATATTGTAATTTCTACAAATTATATGTAAACACTCAACTTAAATTATTGTCATGAACTGGAAAAACCCCAGAATTTTTTAATGAGTTAAGACATATACTTTATTCACAAATGTTATATTCATTTTTAAAGATTTTATCGTACGTATATGTAAAAACAACAAACATGACAATGCTTTGAGTATTCAGTCCAAAAATCTACGTGTTCAAGGTGGCTTTGGAGAATATTGACAACTGAGAACAATCTTTCCAAAAGTCATACTTGATGATGTGGTTGTGAATCTTAAGAAAATATTGCGCTTTTTACAAAGGCGCCGGAAGCTCATTTCAACTGGGTGGGCAGTACAACTGGGGGGGCAGAACATTTTTTATTACATTAAAAATCTCATTAAGACGAAAAAAACATATCAATAAAATATTACGAAAATATTGATGTAAAAATAAGTTCGATAAAGACAAACAAAACATTTAAATTCAATATGAAACGAAAAAGCTATAAGTTTATAGTTAAATTTATAATTTTTTAAACAACCGCTTTATTTTTTCTGGTGCGAATTTGTACTAGTATGGACTCCACGGGTTAGAAACATGTGAAAAAAATTTTTTCAAAACAAGAATAAAATTGGTGAAAGCAATAAACTTAAATATTTCCGAAATATTTCTTCCTATCCTTTCGGGATAAATGAATAAAAATGTAATTAACATGAAGTGAATATGAATTGAATATGTTATTAACATGAATTGAATTGGATAAAAATATTTGTATTAAAAAAATTATTGTGAGAGCTTTTTACCAAGCGGGTGACTGCCCCTCCTGCTTCCGGCGCCCCTGTCTTTTTACAATTATGTAATATGAGTTTTCTGATGAGTCGAAGTTATGATAAAAGGACTCTTTCGGCTTTGGTTAAAAAAAAAAAAAAGAAATACAAACAAAAATGTGTGATGTCGAAAAAATCTCAAAGTAAGCCTTTCAACCTGTTTAATTGTTAGAAGAACGATCCACTCTAAAAGACATCCCAAACGAATTTAAAAAAATGCCGGTTCTAATGGATTTTTTTCCTCTGTAAGATAGTGTTAGTTATTATACTGTAGAGCATGTTATGAAAATAAAAGTAGTCAAAATAAATTTATGCAAATTAAAACAAAAGCCTATTATTTTTGTTTTTGTCCTCAAAAAACAGAGGCACATGGAAGTAATTTATTTTTTATGACAACTTAATTCAAAAGCTGAACAAACATTTTTCTTTTAAACCCTTTTGATTTTAGATTCTTCATTGGCATAGGTTTAAATGGTAAATTATACAAATTTCTATTACATCAAATTTTTTTTTGTTTTAACTATATAATTGACTTTAGATGTATCATGCAATGCCTACATCCATCTGCATAAATGCAAATATTATGTGTAAAAATAAATAATTCATTTACATTAGCAACTGAAGGATATAAAAAACGTATGCAGACATGAAATAAAATCAGATATCACTAACCAATACAAATAATTTCATAACTCTTCTGTTAAGATGCTTAGTTTCTTGTGAGTTAAAATATTTCGTATTGAAGAATTAGAAAATTTCCTAGCCTTGCCCAAGATGATGTAAACATTTTTATTCTAGTCTTGTTGACAGCAAGCGAAATATATTCCTCAACTTATGGCTGTCGAATATATTCCTCAACTTAAGTAAAGTCATGACAATAAAGCCTGATTCTAAATATGAACAAAACAGTTTTTTTTGGTTTTGTTTTTTTATCTTCGATGTTAATTATTTAAGATTAAAATATTTTGCTTTGAGAATGATCATCGAATTGTTTTAACACGTGACAGTAATAACATTTACTTGATTGCTGTCATATAACCGTATTTATGACATTGCTTTTATTAATTCTGAGATTAAATTATGCAAAAGGCGAATTGGTTAAAAAAAAAATTAAATCATAAAAAAGAATTTTTATACTGTTAGAATTTGTTATAATAATAATGCCATTAATTAGGTGTATAAGGGTTAAGGATTTAAACAATATTTTGACAAAAAAATTGTCTTCTTCTCATTATCACGAACTAATACGATGGCGACTTCCACTTTTGTACTGTTAAATATTCTTTTGTTGATATCTTCGATGTATCTTACAACATAAGCGCAAAAGTAATTTCCGCATTTAATGTCTTTTGAATTAATTTTTCGATAAATTCATATTTTTTTCTAGATCTCTTCAAGTGTGGTTAATTTAATGCAAATGATATAAATAATAGGAAATGATTTATTTACAATAAAAACTATTACGAAATAAATTCGTCAGCTGATTGGGAAAATGATGTCAGTTACATAGGTTATTTTAGTGTTAAAGCTCATAAATTTACCAATCACCAAATGGTATTTTTATGTTCTTTCAAAAACTATTGATGAAGATTCTAAGAGTATTATAAATTTGCATAACTAAGGAATGGCTATTGATATCTATTGTATGGTTAAACTGGTTATGGTTATGGCTTTGTATATAGTCATGTTTATGGTTATGGTTATGGTTATGGTTATGGTTATGGTTATGGTTATGGTTATGGTTATGGTTATGGTTATGGTTATGGTTATGGTTATGGTTATGGTTATGGTTATGGTTATGGTTATGGTTATGGTTATGGTTATGGTTATGGTTATGGTTGTGGTTATGGTTATGGTAATGTTTATGGTTATGGTTATGGTCATGGTTATGGTTATGGTTATGGTTATGGTTATGGTTATGGTCATGGTTATGGTTATGTTTATGGTTATGGTTATGTTAATGGCTATGGTTATGGTTATGGTTATGTTTATGGTTATGTTTGTTTATGGTTATGATTATGGTTATGGTTATGGTTGTGGTTATGGTTATGGTTATGGTTATGGTTATGGTTATGGTTATGGTTATGGTTATGGTTATGGTTATGGCTTTAGATATGTTGAGGGTTATATTTTTTTATTTTATTAGCAATGGGCAAAACTTTAAATGGCATCACCGTGCAGGTGCTAGCTTACGATTCGTACGCAATAAGCTAAAACTTCGTGGAACCGCCGTAAAGCATGACTTCATGGGACATGGTAACAGCACTTAGCTGATATCAATAGTACTATTGCTCGTCATATCTCAGGGAATTGATCATGGAATACCACTCCTACCTCATTGACTTCGACTTTGACTATTTTGGCTTCGTTTCTCAACATAAGGGTGATTAGGTTTTGTTGGGTCACCGTTTTGCCGATGCTGACCGAAGTCTCAAGACTTGTATTGTGAAACTTTGGACACTCAAAAAGGTCTTGTGGTATGTTTCCAGGAAAGTGAAACGGGTCGATGAACATCTTCGATTCTATCACATTTATGGTTTGGTCATTGTTGTGGTTACTACTAAAAAGCCGCTGGTATAAACAGTTTTTGTGTTTATGTATACACACATATGGTCATTGAAATAGGTACCGCCATTTTTTTCAGAAAAAAACAATTTTTTTTCAACTCTGTTTTTAAAAAAGCAATTGCATTTGTTTATTATTTATTGAAATATATAAGCAAACAAAAATATCAATTAAAAATCAATTATGAACATTAAACACGAAAATTCAAGAAGACTGTATAAAATTCATCTGGTCGTTAAAATAGGTACAACAAATATATGAATATAATATTTAGGAAAAAAGTAAATTTACACAAGTAAAAAAAGTTAAAAATATGTAGTATGAATTTAATATCCACTATGTTCACCCCTATTTTGAGCAACTTTTCCATTCTTCTGGGCACAGAGTTGATAATTTTAAAGCAAGTCTCTTATGGTGTATCATACCATAGTTTTTGTACTTTATTATGATATTTTGCTCTTCCGATTCGTTTTTTTAGATCTCCCCAAAAGTTTTCTATTGGATTGAGGTCAGGTGATGGGCTTGGCCATTCCATAACGTTAACGTTATTGTGCCGAAGACAATCACCTATCACCTTCGACGCATGTTTAGGGTCATTATCCTGCTGGATAAGCCATCGCAGAGGCATATTCTCTTGCGAGTAGGGTAACATAACCTCTTCTAGTAAGTCCCTTTAAATCTCTTTCTTCATGGTATTACTCATGAGAGAAATTGGACCTACACCATTCCACTAGGATCAACCCCAGACCATGATATTTCCGCCACCATGCTTTATCATCCTTCTTGCCTTAT
Source organism: Pherbina coryleti (assembly GCA_943735915.1). NCBI lineage: Eukaryota > Metazoa > Arthropoda > Insecta > Diptera > Sciomyzidae > Pherbina > Pherbina coryleti. Next base: position 122,000,924 of record OX030952.1, on the reverse strand, counting down.
AGGTCGCCTAAAATTTCATCCAGATTCATTCCCAAATAAATTGATTTAGAGTACGTTACGCCATTTTTTTATACCATCGGGAACACACTATGTTCTATGCGCATATTCAAAAGTTTTCCTCTTTTCAATATTTTGTTTTCTTAACAATGGCACACTGCGAACATGTCGGACTGGTTTGCAGTGTGTGAATTATGTGAAATTCATATCACATAATTGTCGTCGTACGGTTCTAGCTGGGATTATGTTGTTAATTTCAGCAGTAATGGCTTTGGAAGATTTAAATGGGTCTTGTTTGGCCAAGAGTGCAAGCATGTAAGTGTCTGTAACCGGAGTTGTTTTCCTAACACCACCACATTTTTAATCTATTTTCGGGTTTAAGAGCACTTGCCACAAAATTTTTCGATCTTCCTAATGATATAGCAATGTCTGCGTACGACTTATTCTTCTTGCAACGGTTTGAATCATTCTTCTTCCGAATTCGGATTCGAATTCAAATTCAGATTCATTTCAAATGTATAAGAATTGTATTTCTCTAAAACTTACCTTGCAACCTCTTTTCCGTAACAACGCACAGTACTTTGAGCCCATACAAAAATGAGGGAAAAAATACAAGTAGTGGTTCGATTGTTATGAAATTCTGCATGTTTATGAATTTTTGGTTGTTGATTTCAAATATTGAATCAAATTTTACGTATATCTAGTATTTGCGCCAAAAATTAGGTTTTAATAAAAGAGAAAAAAACGAAATTTTCCTGTATTAAATTTAATATTAAAGTTATTAGAACTGGTAAAAAAAACATAAAAACAAAATAATTTTAAATGATTAAAACTTTAACTTTTTAATACTGAAAACCATTTGGCAATATCTTTTTTTTTTAAAAGATAGGCATATAGTTTCCTGTGTACTTTTTCGACAAAAATAATGTTTTGCAAAACAAAAAAAAAAAATATTCGTATTGGTATTTTTTAATATGAGTAAATAAAACTAAACAAAAAAAAATATTTTAAGGGAAGATATAGGTTACAAATTTAAAAAAAAATTTTTTTCGGGAATTTTGTTTTCATATCGTTTTCAAATTTTGCACATATATTTATTAACATTTAATGTATACAAAAAATTTTTTTCAGAATTTTTGAAGCGGTTTTTGACGTTATTTGATTTAATATTAATATTTTGTATACGGCCTCTAATTATTTATATTGAAAACAATTTTTTCGAGCTCTAGGCCAAGCATGTTGTCAACAAGACAACATGAAGAACAAAGAAGCCAACAACCAACAACAACAACAACGGCTCTGTATAGAGCAAATCACACAGCTTGACTATACAGACTGTTTCATTGGCCGCTACACCAACTCATCAGTAGCCTTTGTATGACTTTACACTGTGATCCACTCAAGCTACTTAGGTTCTACATATACTGCCAATATGCCGAGAAAGTTACCCGGAATTTTGTTTTTGGCAGAGAACGCTGGAATTTTTGTAACTGAGTTCTTATCTACTTTTTGATGCATACTGTACTAAGGTTAACAACCTAGATCGTAACATATTTTTAGGCATAGCCTTAATTCATGTGCATCTTCGAAATTCGATCACAGTGTAAAGTCATACAAAGGCTACTGATGAGTTGGTGTAGCGGCCAATGAAACAGTCTGTATAGTCAAGCTGTGTGATTTGCTCTATACAGAGCCGTTGTTGTTGTTGTTGTTGGTTGTTGCCTTCTTTGTTCTTCATGTTGTCTTGTTGACAACATGCTTGGCCTAGAGCTCGAAAAAATTGTTATTTGATTTTTTTTAAAAAAATGCCAAAAAATCGACGGTGTGCAGGATATTACCAGTCTGGAACATCTTAGGGAAAAATAAACAAAAACGAATTAATCCTTGTTTAAGTGGCCACCGCCTGAACTAAGATAATTTTTATCCGCCGAAAAAAAAAAACAAAATGGCGGCCATTTGAAAAAAATCGATTTTCGGTGTTACAAAATCGGTCCATTTCATTTGGTGTTAATTTTGCCCTTATCATGTGCTAAAAATGGTATTTTAAGGAAACATAACCTTTATTTTAATTTTTTTTTTGTCTAAAATAACATCAGAATTTTTTTATTAGTTAAGAAATCATTTTTTTTAAAAATTCTTTAAAAATTATAAACAAACTCCGGTAGAGTTTAAGAAATATGGTAACAAAATTAGGAATAATTTTTGAGAAAATATCAATTTTAGACCATTTATCAAAAAACGATTAATCAAAGAATCGGAAAAAGTCGGATAAAGGGAAAACAGTTTCTGAAAGACTAAAAACAAAAAAAAAAAAAAAAAAAATAAAATGTAAAAATGAAACTGGATGTATGTGAAGCTTTTTCTTTCTTGTCTGCTAAAAATAGAACATTTTTCAAAATATTTTTAAATTTTTGTATGAATTTAAGTAATTTTTTCAAAATAATTTTCAATTTTTTTTAACAATATATAAAAACCAAACTTCGTTGATAGATTTTATGAAAATTAAAAAAAAAACACTCGAATTGTGTAAAAACTGTGCTCACAACATGTTTTTTTTTTGAATGATGTGCAAAATAGAAATTTCCATTAATTAGAGGAAAATATGATTTTTAGACCATTTTTCAAAATGCGATAACTCTGAGAAACGGTTGAAGACGGTTATCAAATTTTGGAATCTCAAAGATAAATACATTTATAATAGACTTGCAACGAATAGTATATTCGGCAGTATACCGAATACCGAATATTCGGTGAGGCCCCTGACCGATTAGCCGAATATTAGGCAAAAGTATTCGGCTGGATTTTAGCGCCAAAAACTTGTACAGACGTGATTGTTTCGCGCTCCTTTATTTTGTTCTAATGTACTCATCGCTCGCGCGCCCGCTGTTGCTCTGCGCGGTATATTGTTAAAGCCCGTATGATACTTCATTAAATTGCTCATTTTTTTGTCATTAAAAATTAAAATAGAGCAGTTCAAATAGTACTAATGCATATATTTAATTGGTGTGAGTGAGTACGCATATAGCATGAATTGGAGGTAAAAATGTGGGACGGACTGCATTTTAAATGAATTGTTTTTGACGTTTCTCTCAATTCGCTCGTCGTTAAGTTTCGATCAAATATTTGCTGTCAACTTCTTGTTTCAACGCAACTTCACCCAAAAAAAAACTTGTTGGTATTATTAACAATATCAGTGCTGTTAAATTTATTTTAGAAAATGCTATTAATAAAAAATACTTCTCTTTATAGCAACCATAAAATAGTTTGAAAAATACTCAAATCAAGATATCAAGATTATAACAGAAATGAAAATATGAATATATACGTAATCAATCAATTTTAATTTTTCATTTTACCAATTATTTCTCTATGACAAAATATATTATTTAAGTATTCGGTATTCGGCCGAATAATATGTAGATATTCGGTATTCGGCCGAATATAATAAAAGCAGCCGAATAGGCCGAATACCGAATAGTAACCGAATATTCGTTGCGAGTCTAATTTATGACAATATACTAGAAAATGGAAGAGATGTTTTTTATGTTTTTTTTTAATTTGCTCTCAAAAACTGCAAAGTTTTGGAAAATAATTAAAAGAATTTTTATTTTTTTTGGAAATTTTTCAATTTATTTTGTTGAGCTAAATTGAAAACATATTAAAAGTTATTTATTTATACAATATTTTTCTTGAAATAAAATCAAAAATCAAAGGAATTCGGCTAAAATTGCGCTTACAGTCATTTTTTCTTTGTAAGATGTGCAAAATCAAATATTCCACAACAATAAAAATACATAAAAATAGTTGACTTCAAAGAGGTGTAAAGTGGCTACAAAAATTGTTCAATTGCAATAAAAATTTGGATTTTTCTTAGTGAAAGTATTATCAAAAAAACGGTACCAAATTTGTTAGGTTCTGTTACAACAAAAATTTTGTTTTATTCCTATGGGACAAAGTACTGTGCAACGGCCCGTAAACAAAAAAATATTAACAGCGTACCTATTTCATTGACCACCAAAAATGTTTGTTGTGAGCAATAATGACACTGCGTACGTTTTGTAGTGCACAAACCTGTACTATAAAATTGAAAAAAAAAATTAATATTAAAATAAATAAATTATTGTAAAATTGGGAAATGCTATTCGAAAACTGTTGTCCTAAGTAATCAATTCAATAGTACATATTTCAATGACCAGATGTGTATATTTTTCAACCGCCATCATTGGAAAAATGTAAATAAATGCTGCATTAATAAACTGTCACAGAATATATGAATCTTAATTTAATATTCAGAGTTAAATATTATGTTTACGATTTTATGTTATTACTCGAAAATAAATTGTGTGCCAGCATTTATAACACAAAATTAATTTTATAAATATTTCATTCGAATCTCAAATAAAAAGTTCATCTCATGAATATTTTTCATTAAACCATGCCATATATCAAGCTAGTCAACAAACTAAGTGATACAAAACTGCAATGGTGCAAATTGTGTGCAAAATGATGCCCAACTCGGGAATAAAATTACATCAAATTCACATTTTAACAATTAATGAAAAGAGTTGTGTAGCAAATGTAAAGCTGAAGGACTTGTAAAATTATACGATTTTCAAGATTTCTGATTTCAACATTTTTAATTATACTAAAATATTTATAAGATTGAACTGATTGTTTTTTCCATCTCATTTCAATATTCAGGCCTAAGACCGATAGACTAGAGTTCATTCGTAAAAGCGTTGGTGTTTTGAATTGTTGAACTCACTGAACATAAGTGGACGTCATTTGTTTAAAAACAAAAATAAAAACAAACAAAAACAAAAACAAAAACTGTGGACATGCTTTGATTTGTTTGAGTAAAGAAAAGCGAGCTATAGGCATCCAACATAGTTTTCAACTAACGAGTCAGTCATATATAAAGCAGTTGTTGTGTAAAGTTGGTATCATTCTTTCGGTAACGTAGAACACTTAACAAGTCATCAAAATGGTAGGTATTGGAATAGCAGTCAACAAACATTTTCAACATTTTGGTAGTTTAATACATTGTAACTAATATTTCGTCCAATTTAACTTTAGAAATACGCATTCGCTATTTTGGCTCTGTGTGGCGTATCATCTATAAGTGCTATACACAACGCGTACCTACCGCCCCATGAGCAGTCGCAAAATATTATTTCAACCGTTCATGGACAGTTAGCGGGACTACATAAGGACTCAGCAGTCGGCGATCAGTTAGCTGCTTCAGTGCATAGCGCATCAGCTCCAGTACAACAAGATCAACACGCTCAAAGCTATCATGCTCCAGCTCGTATTGCAACACCAATTCAGGAATACTTGCCACCATTACAACAAGCCTCAGTCCCAATTCAACAGGCTGCTTCAGTTGAGCACTCTCATGCCCATCACAGTCATGGGCATCATGCTCAAGTGCATCACGAACAAGAGCATGACGCTCAAAGTCATCATGATCATGAGCATCACTCTAATAGCCATCATGCTCACGTGCATCACTCTTCACCACAAGTTCACTACACTCCTGCTCAGGTTCATCAGGCTCCAGTTCAGCACGCTCAACTGCATCATGCTGACGTCCATCAAGCTTATCATCACCATTCTCCAGCTCAAATTCAACACGCTTCTTCGGCTCAACAAGTTGAAATCAATCATTCCGAAAGCCATCCTGCTGAGAGCCATCATGCTCACGAGCATCACTCTGAAAGTCATCACCATCACTCTTTATCTCAAGCTAATCACTCTCCTGCTCTAGTTCATCATGCTCCAACTCAAATTCAACAAGCTGCTGTACAAGTTCAGCACGCTCCTGTGCATCACGCTGAAGTCCATCATGCTCACCATCATCATGCTCCAGCCCACGCACCAGTACATCACGCTGAAGTTCATCATGCCCACCATCATCATGCTCCAGCCGAAATTCAGCACGCTGCTGCACCAGTTCAGCAAGCTCAAGTGCATCACGCTGAAGTCCATCATGCTCCAGCCCAAATTCAGCACGCTGCTGCACCAGTTCAGGAAGATCAAGTGCATCACGCTGAAGTCCATCATGCTCCAACCCAAATTCAGCACGCTGTTGCACCAGTTCAGCACGCTCAAGTGCATCACGCTGAAGTCCAACATGCTCACCATCATCATGCTCCAGCCCAAATTCAGCAAGTTGCTGCACCAGTTCAGCACGCTCAAGTACATCACGCTGAAGTCCATCATGCTCCAGCTCAAATTCAACACGCTGCCGCACCAGTTCAGCACGTTCAAGTGCATCACGCTGAAGTCCATCAAGCTCACCATCATCATGCTCCACCCCAAATTCAGCAAGTTGCTGCACCAGTTCAGCACGCTCATGTGCATCACGCTGAAGTCCATCATGCTCCAACAGAAATTCAGCCCGCTGCTGCACCTGTTCAGCAAACTCAAGTGCATCATGCTGAAGTCCATCATGCTCACCATCATCAAGCTCCAGCCCAAATTCAACACGCTGCTGCACCAGTTCAGCACGCTCATGTGCATTACGCTGAAGTCCATCATGCTCCAACAGAAATTCAGCCCGCTGCTGCACCAGTTCAGCAAGCTCACGTGCATCAGGCTGAAGTCCATCATGCTCCAACCCAAATTCAGCTCGCTGCTGCACCAGTTCAGCAAGCTCAAGTGCATCACGTTGAAGTCGATCATACTCTTCATTCTCAGCTTGCAACTCAGGTCCCTGCCCAGGATTATCTTCCCCCTACACCAATCCAAGAGCAAGACCAACATATTTTGGACATTTCTACAGCTTCCCATCCCATCGGCTCTGCCACTGGCATCCTTAAAAATGATGGCTACCATTACTGATGGCAATGATGGCCTCTAAATAGATTTTTGCAGTTGACTTTCAAGGAATTGAGGATTTGAGTATAAAAAAACAGAATCTTCTAAAGATTTTCTAACTCTATCTCCAAGTAAAACCGGCCAGAACTGCTATTTATAAATAACAATAATAGTGAAATTTTGAAAAAAAAAAACAAAATAAAAACGAAAATTTTAATGAAAATAATTAAACACTGAGTTTGATTGCAGGTCGTGATTTTTTTATGACGCATCATTAAGTCATATCAGTGCTTTACTGACAAATATCAAAAAAAAGCAAAGATTCTATAGCACATTGTCTCGATGCAGTTTACTTCAGTGTCGTCTTGATATCAAATAAAAATGTTCCGTATGAAGCGAAGCCAAATAAACAAGAATTGCATAATTTGTAAACTTATCGTTACTGCTGAAGCTTGCTTGAGCTTTGTTAAAAAATAAAATATCAAAACAAAGAGTGAAAATGAAGTGTGAAGCAACAAGAAGAACACCGAATGGACCTTGCATCAGCATCGATAAATTCGGAGCGATCGCTCTCTCTATTCTAACGGAGAAAATCGGTGCTTGAAAGGGTCGGTTGATATGACCACATAATCTCAAAATATGAGTAAAGAAACATATCTCGAGAAATATGCAAGATAGACCCAAAATAAAAATTGACAACATGACATATGACATGACAATTGACACGACACATGACATGACATATGACATGACATATGAAATGACATGACATGACATGACATGACATATGAGATGACACATGACATGACATGACACATGAGATGGTATCACATGACATATGACATATAACATGACATATGAGATGACATATGACATGACATATGACATGACATATGACATGACATATGACATGACATATGACAGGACATATGAGATGATATATGACATGAAATATGACATGACATATGACATGACATATTACATGACATGACATGACATTAGAGATGACAGAGCACATGACACATGACATATGACATGACATATGACATAACATATGGCATAACATATGACCAGACATATAACATGACATATGCCTTGTGAGTTGAGGAACTCTTTACGAAATGAGCGATTTATAAGAAATATTTTGGTATTTTATTTATAAAGATTATGAATAAAAGCCACTTGATACACTCTTCTGTAAAAGACCAACAGACAACGACACTCATTGAAAATCAATATATTTAAAATACATACCATTGAAGCCTGTTATTGGCCCTGCCTTCAATAAACCCGTCCGAACCAAAGTTTTAAATACAATTCTTTGACTTAAACTTAGCTCAAACAAACACATGAATCGTTTAACATATTCAAATCTTAACTATTTAAGCGATATGAAGGTATAATTTAGTGTCGAATTTTGTGTCATATAGAGAATAAGAAATTCTGTGGTATTTTGTTTTTTGTTTTTTTTTTTAACCAAATGTGTGAACAAGATGATTTTTAAACGTGTTTAACTTGAAATTAAAAATATTCATTCTCTTTCTCTCCTCTTCCACCAAACTGTGTCTAGCACAGACACGAACCTAACCAAAGCAATTTTCGAAAGACAGTCGTTTGTGAGTTATGGCGGTATTACCTATAACGATATGTTTATTAACCGAAAACAAAATCAAAACAAACTAAAAAAATTTATTTAGCAAAACATGTTTATAACTCTTCGCTAAATCAAGTGGAAAGAGTAATATATATAAGCACAACATGGGACTCAAATATATGGGGAAAAAACTTCATCAGCATAACTACATATAAAGCAGACATTTCTTGAAAAAGTTTTTTCAATGAATTCTAATAATTTTTATAATTAGCATAAAATGACAAAAACAAAAAAAAATTCTTAAAAAATTTATCATAAGAGCGAACAGCTTTTATGGTTTCAATAAAAATTAGCAAATATTTAATATTTCTTTTTTCCCAGTCATATGGCTGAGTTATCGTGGAAGAATAGTTTGATGTTGAGGCAAATATTAACATCGGAGACTTTTGATGCGCATAAGTCAATAAAAATCACAAACATTATATAAGCTGGCATTTAAGCTTCGCCTAAACCAAGTTTTATTTATTGTTTTGTCTTAATAAAAAATTGGTTCAAAATCAGTTTTGACGTTATTTTATTAGCGGTTTCACAGCAACAAACTGATAAAACTATTTGCTAAGCTCAAAGAAAAAACCAGATATTTTTTGGAAAAACACGCTCAATAAAACATGAATTAGAACAATAATGTGTTAAAAAATTAAAATTTCCGAAAACAAGAACTGCATATTTAATATGTATATAGACTAGATACCCATGAGATTTGAAGTGAATTAATATATATTCAAAAAACTCTGCTCAAAAGATGTCATTCTAGATTCGTACCTGTCTGGAGTAACACCAACCGCAATAAGAAATGGTAAGCTTATGACAGATATTTGAATTAACTTTATGAAGGCAAATATTGTATCTTTTGTCATAGAAAACTTTGCTGATAGTTGTCGTACTGGTGGCAGCAACTTGTGCCGATGTCGCGTATTTTGGCAACAACTATGTGATTCCAGCTGAAATTAATAATGAACTGCAAGATACTTATATTCTACCTGCAACGAAGGAACAGTCAACTTATGTAGCTCTACCAGTATCAATTGTGAACACCTATATTCCACCGAAATCAATTGAAGTTTCGCAAAAAGACGTTGTTTCTCCAACATTGCAGATAAGATCGTCTGGAGTGCATCTGCCGGATTCAATTAGCTCCGTACTTGAGAAAGGTACGCAAAAAACTATTCAAAACACGGTTCAAACAATTATTAAAAAAACCGTTACCCCCAATGTTCCTACAAATTCAGATCAACTTTCGTCAAACACCTATCTTCCTCCAATAACGAAAATAAAAACTTCTCATGCACATCTTCCGGAATTGATTGACACACCTCCGAGAGCTATACAAGAAATAGTTAAAGCCTCCATTCCACCGGCAGCATCAGTTCAAGTGAAGTTAAATTCAGCTGGAGTACGTCTTCCAGAATTGATTAATACCACGACACCATCGAAAACCATCAAGCAAACTGCAGTGAATATTGCACCAAAACCAGTTCAAGTACCGCAAACTACCGATATTTCTTCATCATCGCAGACAAAGGTGAATGCGATGCAAAACATCGATATTTCTTCAACTTTGAAGACAAAGCCAACTGCAGTTTATGTGCCAGTCATAATAAATAACTCCTCACCATCAAAAACTGTTCAGACTGTTCAAAAACCCGTAAAGACTTTATCGGAATCCATTAAAGTGATACAAAAAACTGATATTTCTGCAACATCAAAGTCGGAGGTGCCTGCAGTACATCTCCCGGAAATAGTCAACACTTCCAAACCATCGGTTACTGTTGAAAAAACAGTGAGTTTTGTACCGGAACCAGTTAAAACTTCACAAGTCACAGGAATTTCTACAATATTGAAGGCAAAGTCATCTGAAGAGAACAAGGTAAATAACTCCATTCCACGAGAACCGCTTCTTATTTCGATAAGAAACGATATTTCTTCAACATTGGAGGCAAAGACATCAGAAGTGAAAACAGTGAACACCTCCACTCCACCGGCTCCAGTTCAAGTGTCGAAAAATACCATTTCAACATTGAAGACGAAGTCACCTGAAGTTATAAATACCTCCACACCATCAAAAACTATCGAAAAAACAGTGAATATCTCTATTCCACCGGCACCTGCTCAAGTGCAAAAGAACACCTACTCTACTTCAACATTGCAGACAAAGAGCCCTGAAGTCAATATTCCAAAATTAGTAAATACCTCATCTCCACCGAAAACTATCCAAACAACAGTGATTTCCTCCATTACTCCAGCACCAGTTCAAGTATTGCAAGGAGCCGACATTTCTTCATCATCGCAGACAAAGGTGACTGCACCATTGAATACAAAGTTATCTGATATGAAAACAGTGAATACCGCCAATTCTCCGGCACCAGGTCAAGTTTCGCTAAGTACAAATGCTGCTACTTCAACATTGAAGATAAAGCCATCTGAAGTAAAAATAGTGAGTACCTCTATTCCAACGGCACCAGTTCAAGCAACCCAAAGCTCCGATAGTTCTTCAACAATAAAAACAAAGTTGGCTAAAGTGCCGCTTCCGGCTTTAGTTGCAATCATTATACCACCGGAAATTATTAAAAAAACAGTGAAAACTTCTACTCCACCAGCGCCAGTGAAAGTTTCGCAAAGGATCGATATTTCTTTAACATCACAGACAAAGTCTGAAGCGAAACTCCCAGAAGTAGTAAAGACCGAAACATCACCAAAAGCTACAGAAAAAACTGTACAAAAAACACTGAATTCTTCACCGAAGCCAGATCAAGCGATACAAACCACCAGTCCTCCTGCCACCGTGAAATCGCCACCTTCTCTTTGGCATCTTCCGAAAGTCATAGATATTGTCCAAAAAACTATAAAATCATCGGTGAACTCCAATATAAAACCGCAGCAAGTTGAAAAACTGGATATAACCAAGATTCTACCAGGCTCAGTTAATGGGCCGGAAAATCATTACCTCCCTCCAGATCAAAATAAAAATTACGAAAATGTTGAAGTATTTACATCCGAAGGTTATGTAACCGAACGTCGCCTAAAGGCCACCAGTTAAGAAAGTTAAGATAAGCCGAATATTTTTAAGCTAATACAAAGATTTTTTATAAGACTTATAATAAAAGAAATATATAAAAGAATACATAAAAACAATTTTAAGAATTTAATGCTGCTAAAGTGTGTGTTAATTGATTTTACGAGTATATTATCGCTAATAGAAATTCAATTAATTTTATGGTTTTTTTTTTCTTTCTCTACGGATCATGTTGCTATGGATCGTTTGAGTTAAATCCAGCAGTTAAGTTTGCATTCTGCTCTAAGTATAGATTGATTTCAAGAACCGGAAGCTTAGTTTGTATTTTGCTCTAAGTTTAGGTTTTTTTTTTAGGACCGGAATTTCTTTTTATATAAGGCTAATTGTTTAACGTCATTCAAAACCAAACCACATAATATCCTAAGACTGGCTTAATGTGCTCTTAAGTATACATTATTAAATGTTTCACACTGTGAAGGGAACCGGTACTGAAATAGGATTTATTTACTTATAGCGTTGGCTGATAAAATTATTTTTACTAGATAAATATTTCTATAGATGGACATAGACGCGCACGTTTCTTAAATGAAAATAATAATTAATATATGCAGTTAATTTATATTCAGAAAAGAACCGGGGAATTATGTTATATTTATTGAAGATAATGGTTAAATACTCAACAGCTACCGTTGTATATATAACAATGTGAACTTTATTGTACACAGCAAGTCGAACAATCGTGTTCTTTGGTATACAAATTGGTTTTCATACAGCTGTGTGCGATGAAATAGCAGTGCTCGCTTCATATTCACATAGGTTCTTATTTATGCAGTTTTGAAATCTAAATAATATTTTGCTCAGAGAGCAAAAAGAATAGTAATTTTTAAAGAATTACTTTAAAGAATTAAAATTTAAAATAAAAAACAACTGTTTTTTTACTAATTTTCAGACATAATCTTCATTAAGATTTTTAAATTTTGTATAACGATGCTCTTATGCAGTGATGTCATTTTTTTATTAGGGGTATTCACACCGAACTCGTTAGTTTGTTATTTGGGTAGTTGTCACTTCATTAACTTTGTGAAGTGTGAACACACCCTTTTGTTTAATCTCGTAAGCCTGGTAGTTGTTGCGGATTAACAGCTGATTTTGCTTTTCATAAATTACAATTGCTGAAAATTTATAAATAAAAAGAGGAAAATGCCACAAACAGGAGCAAAATCTGAAATAATTCAGTATTTGATTTCAAACGCTATGCAGAATACAAAAACTTCAATTTAATTTGTATTCAGGTTATTCTTTTTAAGGCGCTAAAATTCCATTAAGTTAAAAATATGGAAGCTGCTCGTATTTTGCAAAATAACGAAAAAATTATCAGGGTTGCTAAGTTGTTACTTTGTTACTCGGTAGTTCGATAGTTCGATACTTTTACAAAAACAAAATGCATGTAAAAAAGTAACAACTAACAAACTAACGAGCTCGGTGTGAATACCCCTATTGCAATTCATCAAGCTTCGTAAAATACACATTGACAGCATTGTTGACACCTTCGTTCTTCACAAATCATTTAGCTCCACGACATTTTTAAGGTAAGATAACATATAATCATCGCTTCGAGCTAGATCTGGTGAATGAAACCAGAATTTGAACTACAATTTCTCAATTCGGGCCATGGCACAATGGGGTATTTTATGCCAAAAGTGACGATTAATTGACAGGGCCCACTTATCGAGACAAAAATTGTACTTTGGGGGTTTTTGGGGTCGCTGATCACGAATCTGAAGTCAAAAATTTTAAATTCAAAATGTCGGCTTCAAAATGGCGGCCATGAACAAGCTAACTTCTACAAAAAACGCTTAAAGGAAGTAAAATTTTGTATACAGGGGTTTCTGGGGTCGCTGATTGCGAATCTGAAGTCAAAAATTTAAAATTCAAAATGTCGGCTTCAAAATGGCGGCCATGAACAAGCTAACTTCTACAAAAAACGTTTAATGGAAGTAAAATTTTGTATACACGGGTTTGTGGGGTCGCTGATTAAGAATATGAAGTCAAATTTGAAATTCAAAATGGCGGCCATGAACAAGCTACTTTCTACAAAAAACGTTTAAAGGAGGTAAAATGTTGTATACAGGGTTTTGTGGGGTCACTGATTACGAATCTGAAGTCAAAAATTTGAAATTCAAAATGGCGGCTTCAAAATGGCGGCCATGAACAAGCTAACTTCTACAAAAAATGTTTAAAGGAGGTAAAAATTTGTATAGTGGGGTTTGTGGGGTCACTGATCATGAATCCGAAGTCAAAACTTTAAAATTCTAAATGGCGGCTTCAAAATGTAATCATAAGCTATGTACCTTTTACCGAATTACATAGTATATAGAACATAATTTTCGTTATTACTACACATTGCACAAAACAATCTTTGATCGACATTTTATACAAAAACAAAGGATTGCAATAACAATAGTTAATAAACATAAACAATGATGTTGATTTCACATGTACCCTGCAAACTGCAGGGCAAACAATTTATGTCTTACTAATATCAAAATCCGAAAATAAGTGTTAAAATCGAAAAAATATAATTTAATTTAATAGCTTAACACATTCATTTGCTTCTTTTAATATATAATAAGCCGGTGCTTAAAAGAAATATCAACTATCTACCTTAATTGTGGAAAAGTGCACTGCATATGCCGCTTTCCATAAAGTAGGGTAAAAAATAGCGGATAACACAAAACAAAGTGAAGAAGAGTACTGGTAAACAACAAAAAAAAAAACAAAAAAACAGCAAAATCTGTTTAGTATTTACATTTATTTTGTACTTCATTTCGTTTGTTTTAATTTTTCGAAATAAAATCGTAAATTCGTGACATGTAAGTTAAAGTAAAAAAATCGAAATACCGCGAAAGTGCGCAGCATTGACGCACCTTTTTTTTTTATAGAATATAGCTTGAATGTACATAGCTTACGATAATTAAAACAGTTTTCCTTAATTCCACTCAACACACAACTATATCTCTATTAACATATTGAAAAATCCAACTTTTTAAGGTTAAATTAAAATAAATAAATTAATATATATGTCAGATCCATCGTATAGTTTGCAGCGATCCGCCGGTGGCTACACTTGTTCACTTTTAATATTAACCGTTTGATCACTAGAATTACAATATATTTTTCCAAACTACATTTTCCCTTTTTATAACATAGTTTTTCGAATCATTCTTTTCGTAGCTTTCTATATTTTATTGATTACTGATCAAGTGTTTTTCTTAACAAGTGTACCACCTTTGTTTCGCTCAAGTATTATTACTTGACATATCTATACCAGCTCCGACATATATATAAACACTATTTCATAAAAAAATTTAATTTTGTATTGCTTAAATACCTAAACAAGAAGGTTCCAATTGTAATTTTTTGTAATTTTTAAAAAATAATACACAAAAAAAAAACTTTGTTGTTTGTCACTGTGCACACTCAAAGAGAAAAAAAAATGATGACTTTCAAACTGTATTGCGGGTAAACGGTAGAATATTTTTCAACTATTCTTTCACCTAGTGATGCAGAATTTTATCTTCTTTCATCGAGTACCTAACATTACTATGTACTTTGAACGTTTTTTTCAATTAATCGTCACTTTTGGCAAAAAATACCCCATTGTGCATCGCAACGATTGAGGAATGGTGGTTATATTGTCATGGTGAAACAAGATTGTTTTCTTCGCTGGATGGTTTAGTTTTATCTTCACTTCGTCACTCAAATGTTGTAATAACTCTGCGTATTTTTTATCGAGCGTTTACAAAAACAGCAACCAACTGGCACAGAGCTTCTACATGCACAAATGTTGTTATAAAATATTGTGAACATATTCAGTTGGAATTCCAGTAGACTCAATTGTTCAACTTAATTTCAATCTGCGGTATTGCAACAAGGTTTTATGAATTTTCTTCATCATTTCGACAGTGGTGATATACACGGGATCCAAAAAAATTCCAGAAAAACACTTTTTGAAGATTATATGAATATAATACTACATACTATGCTACTATTTATAGATACTATGAATACATACTATTTGAATATGACGGTGAAGAGCTTCTCAAGCGCGTTTTTGCACGAATAGGAAATTCCGGGTATTTTTTTATAAGAAGGTAATTATATGTCAATAATAAATGTATGCCTCGTTTGTACGCTTTCCATTACCATAGCAACACCATACCATTACCACACAATAAAAAAAAAAATAAATAAATAACTGGCCATTTCAGCCCTTAAAAGGACTTTGACCTAGCTTCTTATGATCAATTGTGTTGTGCGTGTTATTAAGTTTGTACACAATTGACCGAGAACCGGACCTACATGCTTAACGCCGACTCCGAACGGCGATGAGCGGAATGTTCTCGTTCTCAAGAAGCTTTACATGGCATTTTGATTACTCTCTGAGATTTGCCATTGTCTGCAGAGAGGTGGCGGCCGTACAGAAAAATTATTTTAATTCAAATAATTTTCTGTCGCTGCTGGGGTTCGAACCTGGGTCTCCAAAGTTCTTTGACATAGCGGCCACGCACTTTAACCAACTACGCCACGGACGCCACACAATACCCATTACCACACAATACCCATGCCATAATCACATCATTACGAAACCATTACCAAAACTTTATAAAATCGTTACTATACTAAGTACTCATAACCCTCACAATTTAGTTCTCGTACTTACACCATTACATTAAAAAAAAAAAATAAAAAATAAATAACTGGCCATTTCAGCCCTTGAAAGGACTTTGACCTAGCTTCTTATGATCAAGTGTGTTGTGCGTGTTATTAAGTTTGTACACAATTGACCGAGAACCGGACCTACATGTTTAACGCCGACTTCGAACGGCGATGAACGGAATGTTCTTGTTCTCAAGAACACCAACACAACACCATTACATTATTTATCCTTATATTATAAAAATTATATTATTTTAAATGTAATGTGCACTCTTCTGTATGAAAAAGTATGTCAAGTACAGTTTTCTTTGAGTTCTTTGCTTGAAAAAAGTAAGCACCAAGAGCACAGAGCATATTCCAAGTACCTATTACAGAACCACAATAGCGTCACTTGTAAAGTATATTTAACTCTTAGTTTTCGAAAAAAAGTTTTTAAGTTTTTCGAAAAATATTACACTTTTAAAAAAAAAATTTTTTTAAGCTGTATTTTATTTTAGGCCAACTTTTTTTTACATTATTAAAGTATCACTATTCAAGATTTTTCGATAAGGTAGAAATAATATGCCGCGAATGGCCGGAAATTTGCGGTGAGCAAGATTGCTCAAAAACTACTCATCCTAAATTGATCACACTTACTTAAGGATTCATTAAGGAGTGTTTAATCGTTCGATTATTATTTTATACATATTTTTTGTTTTATAACCTAAAACGACCTCAATTTTGTGCAGAAAAAAATAAAAACTTTTTGACGTAGAAAAAACACCCACTATTTTGTCAAAAATTAATATTTTCCAAAAATCAACGATTAAACGCGTAAGAATTCTTTACGGAAAAAACAAAAATTGAAACCAACAGAAATTATAGGTCAATTTCCTGACAATTACCTATTACAAAATTAAAATTACATCCATCTTATAGTGATTAAGTAATACCAAAATAAAATTTGAGTCAATTGCATACAAAACGCTCTTTTTTTGTCCCCGCTCTTTTAACTCTGTTTTTTAATTAAATACAAAAAGAAAAAAAAGCAAATAAAAAATGAGAAAGTGATCACTGAAGAGTATTTATTGACAAAACATATTTTTCAGAATCCTAAAATTGTTTGCATATTTGTTTTGAAGAATATTATATTGCTCTCTCGTACTCGCTTAATACAAAAACATATGTCCCCAGTTACACTTTTTGATGAAAAACGTGAAAAAAAAGTTGAAAACAATGCAAAAATATGACATATAATAACTGTTTTGTAATGATAGCATTTATTTCTTATGTTTTATTTTGTTGTTATTCTCAAAACATTGTCATCGCGAATTTGACTTTCGATTTACATTTAGTCCCCACGCATTGTATTGAACGTCACTTTTTGTTTACACTTCGTTAGTTTTAATTTAGGAGAGGTATAGATGACAAGTAAGTTGCATTAAGGAAGTGCAGAGGTTAGTTCTCATGAAATTCTAAAAATTAAGACGATTAAATAATATTAAAGAACATTTTTTTTGTGTTTTCTCAGTTTATCATGATAAGTATGTGTAAAAATGTATTGAACGTCACGCGGAGTTTTATTAAAGCAAAAATAGTAAATCAAAAAAATGCAAGTTTAAAATCATTGTTTCATGGGTTTTTATCAATTTCCTTGCTTACGTATATTTGCAAAATAAGATTCCTAAGAAAAAACTAAAAAGAGGCAAATGTATTGAACGTCACTTCTCAGATATGTCACACCATCAGTTGAAGTATTCATTTTGTATTTTGTTTTTGTATATTTAAGAGTGAAATGGAAAAATTAACGCCATTTTACGTTAGGTTGTACCTTTGATATAAAATGAAGATGTGGTTTAAAAGGTTTCAGAAGTTATATTGGAAAACGTGTTTTAAAGACTTAATACAGTTTCAATACAAATTCAGTTAGCTATTGACTTTTTTAATTTTTTGTAAAAAAAATAAAGGAAACAAAAATTGGATAAAAATTTTATGTATAGCTGAAATATATACTTTATATTTACTTTTTTTTTGTAAAAGAATAAACCTGTTTCTTGTTAAACTCCCAATTTCATTTACATTATTTGGTAAAGCGGAACAAAATGTATTGAACGTCACAAAATGTATTGAACGTCACCCTGTTGTTTTTTCTGAAATTGCTTATTATGTAACAGTTTTTTAATATTTATTTCTGTAAGTCTACTACTTTGAAAATAATCTCAATGTTGTTGTCTTTTTGGAGACAAATTTTAATTTTTTCCCGCTAAAATTGTAAAATATGTAGGTATTATTGCTAAAAAATTATTATTTCTGTAACTGAAATGGCGATTTTTGCAAAAGCTGATTTAACTTATTAAATAACTTAACAAGCATCGCAGTAAGCTTTAATTTACAACATTTTTCAAATTTTTAGTGATATTTCTCGTATATCTGCTGTGTGACGTTCAATACAAAAATCGTATAAAAACCATAGAAAAAATTATTTTTTGCAGGGCCTAAAAACAACTTCGAATTCTCCATTATTTTTCACTTAATTTGACTACTCTAACGGGAAAATTTAAAAAACTTTAAAAACAAAACATGAAAACCTCTTTGTGTACGTTTTTCTTGCAATCGACCGATATGTATTTTGTTGTAGCGTTTTTACCCCACTTTCGGTTGATTTTCGAGTATCTATTTTTAAATCCTGTATCGATTCAAATGTAATGCATCCAGACCTTAAGCGCAACTATAAAATTTCTTAAAATGCAGATTTTAAGTACTGCTATTTTTTCGAACACAGCTGTACACCAGCCTGTTCGTTAGCTTATACCTCTTTTACTAAGTTTAAAATATTCTCAGCAAATTTTATTTTTCTACTCATATTGATATGATGATTTTCTTGTGACATTCCTAGGTATGACATTAGCCGTGGTTACGATCCACATCATCATGGATCGAGCATCGGCGAACAGGTTTGACAGCTAGCATTTAATAATTATTTTTTCGCGCCTATCGAATCTCGAGGTAATTCACATGAATTCTATTCATCTGTTTCTTTAATGAAACGTAAAAATAATATAAACAGTGTGAAACTTATCACATATAACTATTCGATGAATTAATGCATACAAATTAAGCAGAAACCATAAATAGCTTGAACCGAAAAATAATTCTGGTAATTACCAGGTATTGAGGCGTGTAATTAAATTAGTTTCTTTTTGACCTCATACACTATAAGGGATACTTTAGGACATTATATAAAACAAACAAATCTAAAATATATTCTTATTATTCTTGCTTTCACTTTTGGAGAAGTATCACTTATACCTTTGAAAATATACACATAAATATTTGCTCCTTTATATAGCTATTTTATAGCTTTTAAATTTAATTAGTGATAAGAATAAAAAACGATGATGAGGAAAAAAAATTTAAATAACTAATTTTAAAAGATTAAATTTAAATCAGAGCAATTTTTATGAAACAACTTTTTAAACGTCTTTTCGTTTTCATACATTATAATTTTGTGGCTTTTTATAGCAATGAGGACTTTAAATTAATTTTTGTTGACTATTAATCTAGCATAATTGAAGACTTAGAGTCAGAAATCAAGTTATACTGGCAGTTTGCAGCATAAATTAATTGTATTGGAGATTTTTTTAAATGCGTTTCAGTCACATGAGCTTGCAAGCCAGTTCTAAATAAACGTATACATATTTTTATTTAAAAATGAAATATGTAGGCAGGTATATAAAATATAATATAATATATAAATAACAATGATTTTTATAAATATATTTTTTACAATCTCAATTTTTTTTCAAGAATTTGTAAAGACTAAAGAGCCGCGCAAGCAAAACAAAATGACGTGCAAGCCATCTGTAATGCTTTCAAATGGTGCTATTCTTCTGCAGTCACATTTCAAATCCATCAGTGTAGCAAAGAATTGTTTTGATACACAATCAAACAAGCACAATAACATCCAAGCATAGAGCTTGGTAAAAAAACTGAAGTAGATCCAACTGTACCCTCATAAAAAAACTCAAGCACTGTTTTGGCAGTCACGAAAAGTTTTCAAAATATAAATGCATGTTTTGTTGGCTTCGCTTACAACAGAAGATTTTTATTCGATATCGATGCTATACTAAAATACACTTCACCAATACTATACTACTATACACTAGTGAAGTGTTATGAACAGAGGGTTTTGTGTAGCTTTTGAAGTATGACTGGTTTAGAACCCTTAAAGTTATTTATTTATATTTGCAGTACTTTATGTGTCGCATATAGTGCGATAATCAAATTTGACTAAGCATGAAATCATAATTCCCAATCAGCAGGATAAAAGTGGAGGTTAATAAAAGTAGTTTATGGTTAATTACCCCAAATCACCCCGTAATTCCCAATCAGCAGGATAAAAGTTTCAAGAAATATAACATTTGATGTAGACTATTGTTGATGTTGTTTTTGGAAATAATAGAGCAAAATAATAAATAATAAAAAAAATAAAAATAATTCGTTTTTTTTTTAGTTTTCTACGGTTTTGTATCTATTCCAATAATAATGTTTATTAAGAATTCGAAATCATATGAGGCTTTTATCAATTTTTAATTATTTTTCTATAAGGAAATCGAAATACCACAACCCTACTTTAAGTATTTAAAAATGTTACACCGGAAATTATTTTAAAATCATAGTATTTTTGCACTCATATGAGGGTAATTTGAGAAGTGCAACACTGGTCCTGTCAACTACTTTCTGTTAATAGACTGCTGTCAGATTTTTACCGAGTTGCGTCATTTAATTTGTATTTGACATCCTTTTAAAACAAAAAACCTTGTGAATTTTGACAAATATGGATAAAAGTAAATTTCGTCCGTCAAGTCTTAGTCACTAATTATTTTTTTCGTAAAAACCATCACCGAAGAAACCAAAGAAAGGCTTGATAAATACTATGGGAACTCTGCACCATAAATTTCAATGGTTAGGAAGGCGCTTACAGGATTACTGAGCATATGTGACGCTTAAACAGATCGTCACGGCAGAAATCATCCATAAAATCCATGGAATGATATTGGACGATAGGCGAATGAAAGAGCGTGACTTAGCTCAGGATGTAGACAGCTCAACTGAGTGCAAGGTCATGGTGACAGTTTTTTGGCATGCATGCGAAGTCATTCACTTCGATTACCTTGAAAAGCGTAAAACGATCACCTGCGAATACTATTCACAGGTGTTGGAAAGATTTTGAAGAAGAAAAAAATTGCTCTTCCATGATCATAACGTACCGACGCACATGTCTGTAGTTGGCATGGCAAAAATCCATATGTTGGACTATGAATTGTAAACCTATCCACTATATTCTCCGGATTTATACCCTTGCGACAATGTACTATTTCCAAACCCAATAAAATGGCCCGGCGGTAAGAAATATGGTCGAATGAAGAGGTTATCACTGAAATTAGTGCTTATTTTGAGGACCTTGATAAAATCTACTTATTGAAAGTAATAACAAATTAAAAAAAAAAACGCTGGTCTAAATATATCGATCTAAAAGCAAACTATGTTGAGAAATGTATGTTTATAAAATGTTGTTTTTTTTTTTAATTGCCTCTTATTTAGAAAGTCATTGACTTATCATATTGCCCCCATATGAATAATATTTATAAAAACTACAAATTTTATAGCTTAGAACAGAGGTGCCCAAGCCCTATGCACTTGGGGCACATTTGTTTTTGTAAAAGCAACCAGGCATAGGCTGTGTATTCTAATATAAACACACATACAAATTACACAAACAAATTTGTCTTTTAAGTTTTTGATCTTTTTTCGTTGCCTATACCGAAGTGCAAGCAACAACACTTTTATATGCTTTGTTGATATTTTTTGGTGACATTGATCTTCAACGTAGATTTTGTCGTTGTCTAACGTAGTATGATTTCGTTTAAGAAAGTTTGTAGGATTTTATATGTATTAGTGTTTGCACTTCCATAAGAAAGTTTTGGGCACCCCTGGCTTAGAACATGACATATGACAAAGTTTAATAATCAATAAGACGAGAAATTTGAATTAAACTGCTTTGCATTGTGGACTTCATCGAACGACAGTTAAGTACATGACCCATAAACACACATAAGTTAAAAATTACGAAGTGTGAAGATTCATGCTGATGAAGATGATAAGATTAAGATCAAAAGACATGGATAAAGTATTTTCAAAAATTAAGACCAACTTTTTTTTTTATTTTCTTACCTTTATACGTATACAGCAGTGATCATCAAAGCCTATGCCCGCGGGCATTTGAGCTTTTGTGCTTAAAAGCTTTCTGTATACATATTAACTCACAGACGAGCACTGAACTGCGTCAGTATCTACTGAAATTTCATGCAGGTCTAACCTGCGGCACATGCATGCTTGTTAGATTGTTTTTTTTTTTCTGAGCATACGCAACTTATGCTACACTCATAAAAATATCAGGTTTTGTTTTTTTTATGTAAAATGTCTCAACTTGAATGCGAGTTGCTATACTTTTTTGCAGAAAATATTTTTTCTGAACCTCAATGTATGGTGTGCTACCGGACTGTTTCTGCTCGTAAAAAATATAACATTGAACGGCATTATAATGCTTGTCATAGTTTAACATACAAAAGTTTGAGTGAAGCTGAGCGTAAAGAACTAGCGATTCGTTTAAAATAAGCGTTTATTGAAAAAAAATTTCAATTTTTTTAAATGCTTTTTATAAATTTTATATTTTTGTATTATGAACTATAAAAAACTTATATATCTTTGCTTATATGCTTCGTTTAGTTTTGCTTATAGATAAAAATAGTCCGTTAACAAACCATAATTTGTATGCAGATAATTTAATTATAAAGATATCGGAAAATTCTTCATTGTGTGAATTTTTAAAAATTTTTTTTTATTATCCACGCTAAGAAACAAATTAAATTTTAAAAACAAATTCTTAAAATATTATAGAAAAAAAAAACAATCACAAATAGCTAAGACCAAGTATTCCATATAATAAATAATGTTTTTAAATTGAAAAATAAAAGCGCTTAGAGAAGTAAACAAATATTTTTTTCAAACAATGAATCCAAATTGAATCAAAAACGAAAAAACCTAAAGAATTTAAAAAAAAAACAAAAAAGCAAGTAGTATTGACACTTCTAAATAAAAATTGAATTTTAAAAATTAAAGTTAAATTATGAAATTAACCTTAACTATTTTAAAGTTTTAAAGTTTTGTAACAGTGCATAAAATAGTGAATGTTAATATGTTTCTTTGATATGAATTATGTTATTATGAACAGTAGTAAGCATACGTAAATCGCAAAATTTTTTAAAAACAGTTCCCCCTCACGCCTCTCCCATAGATTTGTAATACACCAGATGAAAATTTTTTTCGGCGCCACTGAATAATCAAACAAGCGAACCATCGTCTTGCATGACAGCTGGACTGAGACTCGTAGTATTTTTTTCAGTGCAAAGCTTTTAATGAGCTTTCATACATAAACAAAGTATACTTGTATAGAGTTTGATGACCACTGGTATACAGTATAGCTTGTCCCAAAAAGTTTTTGCTCCAGCTCTTTCTGAAAGCTTGTGGAGTACAGTATTTTTGAGATTTTTTTTGGTTTTTGAGATTTAGGAATTTCAAGCATAAGTTGGTCAATACCAGACATTTTATAAGTCGTTGAGTCATCATTTCGATAAACAAATGTTCAAACTTTACTTTAATGTACAAAAATACTTTACGCCGTAAGCTTTCAAACAAAGATTGTGGAACTATGAAATTCGAAAAAAAATGTTCATTTGGGACACCCTTATGTACACTCAAGATAATTTGAGAAGCCTTGTTTTTCTGAGTAGACTTTAATTATTGGAACAATCACAGTGAATATTGTCATTACAATTTTGCTCTAAAAATTTTAAAAATAAGTTCACTTGAGACATTAGCTAAAATAATATGCACACTATCTTTTGATAGCTTGAGAAAGATGTTTATACTGAAAAAATCAATAAAAAAAAACCATCCATAATCTTTTAAGACCAAGATCAACCATAGCTAATTGAGTGATGAGAGCACACATTTGTTAAGAGCTTTTTACAAAAATTGCTAGAAAAAACATTTGTATTTTCATAGAGCACCATTAACAAGCCAGACGCCAAATTGTGAGAAAATAATTTCAGCTTGTGGTAATTTAAGACATTCCGCCCATCCCATGCGATCAATAACTAAAACAATATGTTTTAAGCATCTGTTGTGGTGTTATCAAGTTTTTTGTTGCTCACTTTGACGTCGTTTAAGTGCTGTCAAATTTGCATTTTATTTCAGTGCTGAAGATTTATCATTATTTTTAATGTAGGTATACTTTAAATGTTTGCTCTTTGCCTAAACTCAAGTCTAAAGACGTGGCTTGGTAACTATTGAAGTCTTAAAACTTGAGTGAGCACTTAATAACTACGCGTGCTAATCATATCTTTTTTGTAGGCTATTTGTAGGGCCTAGTGCAACATATTTTAACAAATTTAAGGTTTTTACAAAGATTAAAAAAAAATTTGTTTTCTTATTAATCGCCTTTTTAAGGTCAATATTTCTTTCCAAATATCAATGGTAATTTCCCCACTCCATTAATTAATGACTCTTGCAAACACCAACGAGATCAAAATAAATTCGTTTTTGAGATGTATTTAAGAGGTTCAAGTAGAGATATGAACTTAATAGTTTGAAAAAAACTTTAATTTTTGAAGGTCGTATATTCAATTTCCTATCCGAAAAATATCTAAAATAAATGACGAAATGATATTTTACAAGTGTTCACTCTATTCTTCTCCGCAATGATGTAAATATCTAAAAACTAGCACAACCGACCGATAGCAGATTTTTCACAGTTTATTATTGCCAAGTGAACAAGCCTGATTCCGTAAAAATTGATATCACCCTCGAGATAGCTATCATAAAATCCTGAAAGAAATTTACAAGAAACCAAAAAAGGAAACTCGGCTACAAAATTTGTGAAAAAGACAAAAATAGAAGAATCCAAAATCTAGTAGGAAAAGTAGTATCATCGGTTTGGTCGAAGTTAAAATACCCCCACACTCGTGTGTAATACATTACATATTAATATCCGTAGTCATGAAGGTTTTATTAAGGGTATTCACAAGGTGTGCTATCATGTCATATAATCATAATGTTATAAAATTTTACACTAGTTTAAAAATGTAGTTGTTGCCTTCCATATAAAAATAGTACTAAAATATTACAACCCTAAAAGCTTTGTTTATTGAGTGTCGTATTCAATTATAACGTCCAAAATATGCTTTTTGCACAAATCGGCTATTATTTTGTCTTTTTCGCTTTCTTTTGCATTGTGATAACAAATATTTATTTTAATTTTTGCATCAGCTGATTGAGAGTTGAAATAGCACAATAAGTTATAAGAGGTTGTTCACACTAGTTGTAAATTTTTATGTTTTCAACTTAAGACATTAGACTTTATGGGACCGTGTGAATACCCTAATTATTTTGATGACGTCAGCTTGTATTGGTCTTGGTTTCCCTTTAATTAACAAAAATTTCAAAATCATTGCTTTCCATTCGATTTTGAGGCATTTCAAGCTAAAAGTGTTAAAAAGGTCTGATATAACCAAAGCTTACATGGAAAATTTCAAAACATAAATTTTTTTTTTGCAATTTTAAAAGATTTTACCATTTTGATGACTTTACTTCGTATTGGAAATAAGCGTGGTTTTCATCAAATTTATCAAAGTTCAAACCTAAAGTGTATAACATTAATTTGGATTAATTTTGAGTGTAATATTTTGAGATTTAACCATTTTGATAAACATAGTTACTTTGTTGTGTGATTTTCTTCAGATTTGGCTCATCTTCTTTTATTATTTTTTTTTTTTTTTAATTACAGTAGACGCTCGAAAATTAGAACTCTCGGAAATTCGAATCCTTCGGAAATTAGAACTAGCGTTTTTAATACATAACACGCTCTGAAATTAGAACCGTCAGTTCTAATTTCCGAGCGTTTTTTTTTTTTGTTTGCTTTTAATACTGAAAAATTGCATAGTCGTCATATCATATAAAATTTTTCGTATGAATGTTCTGTCATATTTATCTCTCTTCAACGCCGCTCTTGATGTCTACTCAACGACTGAATAAGAGAGAACAATATGGTTGAATTGAGCGAGCACAGTTTTGTTTTTGAAATATTTTTTTTTTCTCTAAACTGTGATGAATTTTAATGCATCGGTATGTTTTGTGTTCCTTTTACGCGAATAAAAATAAAAAAACCTTTAAGCCAAAGTGTTTTTTGTGTATTTTCTAAGCGAAGATGCACTTTTATGTTACTTTTTATTTAAAAAAAAAACCTTTGGAAATGAGAACTTCTCGAAAATTAGAACTACCCCAGGAACAAAGTGGTTCTAATTTACGAGCGTCTATTGTATTTTAAAAAGGCCTAAATATTACATTTCATTACGAAATTTTCAAATTTGCTGCCAAAATTGTTACGACGGACACACGGACAGACAGACGAACATCGTTCAGTCGATTCGGATGATGATGCTGATTAAGATTATATGTAAGATGCTACTATTCTATATAAGATGCTTGCTATTCGCAATCTGGCAACGCTAATGTCATTCAAGTCAAACTAACGTTTGGAAAAAAAATGGAATCAGCACGTGAACATTTTCTTGCGATATTTTTTTTACATCTTTTGACGTGAATTATCTCAACAAGGGTGCATCGGTGAACACAGCTCGACTTTTGACGATAAAGCTC
Source organism: Pherbina coryleti (assembly GCA_943735915.1). Taxonomy (NCBI): domain Eukaryota; kingdom Metazoa; phylum Arthropoda; class Insecta; order Diptera; family Sciomyzidae; genus Pherbina; species Pherbina coryleti. The sequence continues at coordinate 121,973,964 of OX030952.1, read as the reverse complement.
TATTCTTTAATTTTAATGTGACTTTTCATTACACTGTAGGGACCTAAAAAAGACACATAAATACGCCGAGACACCCCAACTTGAATATGGTGAATATGGTGGCATACTCAGTTTTTTTCCAATTGGATCAAATTTTCGAGATATTCGCGATTGATATTTTGTCACTTTTAAACCCTTGTTTGAGATATATTTTTCATATTTTAAGAGAAGAAGCATTGCAATATGTTTTGAAATGAAATTATTTATTCTTTTTTAATGGAACCATAATTCTTACAATGACAACCGTTCATTTTCAGATGTTTACAACTGATTTATATTAATTTTTATAAATTTTTTTATAAATTTTTTTATATATTTTTTTGCAAATTTTTTTAATTTTTTTTATTTTTTTCTGAATTAAATTGAAATTTATCATTCTTTTGGCTTGAAATCGATCGAAATACTTGAGTTTATTTAATATGCTAAGTTTCAATAAGATATATGTTTTCTTTCTTAAAATAAGAAAAATATAGCTCAAACAAGGGTTTAAAAGTGACAAAATATCAATCACGAATGTCTCGAGAATTTGATCCAATTGGAAAAAAATGAGTATTCCACCGTATTCTACGACCAAAAATTAAGTAGGGGTGTCTCGGCGTTTTTTTTGTCTTTTTAAAAGTTGGAAATTTACCTACAGTGTTATTTATATTGAAAGAAAATTTGGGCTTTAGGCCACGTATGTTGACAACAAGACAACATGAAGACAATGAAGGTAACAAGCAACGACAACAACAACGACTCTGTAAATAGCAAATCACACAGCAGACTAGACAGACTGTTTTGTTGGCCGCTACACCAACTCATCAGTAGTCTTGCATGACTTTTCACTATGATCCACTCAGACTACTTAGGTCCAACTTATACTGCAAATTATGCCCAGAAAGTTACCCGGAAGTTTATTCGACAGAGAGAACGCTTTTACATTACTAACTGAGTTCTTATCTACTTTTGATGCACCCTATGTCAAGGCTAACCTAACAGGGGTTTTTATATAACAAGATAAATATGATTAGTTGTGTGTTTAACACAAACAACACATTTTTTCATAACAAATTTTCTCAATTACTTATGTAAAAGCGTTCTCTCTGCCGAATAAACTTTCGGGTAACTTTCTCGGCATAATTTGCAGTATAAGTAGGACCTAAGATTCTTGAGTGGATAACAGTGAAAAGTCATGCAAGACTACTCATGAGATGGTGTAGCGGCCAACGAAACACTCTGTCTAGTCTGCTGTGTGATTTGCTCTGTACAGAGTCGTTGTTGTTTTTTTTTTTTTTTTTTTTTTAGCTTTGAACCAAGGATTTCAGGTGGAATACCTATTCAGTCAAGTCTGCCTTGGTTCGAAATGGGGTGATAGATTAGTGGGAAGGAAAGGGCAATCAAGTGAAACACGTGTAGGATGTTCTAAGCGTGGTGGAAAGCCAAAGTAACATGTGAATTTGAATCAGAGGCAAGTGTTATGCCTTTACCGCATTCAATTCAAGTTATAAGGCAATCTCATCCACAAACTTCTCTACCATCAACTACAACTTCAAGTTGTAAATATTGATGAATTTTTGATTTCAGTTGATTAGAAATGAGGATAGAATATTTATAAAGGTTTTTAAATCGAAGGACCGTGGCCTGGCCGGGAATCGAACCCGTGACCTCTGGGGTGGCAGTCGAGCACGTTACCAACTCGACTACCGAGGCCGCCAAGATAGGTTGTTGCCTCCATTCTTCATGTTGTCTCGCTGTCAACATTCTTGGCCTAAAAATCAAATTTGTTTCAATATATTTTTTTTTTATAAAAGTTCAATATTGCTCAAGAGAAAATAATCATTGTTTTTGGCTGCATAAACATAAGTTTAAGTTTGGATCAAAATAAGTCAACACATTTTTTAGAAAATTACAAAAATTTTAGATAAAATGTTAACAATTTTTTTTCAAATCTAAACCTTAATTTAATAAACCTTCAACTCAAAAAAATAGGCATTTATTTTTTTTTTTGTTCCAAAATAGTGTGCATTTTAAGTAAACTGATGTTAAGTTAATATTCATAATACAACCAAAATAATTTAAATGGAACACTCTTTAAGGTTGATAACATATCTGCATGATTGATGTATTTAAATAAATAGACTTTGGTTAAATTAACCTTTATAAGATTAAGACACATATAAGTAAGTCGGTAGAAAACTTAAGGAATCTAGTTTTTTTTTATCTTAGCAAAAATTTTACACAAATTTGTAGAGGTCGCACCAATTACGCCAAAAATAGCTGGGAGCTATATAAAGACAAAGTTTTTTTTATCTTATGATATTTTTTGCTTTGGCTAATTCGTACAAATAAAATTGACACTTTGATTAATATAAATGAATAATTCAATAAAGCTCAACAGAAGCACACTTCCCATGTAAAAAAGACCAACAACTCCACGAGTAAAACAAAAATAATATGATAATTAAAATAAAAGAAAAAAAATATTAAACAGCAGTTTCTGGTAGTCGTCTATTTAAAGATTCGTCTATAAAAAATATTAATAAATTTCAGTTATAGGAGTAACATGATGAATAAATTAATAAATATGAGAGTTACTTCCGTTAAAATATAGATTTTTGCACCAAAGCAAGAGGCATATAAATATACACCAGAAATATTTTAGCCAATCATTCGCAGTGCTAAGAAGCGTTAGTTCACACGAAAAAATGGTAAGTTTAGTAATTCTGATGAAAATCATAAAGGGATAATCTTGAGTTATTTTGTATCTTTAAATTTTTTAGAAATTCTTCCTTGCTGTTGTTATCGCACTGGTGGCGTGTGTCTGCGCTGATGTCTCCGAATTGGGTTATAAGTATCAACAACCAGCTCCTCAGCCACCACAACGCGAGTACGTACCACCACAGCAACAACGAGCTCCTTCGGCACCAGTTCAAACTTATGTTCCACCTGCACCACAACCAGCCCCTTCGGCACCAGTAAAGTCCTATATTCCACCTGCACCACAACCAGCTCCTTCGGCACCGGTTCGTTCTTATGTTCCACCAGCACCACAACAAGCTCCTTCGGCCCCAGTTCGCTCTTATGTTCCACCTGCACCACAGCCCGCCCCTTCGGCACCAGTAAAGTCCTATGTTCCACCTGCACCCCAACCAGCCCCTTCGGCACCGGTTCGTTCTTATGTTCCACCTGCACCACAGCCCGCCCCTTCGGCACCAGTCCAATCTTACGTTCCTCCAGTTCATCAATCGCAACCAGCTCAATCTGCCCCACAATACGCTCGTGCTCCAGCACCTGTGGACCAAGGCTACTCATATGAACAGCCACAACCCACCGAAGAAGGATATAAGTACAAGACTGTACGTCGTGTGACTTACAAACATCGCGCTTGATTCCATAGCGGTTAACTTAATTTAAAAAACCTCAGTATTGTATCCAATCTGTAACACTTAATTAACATGTACCTGGTTGTCTTCTCATTTTTGTGATGAATATAAATAAATATAAATAACTATAAAAATATAAATAGTTTCAGTTACTTTATAAAGAATATACTTTAAATCGGGTGAAGATAAAAAGTAATAAATAATTTGTTTTCTTTTGAGGGAAAAAAAAACTTTTCAAATCATTTGAATTCATCTTTAGTTTGAGTGTGAAATGGGTCCACGGAAAAAACAGAAACCAAGTAAATTCTTCTTCTTCTTCAAGAGATAGAGAGAGAGTAAGTCTTGGTGCGGAGGAGAAAACCATTTCAAAAATTGATTTTTGTTTTTTATTTTGAAATAATAATAAAAAGAATTTTAGATCCTAAGATATAAAAAATAGTAGTTGATGAGGAAAAATAAAATCAGTAAGAAAACTTGGCTAGCATATATTGAAAAAAAAAACATTTTTAAATATGATTTGAGAAAAACTTGAGGTGGCTCGCTGTGGTTGTTTAAGGCTAAGTATAGCAAAAACTAGGGTAAAGTAATAATTTGTAACAAAATAATTGAACAATAAAATAATTTTCATTTTCATCTTAGAAAAAAAGTTAAGGTCATATCTGGTCCATCGGTCGTAAAGGGCTAATTATTCTGAAAAAAGCTCATGCCTGTGTTAGATAACACGGGCGCATAGGTCAGACGTAGAATACGTTAGTCATTAACAGCCTTATTCAATAGATTTCCTTAAACAACCTTTAAACGCTTGTTTAGTTACGCACTGTTTCAGGCTTTACGCAGCTTCTCTGCAACCTTGCTAACATTGTTATTCATAAACATTTTTTTATTTTCTGCTTATGATTATAAGGTTTGTGTCTGAACTATAGAAAATCTCTACAAAAATTAAGAATTCCTATGGATTGACAATGGCCGCCGCATTAAAAAATGCTGCAAAGGGCGCATATGCATGTCTTTGATATTAAAAGAAAAGACAAACAAAAATCATGGTTGTATTTACGTAACCTTTAAACGCCAATTTCGGCGTTTAAGTTACGCAGCTCTTAAACAACTACGAAAAATGTTTCTGAATAACGTTTTCTTGATTAAAGCCCGTTTAAAGTTACGCTGCCTATAAAATGTGTTTATGAATAAGGCTGTAAGACATTGAGGATGTCTTAAAGACGTGGCCAACTGGGTAAGCACAATTTTGTTTCTCTGCTTCGCTTATCAATGTTCTGTATGTACACATCGTTCGCTACTTGGTCATTATACTTCTTCTCTTTCTCACACTGGTTCTGTGATGAAAACACAGATAGTCGTACTGCTCTTACACATGATGTTATAATACATAAAATACAAAGCATATGAAAATTAATACAAAATTTGAAGGAGTTAAATTTTGATTTACTTATAGAATCAAAAAAATTATATGTAGCAATATGATTATTTAAATACAAATCAAAAGAAGACATATTAAATATGTTACGACCATACTTGAATTTTCTTCAATGCATGCATAAAGTATTAAAAACTTATAATGAAAGTGAGTGAAAAAAAATAAAATAAAATAATGAAAGTGACAAACATTTTCTCAAAATTTTGTGCTCCAGATTAACACCCCCGTATAACGTATTCTACGTTAAAAAACTATTTACCCAACTAAAAACTGAGTTCCAGTTTAGAACTAATTAAGAACTAGCACTTCCAGCTAAGAGCCTTCTTCTTTAAAAATCTGAAATTCATTTGACTCGCAACGCCTCTGAGTGATGTAAAATATATTCGATAAAGGGTGTATATCGACAATTTATGTAAGTTTGGCCTTTAAAATGTTTTAAAATCGAAAAAAGCCATATTTCCAGAAATGCGTTTAAAAGGTGTTCTATTTCCCTAGGTAGTCAGAGGGAGGTTTTTTTCTATTTTTTTTTTTATTTTTGGCAGTAAAAAACGTGATTTTCGCTAAAAAATTTTAGTGAGTCTGTTATTCAATTATAAATGGTAAAAAACTCTCTCTGATGAGCTGATTTATGTGTTGAAATAGTGTTTAAAATTTTAAAAGGAAAAGTTTGAGTTATAGAGTTCACGAACTTCAAAAATGACGTTTGCGAGAAAACCAATATAAAGTTTTTTACACTCGAACACCCAAAATTAAGCATCAATAAAAGAATATAATTTTTTATACTAACACAGAATCATCAAAACTAGCTCCGTACAGTGTCATTCAGGATGTCCAATGCATCTTTTTCATTCGGACTATATACAATGCTTCTTTTTGCTCTGGCCTAAGTTAGATTCTACCCTTTTCAAGTCATGTTTACACAGAGAGTTTAGTTTGAGTTTCCAGTACAAAGTTGATTTTTCACCATTGAACGCAAAATAAACTCTTGCCTTGCTGCAGCCTTGTCTTCAAATGGAATTGATGTCACGGTGGTGGATGTGCCGAAAAAATATGAGATCACAAAAGTAAACAAAGAAATGTCACACTAAACACAATTCTGCCAACGTATCTCTGTGTGAACAGCAATGGCTAAACTCAAACTAAACTTTCTGTGTAGACATGGCATTACTTGTTCGTCAGATGTGCGAGCCCATTGGTGAGCGCTTAGGCCTGTAGAGCTGCCTATTTCATTCAAAAAGGACAACAAAGGAAAATATCCTCACTGAAAGTGCATGCTGCTACATTTGCTGCAATTTCAACAACGATTGCAGTACCGCTCACTGATTTTGGAAATGGTAAACTGGTAAATTGATTTATATACGATAAAATTCCGGTCAGTATTGGTCTCTCGAGTTGTAAACCCAGCTAGTATTTTCAATAGTAGACGACTCTTCCGCGATAGGACCGGGCGATTAAATAAATCGTCGGCGATGAAGAAATCGTATTCCGATCGCGCAAGTTCAGTACAACGGGAGAAACTGTGTCAAGCCGGCAACTGTTCTATTTGAGTCGTCTACGATGCGCAGAAAATAATCGTGTAAGGCGCTTTTATTCCTACTTCAAACGATCATTCAATCAATCGCTTAAATTGATTGTCACATAAATACCATTTTTAAGAGTCTTATGCGATTTTTGGCAACTAGCACTCTTTATATGCTCGCCAAGATGTGTGAACGACGATTCACTCGTCCAAAAATCATCAAAAAGAATAGCGAAATGATCGCGCTTGTCATACAATCTTCCAAATGCTAGCTGGGAAATGACGAAATACAAGGTCAGTTTACATACTTACAAAGACCCATAAAAGTAGAAAGTAATTTGTAGAGATTACAAAGGGAATTGAAGCAGGCAAGTATAAAAATAGAGCATGAGGGCCGTTCACTTGAAACACTGTATCTACGTTAGTTTTGCTCCGAAAAAAATTAAGAAAATTAAAAAAAAAAATTTTTAAAACTCTACCCGCCCCCTTAAAGAAATTGGTAAAAATTGTTATTTTTGGCATATCTTGTTTCGCTTTTTTTCTAGTTTTTTAAGGTCATGTTATCATATAGATTGACCCCTCTTCTTGTCTCAAATTTGGCTTCCTTTAAGGACACCCGTAAAAACCATTACTTTGACCTATATTGCCTCGTTTTCGAGATACTCGAAATTTTATTATGCTTTCCATGCAAATTAATCATGTTGTGCTACATGTTTAACGCCGACTCCGAACGGCGATGAACGAAATGTTCTTATTCTCAAGAAGCTTTTCATGGCATTTTGATTACTCTCTGATGTTTGCCATTGTCTACAGAGAGGTGGCGGCCGTACAGAAAAATTATTTTAATTGAAATAATTTTCTGTCGCTGCTGGGGTTCGAACCCGGGTCTCCAGGTTCGTTGACATAGCGGCCACGCACTTAAACCAACTACGCCACGGACGCCATTTTTGATATTTTACTTCATAATAATATTCAAGCAGTGTTTCGACAGTAACTAATAGCTTTCAAAACATGCAATGCTTGTTTTGTTGGCTTCGCTTCATACACAGAATTTTTATTCGATGTCTAGGTTACACTGAAATACACTGAACAGTTGAAATATTGTACAGTAGTGAAGTGTTATGAATTGAAGGTATTGTGCAGCCCTTTAATTTCTAGTGAATTTGTCTCCATATGACCAAAAGTACATTGAGTGAGATCACTGAGTGAGTGGGTCTTTGCACTTTTTTTTAATGTTATTTAAACAAGCTTTTGTAAAACACATATTTCAGACTAATTGTATTATTTGACTAAAAAAAACAGCAAAAAAAAATTGCACCGGTTTTTGGAATTATTAATATTACGTTGCAAAATATTTCTTTCAGTTCTAACAATTAAAAAAAGTAATTATATGTGAGCAGTTAAAAATTCTTGCGATCAGAAACTTTTTCTAAAGATTCTCACTTAAGTACCTACACTAAGGGAAAAAAATATTAAATTTATTCAAAAACTTTTTTAATTCATCCAAAAAGCGACTCATTTTTGCACCAATAACGCGTTTACTTAAATCGACTACGTAAATATTTAAAATTTATTTAAATACCTTTTTAATTAAATAAAATATTAAAATATTTAAACAGAATTAATAAAAAATGTATTAAAATTAATAATATTTACTATTTGAATATAAAACTATAGCATTTAAGGAAAATTTATATAAAAACATTGAAATTTAAAAACAATTTATTTGAATATTCCCCACGAGCTGCGTCCATATCAAACGCCATTTAGTGGTATATTTTATTTTCTTTTTGTGAAAATATGATTTGCGGTGGTGAGTGCGATGCATGATGAAATCATGTAGAGTGGAGTGACATTCTTGAGAAAATACCGAGTTGTCACTCCACCTTACATGAATTCATCATGCATCACACTCACCACCGCACTCACAAATCATATTTGCCAAATATCCATGCTATATTACCCTTGCAACATTAACTAAATGAGAACTATAAGAAACCTGCAACTGCAAGAAATAACTGCAGGAACAGAGTGCGATGTTGCTGCTGCTTGGCGGCTGCTTGGCAGCTGTATGGAATATGTGTGTCAGTGTGTGGCATAAATAAAATTTAAATACGGGAAAAAAACGAGTTGTATGGAAAATATTTGATTTATCCACGTAAATATTTAAATAAAAATCATACTCAGGCGTGGATAATGTTAATATGCATTATTTCCCTTAGTGTAGTTGAACCGAAAACAAAGCCAAAGAAACAAGTTTATTTTTCGAAAGAGAATAAAGAGTGAATAAAAATAATGCAATATTTTACTGAGTTTTAAGTTTAACTCCGTATTTAAAGATAAATGTAATAGAGAGAGTTAACATTTCACTGTGATAGCTAGCTGGATAATCAACGCCAAATTCAAAATTTATAGAATATGGTGAGTAGTAAAATTTAACCATGATAAGCCAATATATGATCTTACATACAATTCACATTTCCAGAAGCGGCTTTTTACAATTTTTGGGCTAGTTTGCGTTTTAGCAGTAATTCGTGCTGATGTCTCCGAGCTCATCGAAAATAAAGATAATCTTTATCTTTCTCCAAAAGAAACTCAGCAACATATAAGCCAAACAGAGATCAGTGAAAACAAAATTTCAATACCGAAGGCGCTGAGTGCTTCACTCACTGTATTACGCAGTAATCCGCAGATTCTGCTTCTGAATAAAGAAGCAGTATTAGCACCTACAAAAGATGACAGTAGCTCACATAATGTTGCTGCTGCTGCTAGTAGCAAGGATTATGTCAAAACCAAGCCGGTCAAGCCAGCGTCAAAGAGTGTTATTGCTAAGAAGAGAAAAACCCCAGGACAGTCCCCAAAAAAAGCTAAACATCAGAGCCAGTCTTCGAATAGCCATGGGCACATTCACAATAAGGATTATGAATTTGTACCCAGTGCTAATGCACCGGAGGTTATCTATCGTTCTGGCGATAATATCATATATGATGATGTTCCTTATCATGATATTCTGGACAATGCTGATCCAACTTACTCCGCCAGTAATACTGATACAGACAAACGGGCCGATGGCTATCACTATAATATACCGCTGCAAACTTTCGTCCACTAAATGGCTGACAGATACTTCAAATTATTACATCAAGCGGTTGAAGTGTTTATTATTTCAATTAATGGTCAATTAAATATTTTAATAGCTTATTTAAAACTAGTTTTGTTCCTTTGAATAAATTTTAGACGCAATTTTGCGAGTTAAAACTGATTGTTCCAGTTTTGGCAGCTGTGGATTTCTGAATTTTGCAAACGTAATTGCAACGCTCTAAGTATGGAAATTTTTTTGCTTTTGAATGAATAAAAAAATGTTGTTTTTTTTTTTTTTTTCAATATAATAAAAACCTTATGACTCAAGAATTTCGTTAGGAGAATACAATCTAAGCAACCTTATGCTAGTGAAGCTTAGATTCTTCTTCGTTTCACTAAATAAATTCAAGAGATGAAGGATTGTGGTCAAGAGAGGTTTTCGGAATTGAATCCCCCTCGAAGGTTCCCAAGTACAAAAAAACACAATATAAAAAAAGCACATTAAAAGAATTTTGACCTAATATGAATATGATTGTGTTGAGTGTTAGTAAATATTTGTGCACAAATCAGAGATAAAAAGATTGGAAACTTCGCTGTGAAAGGGATAGCACTATGCCTGATTTATGTCAAATTGATGTCAATACTTACACCATATTATAGTTGAGGTCGTACATGGTGTAATAATAATAAGGTGTTAGTGAATTTTTGACAACACCACACTGAAAAAAAAATGTTTTAAAATTGACGACAATTGTTATTAATTTGACGATATTTGTGTTTAAAAAATAGCTTGCAACAAATTTCGTCAAAGTAAGAGCAAATGTATTTAAAAATTTTGAAAAACATATGAAAAAAAAGTCAAATTAACAACACATTTAGTGAACACATTGTGTTTAATTTTAAGCTAACTTTATTTTCTCAGTGCAAGAATAGCTTTCTTTCTGTCAAAAACGTGTGAGCGAAAGGGAGGAGCCGTTGATAGTTGTCAAATTGTGTTATATGTTTGAGTTGCTAGATGATGATGTGTTATAGTTTTTATAGGTTATTGTGCGAATAAAGTTTAAATTAATATTAAATTCAATTAATTGTATCGTGTTGTGTTGACAAAAAGTTATTGCAGTTGTCTTCGCCCATTTGCCAAGTAGGCCAATTAATGGTTTTGTCATTTTATCGAAAACGTCCGCTGGAAGGTGCCACCAACATGATGGAAGGTGCCAGCTTTGGCCAGCATGCAAATTGTCTTGCATTCACATCGACTGCTTCAAGAAAATATCGAATGCCATGAAAGAATGTTCAATACCTCAACTGATAATATCCATCAAAAGAAGTGGACATGGCATTGAGTTTCGACCGACTGCACGTTAGCTGATTTATTTTCATTCCACTTCACCATCAGCTGCTTTTGACAGGAGCGGGGCGAAAAATTTATCATTTTGAGAGAGAAGTGTCAAATTCACTAACACCTTATTATTATTACACCATGAGGTCGTACATTTTCACTTTTTATTGTTGTTAATTATCGTAGCTCTATAATTTTTGTTTTTTCGCATTTATCGTGCCTCATATACACTCGTTGAATGATTAATGCATTTTGGCTTTCTCCGCGTTCTCATGACGGCATGAATATTTTGTCTATTTTTGTCATTAGGCTATCGAAGAGATAGAAATTAAGAAAAAGCAACACCAACAATGCTACACAGCTCTGTTAAATTGTCTTAGTCAACCTCGCGTTCTACTCTTCTTCGTGTACGCTACAGCAACGATGTTTAATAGAGCTAGGTCGCTACGTATGTATTTTGTTGTTGTTTGGCTCTCGAATAAGAAAGAGCAAAGGCTACAGCTGTATTGAGGCCTTTTCTTTCTGTCTCGCCTTCTGCTCAAAATTGTGTGGCATTATTTGTTCTTGTTTTTTTTTATGTGGGGAAAAAGTGTTTTTAATTTATAATTTTTACCTATCTTAATGACAAAACATTTGAATAAAAATTATATTCTGCACTTGGTATAAAACAGACCTTTCAAATGATATAAGTTCAATTGAAATGTGTTGTCTATAACTTGAGAAAAAGGGGGTTAAAGTTTTGTGTTAGCGTATTTATATATAAGATCTGTGAAGTTTTACTTTCTTAAAATATCAAGTCGATCCGAGCAAAATTAACTGAGATATATAACAGGTGTTTTTTTAGCTGTATGAGAAGTTTCGTTGGTTGTTGTCTATGGTTTAACAGTTGAGAATGTTAATTCATCATGAATCGCTAAACGCCAGAACAACGCTTCCAAATTGTGGAAGTTAACTTTGAAAAAAAGAAATCTGTTCGCGAAGTTCATAGAGTACTTCATCTATTTTACGGTCAACATAATCGGCCTAGTGAGTAATCAATTCGTGCAGTTGTTGATCGTTTTTGCACTAATTTTACTCGTCTTGATTCAAAACCATCAACAAGACAAGGAAATGGGCGTACCGAAGAGAATATTGTAGCGCGATGTGTTGAAGAAGACAGCGAAATATCGATTTGTCGCCGTACTCAACGTATTGGCCTTTGTCCTTCGACTACGTGGACAATTTTACGTAAAAAGATCCTTACGTGCCTATTAAATACAGCTCGTGCAAGAATTTAAGCCAAATGACAATCGTTTACGTCCCATTTTTGCAGATTGGGCTAATTTGAAACTGGCCGAAGATGAGCATTTGTACCGAAGAATCGTGTTTAGTGATGAAGCTCATTTCTGGTTAAATGGCTTTGTCAATAAGCAAAATTGCCGTATATGAGGCGAAGACAATACTCAATCTCCATCAGCATCCATTAAAATTGACAGTTTGGTGCGGTTTACACGCTGGTGGCATTATCGGTCCTTATTTCTTTCGAAATGAGGAATGACCTGCCGTTACGGTGAATGACGAGCACTATCGGCCATGCTGACTGATTTTTTGTTTAAAAAAATTAATGAAAGAAAAATCGACGACATTTCGTTCCAACAAGACGGCGCAACTTAACATACAGCCCACTTAATCATCAATTTATTGCAAAATCAATTTGGTGACAACTTTATTCCGAAAAGTGGTAATGTCAACTGGTCCATTCGTTCGTACTCTCGATTACTTTTCATGGGGCTATGTTAAGTCATTGGATTATGCCGACAAACAAGCATCTCTCGAAGTATTGGAAGCCAATATTCAAGTCACCATTGACGCCATACGGCCAGATTTATTGGAAAAAGTAGTGAAAAATTGGACTGATCGAATGGACTATGTATTTGCCGGATATCATATTTCAAATAGAAATGCCATGAAATTATCTACCATATTATAATAATAAAAAAATTATTTCAACAATATTTCAATATTGTATTATTTTTTAAAGTTCTCAAGCTCTTAAAAAAACACCCTTTATAAGTGTAAATATATGAGGTGGCAGTAAAATATGTAGAAAAACATTGCATACTTCAAGGCTTAAGATCACAACTCAAAAAATCTCTTCAAGCTTTCAACAACAAGTTTTCAGCTGGTTTGGATCTTAACTTAAGTACGCTTTAAGCTTTCAAAAGTAGAAACTATTTAAGCACAGCTTGATAAACGGTCAATTTTCGAGTCGCAAGCTGGAGATTTCTGCTAAATAGCACAAAGTTGCTTACTCAAAAGCTTTGTAACACATCAAACAGTTCCGTTTCCTTTCAACCCAAAGCTATATTTCACAGACAATTTTTTTAACCATATTTCAAGCGTGTTTTTAAGTTTAATTTTGAGAAACAGTAACAATTTTTTTTCTTAAAATTATTAAATTATTTTGCCAGACACGATGGAGTCAAATTTTGGTTGGTTAAATACATCAAGATAAAAATAAATAAATGCTAAAGCAACAATTTATTACCTTTCTGAAAGAACTGCCAACATCTCCAGAATTTATAAGTTGTCTTGTTAATTATTCCAGTTTTTTCCGATAAACCGCAGCATAATAAATGATGTCGTTCGTTTAAAAAAAAGTTACTTTTTCCGTTTGTCTCTTCGCCGTAAATGTTATATAATTTGTTTTGTTAATTGATTGAAAATATATAAATATATTTCTACCATACATACTGACCAATTTCTTAATTATCTTAAACCACATTGATTTTTTGGTAAAGAAGCAGTAGAAAACATGTTCTTATCTAGGTAGCTAGCGATAGTTGCTGGTATAAGAAAAGATCAACGTTCTCAAGATATTACTTGCTAATCGAAGATGATCATGGCATTATAATTGGCTTCATTTCGGCTTAAGCTGATTTTTATACTGAATGAAGATGAATGAATTCTCTTTATTGGAGAAATCATTGAATGGAACAATGGTTATCAAAGTAGTTCCGTAACAATATTTTAAATATTTGAAACTAAACTTGTTTATTCTTAAATAAGGTGGTTTTAAATTGATTAAATGATGATAATTGTCTTCAGTAAAACTTTTTCAATACGTATCAAGAATATTATTTAACAATAAGTTGAATCATAGATCATCATGAAAAATATATATGCACCAATATTGAAGAAAATGTTTCCTTTAAGTGTCTTTCTATTTGTTATTAATGCTAGCTATTACTGGTATATTTAATGATTTTCATCAAATTTATTTATACATTTATTCATAATAATTATTCTACGCTTTTAATTTGTTGTCTAAAACCTGGTTTTTATAATTTTATGTTCTATTTCTGTATTCCATTGAATGTTTTTAATATGAATATCATATCGGGTATATTATGTTAAATTGAACCTGTTCACTCATGAGTAACAATTCAATTAAAATATTGCTATTTCATAAAGTTTGGTGCGGTTTCTTGCGTAATTATTTCTTCTTAATTAAGTAATTGACAGATTCCGTGACATGTCAAAATCAAACAGGAACTGGCTATAAAACATATGTTTCCTTCAAAGTACTGCAAAAATTTAAATAAGTTTATAATCGCTAATGAATAAGTAGACTAAATAAATTCAAGAACTTACGAATACCATATAAAAACTACTAACATAATACAACATTGACAACATAATAATAAGAAAATTACACAATGCAAATATATAATATTACTAGAAAAACTTTTGGATATATTAAAAATGTCACATTTGTTATCTCTTATTTATTTTTTTAATTTAATTTTTTTTTTACTAAAACTTATTAATTTTTATTTTATTATTATTAAATTTTTTATTAAAACGTTATTATAACGTTAGGCTTTATAAGGGAAAATATATTTAAGTTAAAAGGGTGAAAAAACACCTATACAATGCTGCAACTTTGACGCCTCTACGGCCTCTAGTTACGGAGATATGAGTATTTGAAGTAGAGCATTTTATTTTCATCGTAAAATTTGAAACTCGGATCGACCAAGAACAATTTAGGTATCAAATTAAAATTGTGGAGTTCTACCCCATCCGCCGTATAGCCCATGTATTGCCCCTTCCGACTACAATTTGTGTTCGTTGATTACACATGTCCTTGAGAATCAACACTACTGCTCAACATATTCAGCTGCTCATCTGAAATGTTTTTCAGATAGTCTGAAGGTGTAATCTGTCGATTTTCAAGCAAATCGCTTGACAATTTTGACTTTTACAGCTTTCTCCTCTGATAACATTTTCATGAACTGACTTTTTCACTTCTTGGCCATTTTACGGTATGAAGGACGATTGAAAGTAATTTGTTGATGATGAGAATAATTTTTATTTTAAATTCCATACTTTTGGTTTAACATCAATTTTTTTCATTGCGGCGAATTCAGCATTCAAAAGTTTTTGCGGCGAATTGAGCAAAAAGTTGGGCTGAAGATTTTGGGCTATCTTCACAGAAGTCTGACACACATATTCCATACAGCTGCCAAGCAGTCGCCAAGCAGCAGCAGCATCGCACTCTGTTGCTGTGCGATGCTGCTGCAGTTTCTTCGCTCCAGCAATTGCAGGTTTCTTATAGTTCTCATTTAGTTAATGTTGCAAGTGTAGTGGAATTAGGTGTAAGGTCGCCAAGGCAGGCGACAGGTCCTGGCAGGATCGCCATGTAGTGAAATATGGTGTAGGGTAGACAAGTACTGTATCTTGAACTGTTTGTGTGTAATGTATTATGTGGGGTTCTTGTGTATTAGAGGCGCACACGCCTTTTTATTCAGCCGCAAGGCTTTTTTGTGTGAAGCTGCAAAGGCTAATTAAACGAGTGAGATCTATTTTAGTTTTAAAGCCACATAGGCTATTAGTAAAAATCCGTCTTTATTTTTGAAATATCAAAGTTTATATACAATTTTTACCACTATTATTCTTAAAAATATTCTGCCAGTATTCTCTAAACTCCTCCCTTAATTTTTGTCTTTAACATCGATCGCCAATCAATTTGATTTTTGGTCGATCACATAATTATTTACATATTCTATATATTAACATATTTTAATTTTTAATCGAAAACACCAACAACACCAAGTGCATTTATTTTGGCCTTGAATTAAAATGTGTCGTTAGCACTATTGTAACATAATATTCTTCTTGGGCAATGCACTCATAATTTTATTGTTGTTGTTGTTGTATACGCTTGTGCCAAGCATTGGGTTATGTTAAATTAGACTAGCGGCGCTAACTGAAGGGGATGAAAAGGGGATTAAGGTAATCATGAAAAATGCTTATCGGAAATTATGATTTTCAAGTACAAGGTTTTTTGTGAAAAAAGTGTTGCGGAGTAATAGTGACTTTATGAGTACACTACACAAGAGTAATATAGCATGGATATTTGGCAAATATAATTTGTGAGTGCGGTGGTGAATGTGATGCATGATGAATTCATGTAAGGTGGAGTGACAACTCGGTATTTTCTCAAGAATGTCACTCCACTCTACATGATTTCATCATGCATCGCACTCACCACCGCACTCACCACCGGACTCACAAATCATATTTTCACAAAAAGAAAATAAAATATACAACTAAATGGCGTTTGATATGGACGCAGCTCGTGGGAAATATTCAAATAAATTATTTTTCAATTTCAATATTATTATATATTATTATATACAATATATTTTAAAAACAGCAAAACTGTTTTTGAACATTTACTTAAATAAATAAAAAAAAAAAACAGGAGGGGAATATCTCTTCCCGTTTTTTTGTGGTGACTCTGTAAAAATATCAACTTTCGCTTTTGATGACATCTTTTTTTAAAAACTATTTAGCAAAATATTTATTCCATACACCTGAGCATATGACCTTTAAAAGAGTGCCGGAGAGGGTTATTATGTATGACCGACCCCCATTACTTTTGCAAAAGGAACATTTTTGCCTTTGACACCTTTTCCCTCCGATCACTCCTTAGGGGGGCTCCCATACAAATTTTATAGTTTTTGTGCCGGAAAGGCTTAATATGTATCACTGACCCCCATTACTTTTGCAAGAGGAGCATTTTTTCCTTTGACACCTATTCCCTCCGACCACTCCTTAGGGTGGCTCCTATACAAATTTTATTGTGTTTGTGCCGGAAAGGGTTAATATGTATGACCGACGCCCATTACTTTTGCAAAAGGAGCATTTTTTCCTTTGACACCTATTCCCTCCGACCACTCCTTAGGGGGGCTCCCATACAAATTTTATTGTGTTTTTGCCGGAAAGGGTTAATATGTATCACCGACGCCCATTACTTTTGCAAAAGGAACATTTTTGCCTTTGACACCTATTCCCTCCGACCACTCCTTAAGGGGGCTCCCATACAAATTTTATGGTTTTGTCGATAAAACCGGAAACTATCGATAAATAGGTAGCAAGTTTAAGCAAACAAAAACATCAAATGTTTTATATTTCAAATGCTTTATATTTCATGTAATTGTGTAAAATTTATATAAGTTAGAGAGGTCTAACATGAATTTTTGTCGCATTGAGGATCAAGCAGACCAACAAGTGCTAACATCAACATTGTACGATCAGTACTTTAGGCCCACCAAAGGCTCAAAAAGTTATATAAATACCGACACCTGATCACTATCAACCACCCTACTTACCTCCGAGAATGACGTATTCTACGTCAAAACCAATAAATATTATTCAAAAATATTTTGGATTTATGCTGAAAAATATGAACAATAAACGATGTAAATTAAAAAAATGTTAAAAAGAGAACATGAATTTTGGTATTTATTTCCACCTTTCAACCACTGTGCACCGTCTTGATGAAGAATAATTTTTCGGCGTTTGTTTGTTTTCTTATTTCACGGAGTATTTTTTATTTTTCTACGTATCTCAAGTGGAGCCGTGGCAAAAATTAAAAAAATGTTTGCCTTTTAAAAAAAAAAAATTCTCTCTTTATATTTATTCGATATATGTATGTATATTCCCGAAATATATGTAGTAACCCTCGTATATACTTGTAAAACGCTTACTAAAATATTCCTAAGCAAATTGTATCGAATCGCATTTTTGGAATGCTTCGGTAAATGTTCATTGGGACAAATTTTTAATACTTTTTTGCGGAAAGCATAGGCAAAACTTTCCCATAATAATTATCGGAATTGAAACAAGTTTTTGTTTTTTTTTTTAACTTTATCCTCTAATTGCTAATATATTCAATTATTTAGTTAAGTAAACAATTTCCAACTGCTTAAATCTCACAGCCTTCATTGGTTTTTATCATAAAAAATAATTTTATACTTTTATGTGCAACATTAACTTAAAACACAGCGCAGAAGCTTTAGAAGCTGCCAAAAACGCTGTTTTAATGTTCTTAATCCGAAAATATTAGTCGTAAAATGAGTTTATTTGAATTTTAGCATAAATCATTGTTATTATGTTTACTTTAACAATTGTATTGTTATGTTAATTCTGCTATTGTGAATAAATGTTTTTCATTTACTGTTGTTGGTCTTGTGTGGCTATGATTTTGCCGGTTAGTTGCAAAAAATGTGGACCAGGCTTTTATGTGCAAAGACTTGGTGAGTTATATTTCAGACAAAACACTCAGTTTAAACTTTATTTTTGTATTTATGACAATACAAGTAGTGACCGGAAGGTTAAAATTGTTTTCTGATATTTTATCCGATTATTATTGCGAATTGAAAACAAAAAAAAAATTCATAGAAAAAACATTGTTTTTTAAAAGTTTATTAATAAGATTTATTTACTTTTGCTACTGATGTAAACAATAGAATATTTGTTTGCGATTAGTAACAAAGCTTAAAATATAACTTAAAATCATAAAAATAGGTTTTTGTATGATACCACGCACAGTGGGTACTATTAGCGATATCATTAGCTCATCAGAAGCTTCATTAGATCATCGTAGTTTCAAATGATATGAACTTAACTGCGATAGTCTTCTGGTATATTCGATACTTTAATAATATTTTTATTGTATAGTAAAATTATTATAATTCTACCGTGTCGATTTATATTTTTATAAATATTTTTGTTTTATTTTTTTTCTGCATAAACATTGAAGTCGAAATATTGTTTTAAGGTCAGCTGATTTATTTATGTAGAATATCTTGTTAAGGTAAATATATTTAAATTATTTAAAATATGAGTGTTTTGCTCCACATCTATTAAGGTTTTGCACTTGACTTAAAAATCAAAGCACTATTGTGTGTTTTTTTATATTGAACACTTTGGTGGCTTTGAGTCGAACTACAAATCGAACTGAATGCTTTGATAATATCATTAATATATGTTAAATTAATCTGTAGGCATTATGGTAAACAAAATACAATAATAAACAAATAAACAAATTATTGTTTTTTATTGAGCGAACAATCGATACAATGTAAATGCGAACAATTTATACAAAAGTCAAATTAAAGAGTCGTCAAGAATATAAGACCTTACTGATCTCTAATTTGCCAATTTAATCATCACAATAGTGATTTTTTCCATTCGAAATACATTAATTTTTGAAGTGATCATTTGATTATTCAAGTAGAAAAAATTTTGGACCCTTGTACTGATAAGTTATGAATGAACTACGGTTTCATATACGTTGAGTGTTTTGCTGCTATATTTTTTGACCTATCTTGAACACCAGAGGGCACTATAGTACAAATTTTTTGCAAAACCACCTAAAACTCCCAAACCGCTCATTCGATTAGAATGAAAATTGGTATATAGTAGTTTTCAGGTACGATGAGTTTTTTAGCACTATCTTCTTTGAACCACCTTGGACACCAGATGGTTCTGTAGTACAAATTTTTTACAAAATCGCATATTTTTAGTTGTTACATATACAAATATTTACAAAATATAAAATATTTCTTAAATTTAGTAAAATTAAAAAATGTCAGCTATTTTGACATCAAAAACATGAACATATCTTGAAAACTATGAAAAATTTTACTGCAACGATATAGTTATGAGTTCAAAAGTCACGTCTTTATTCTTTGACATCAGCTTAAAAACTAGCAACTTACATACTAGGTCACATCATAAATAACAAGATTAGAAGTTAACAACATTTAAAAAGAGCTTAAGACTAGGAATAAGAATGGATAGGAATAAGAATGAGCAATAAAAATAAACAACTAATAATACTTATAACTAAATAATTAAAGAGTAGTTCAATAAAGAAGAGATTAATATTAAGAGAGAGTAAATATGTAAGAGAAAGTAAATATATAAGTATGTATAGATAAGTTAAGATTAAGTAGAGATCAATATGTGACTATATATTTAATGCAACAGCGTGCTCAAAAATGAGAAAAAAACAATCAGAAATTTAATTTTGCGACTTTCGAGTCAAATATCTCCGCTGCTTTTTTATACACTTTGTTGAATTTTTTTTTTGTCTTAAAGCTTCATCAAAGTACTATGAAAAACTTATTGCAAAAATACCGTTAGTTGAGTATATATATTTTAAATATATTTTTCAAAAAAGGTCTGAAATTTTGGAGTTTTCCTCAAAAAAGGCTCAAAATTTGTTTTTGTTGTAAAAATAATTTAAATTCAAAATCGCAAATTTTCAACTCTATTTAAAAGCTTTGACGTTTATAAGCAAAAGTTATTTCAATTTTACGCAAAAATTAAAAACCATTTTTGTGATTAAAAACACGAGGCCTACCCTTGATTTTTTCCAACAAAATTTTTTTTCCAATATTGTGTTTTTATATTTTTGAAAATAAACAAGCTAAAAAATTAATTTTTTAGAAAAAATTATCTTAGTATCTCTTACCAATCAAAAGTTATAGCCAATAATCTGTATCTAAAATATATATACAAAAAGCAAAATGCTGTCTGTGTGATGGCTGGAAACTTCAAAACTACTGAGCCGATAGAGCTGAAATTTTGGCAGTACATTTTTTTCAAGTACGAGATGGTTTAAATTTCTGTCACACACCCTTTGACCGCCCACAAATCAATATAAATGCTATATTTCCTACGGTTTTCGTCGATTTGGCTACATTTTGATAATTTAGTTTGTATGCTCACTGTCGGCAACTGTACTAAAACTGGGTAATGTCCATCTACTAGAAAACTAGGATGAGCATTATATAAGTGGGTGTGGCTCCGCCCATTCAATTAAAATTTGTATTATCGAATAGCTTTGAGAGTAAAAGTAGCAATACTTACATACAAACTCAAAATGGATTTACTATTTGGTGATCTCCTGCTCCTGGGAAACTGTAACGGGCAGTGGAAAATGACAGTGGTGTTCAACTATGAGTCTAAGAAAAGTTTTGAATACACCTATTATGTTCCCATAGTTGCAGGGTGCAGCAACGCGCGCCGGGAAAAGGCTAGTATATCTCTATATTTTATGAAGATGCTTTAAGTACAAAATCAAACTTTTCAATTCATATCAACACCTCATAATGTCAGATATTGCTGATATTGTTACTGAAGTTGGATATGGTCATAAAAATGCATTGTTACTTTCATTATTTCATAGTCACTTTCACATAAGTTTGTAATATAAAATCTACATGTTTTTAAAGAAACAAAAAAAAAACAAAAAAACCTAAAGAGTTGAAACATTTCCCATAATATAACGACATAATATTTAAATCTTATTTGTTTTTAAGTGTATCAGTTTCATTAACATTGAACATTATAAACATGCGACTTTGACATTATTTATATTTGACAAAATGTTCGATGATGGAAGCAATAATTTGAACTGTTGAAACAGTCGTTAAATTCTACTAATAGCTCATAAGAGCATAAGAAATATGGTTGCATCAAGCATATGCAATAGTAATTAAGATATTATGAATATTTTTGAAAAAAAAAATATATAAATTTTTTAAATGAAAGACATAAATGATCGAGAAATAAACAAATGATCCTAATAAAGTTCATTGATCTAGCGGATGATAAGCAAAACGGCACATCTATTTTTTATTTTTATTTTTTTTTTTTTTTTTTTTTTGAGGTCATAAAAAACCATACATTTTTGAGAAATAGGCATAGACAAAAAAGATTTTCTGTTGTTAAGCATCATCGTGCAAGTCAACGCGATGGTAAAAATAACTTTTTCGTTACTTTGAGTTACGAACAAGCTACAAAAGATAGTTTAGAGTAATAGCTCTTCAGATGACATGATATAAATGGGCGTGAGTTAAGCCTGAGGCAGCCATTATTAATTAAAGCTAAAAAACTTTTTATGCTACTAAAGAAAAAATAAAACTTGTTATGCACTGAACCATAATGGTTCTAATCTACTCATCTAATTAAAAATTCGAAATGGGAAACAAGCAAACAAATATCAGTTTCTAGGGTAGTTGTGGGAGTGACTGACTTTAAAAGTGGTTGTTGGGTGAGCTACATACAATGAAAAAAAAAAAAAAATAAAACTAGTTGCTCTAAAATATTATAAACTATGTTCAATTAATTAAATCATAATCCCCATAAAATATTTTGACTTATCAGAGTGTCATAACTGCTATATTTAACTTGAGGATGGGACAAGTGTTCAAGCATCGAATCATATTTATTTATTTTTCTATGCTTATGATAACTTTTTGATAGCCAGAGACCGTTCTTAAAAGAAACCGGTGTATAACATAAATGTTAATTTATAAAGATTGATTTATTCGTAAAAAGGAAACACAAATGTGCCACACGAGCGATTTCTTTTGTTGGTTTTGTGTGACTGTTGTACGATGCTATATTCTTAGATCGTACCCCCAACATTTTAATGCTTTTGTTTTAAAGTCTACTAATGAGCAACCACTTGAGAACCAGTTTTTGAATAAATTTAAATTTTAAAATATAAAATATAAAAGCCGCAAAGAAGAAGAAAAAATAGAAATAAAAAAAACATTTTAGAATTGAGCATCAGTTTGACTAAATTAGCAAAGTTGTGTAAAAGATGGTCGGACTAAGACGAAACTAAAAACGCACTACTATTCATTGCCAACTCAAATTCAAAGTCAAGCAAAAAAGC
The DNA here is from genome assembly GCA_943735915.1 of Pherbina coryleti. NCBI lineage: Eukaryota > Metazoa > Arthropoda > Insecta > Diptera > Sciomyzidae > Pherbina > Pherbina coryleti. The sequence goes on along the minus strand of OX030952.1, from coordinate 121,951,167 downwards.
TGGGATAATGAAAAAAAACCAAAAATAAAAAAGGATATTATCAGCTGTATTTATAAAAATATCTTATAATAGCTTTAAAACGTTCAATAGTTAAAAAGCTTTACAATGTTAAAAAGTCTCTTTAAATTTTGTTATTCATAAACATATTGTAGCTGATTTACAATTAAAATAGGAACACTTTCGATTTGAAGTGGGAAGAGTGTCAATAATGGTTTGTGTATTAAATAAATTCAATGACTTTTATTTATTTATCACTATTTCGTCAACATTTTGATATCTAAACATCAAAACTTTTTCGAAGCTACCCTCTACACTGAAAAAAATATTCATTTTATTATTATAATTTTTTTGTAAATATTTTGATTTTTTTTTTTGTTTTTATTTTCTTTTTCTTTGCGTTTTTTATATATTTTGAATTTCTTTGACATATTTTCCAAATGTTTGAAATATTTTGAATTTTTTGACAATTTATAATTTTAAAAATGATAATTTTAAAAATGCTTTATGAGCGATTTATCATGGTATAATTAAAGACATAAACTCGCTAGTTGAGAGCGTACTACCACGAATTTCAAAACTAACTTGACAACTCATATAAAATCTCAAAAGTATGAGAATGACAAGAGAAAACAAGAATTGGCGAAATGTAAACGAAGTTAAACAGTTGAAGCTGTTCTTCTGTTTGTAATCGTATTCACGTGATTACTAATCGAAATCGCAATCTAACAGCTATGCCACAACTAAACAACAACAAAGGTACAGCAGTAAGTACACAGCTGATTTTGACAATATCGGCAGTAATGAAAAAGAGAGTACAATCAGCGCTACACCTACCTCTATTATTATACTATGGAGTTTATATCAATGTTGCCAGATTGAGGTCAATTTCCCTAATTGAGGTAATTTTTGACTCATTTTTTGAGCAGAGGTAAAAAAGGTAATTTTTGACCAAAAGTGGAAAATTTTGCGAAAATAATTTTTTCTGACTTGTTCATTTTTGGAGTTATTGGCGGAACTGTTGTTTAAGAGCCCGAACAGAACCAAAGCGACTATCGGTTGGCGATCCTCTCTCGGAGAAATCCGCTAAGAACACGTCCAGAATTGGAGCAGTAGTCGGATCAGCATTGCTTTTCGGTGTGTGAATGGTACAAATGTTATTTTTTCATGTTTTTTTTTATTTATAAATATGTATACACTAACAAAAAATTATAACGGTTGTTAATCATTTAAAAAATTTTTAAAATTTTTATATTGGGAAAAGGTAGATTTTCTCCGAAAGTACTAAATTTTTTTCCCAAATAGCGATAAATTTCAGTTCGTCTCTCTGGCAATACTGCCTTATATCACGTTTCAGCAATTTTTAAAAATTCTCTCATTTATAAACAAATATTTTCAAGCATTTTTTGACATTTAATTTTTTTTTTTTTGTTATATTTTGATATAATTTTATATAATTTTGACATAATTTGTTCTCAGATGAGAACAATTAAAATTTAAAAATGCTTTATCGAGGGTTTATTGAAGGTTTCAACCATTTTTAAAATTCCCTCATTTATTAAGCATTTAAAAGAAATTTTTAGGGCTATTGAACGTTTATGAATAATGTTTTTGAATTTTTTTGTTTAAGTTATTCATAATTTTTATGAATTCAGCCATATATATTTTCAATATCATTCTGCCAAAGCAAACAGTTGAACAAAAATAGTACACATAACCTCACAATAAAAAGGTAGAAAATTTGTTCAGTGTTTTTTCTCTGGTTTTGAAACAAGAATTTCAGATTTGACACCTTCATTGTCAAGGCTTCATTGGTTCGAAAAATAGAGAATTAAATACGTGGGTAAGAAAGGGAAAAACAATCAATTACTAAGTTGTAAGTATTCATTAAATTTTATTCTAAGTTGACTAGAAATGAGGAAAGTGACGAAGAAAGACTTTAGCGTCGAACTATAACCAGGCTGTGATTAGAACCCAGGACTCTAGGGGGTAACAGTCAGATAACCTCAAAAAACAAAAGCAGGGACTAAAGTAGTAGATTCAAAATCATTGAGATATTATTATATATTTTGGATATCATTTTTCCGAATAAAGTTCAGAGTTAAGCAAAAATAGCCTCAAAATAGACTTCAAATACCACAGAAAACATAAGTTTAAATTTTTAAAAACAGTGTTATTCGACTCATAAAGGGTTATCCATTTTCTGCTTCGGAAAGTTTAGCTTAAAAAACACAGCAATGCAGATTTCGATAAAATTTTTGTGTTCTTATAATATTTGGACTTTGCCATTATAAGTGGAATTTTATATCATTCTAATGTACTCCACGGGAGTTTTTGCAGGACCCTTTTGAGGTAATTTTCGATGATTTTTGTGTACAACTTGGGTACTAGCTCGGTTATGATTTGACGAATGTTGGCTTTTAATTGCTTAAGAGTTTGAGCATGTAAACATGAACTCTTGCCTGATCCCAAAAAAAAAAAAAAAATTCCAGAACCGTCAAATCACACAACCACGGAGACCAACTGACATTGCCAAACCTCGAAATAAGTCATCCTGGAAGTTTCTGTTGCAATAAAGCCATAATTGTTGCTGTTGTGTGAGTTGTGGCCCCATTTTGAAATCGCATATCGTCTTGATTCATATCTTCAAAAAAAAAAAATAACAAAAAACATACGACCATAGCGCTCCGAATTGACTATAATGGTTACTCCTTTATCGTTTTCAAGAAAATACGTACCAATGACATCACCAGATAGTTACTTCTTGCGAATACAATGGCTTCACCACAATCGGTTTGGAATTTTCAGAGCCCCATATGCGACAATTTTTCTTATTAAAATATCCACCTAGCAAAAATTTGCCTCAAAAAATAAGCATTTAAAGCTTGTTAATTATTCTTTAATTTGAACGCATTGTTTGGTAGTAAAAAGTTTTATATTGTAAAATGACAAAACTTTATAGAAAAACCAGGTATATGACATAAACATTTTATAGCTGCCAAATGCCAGGGCTGCACTTTGAAATCACTTGAAATCCGCAATTGGACAACCCTTTATATAAAATGAATATAATACACATGGAATGTTTTCAAACGACTCAGTAAAATTAATTTTTTTTTTAGTTAGAAAAATTTATCCTTGTAGTCCGAAAAAACATATTTCCTTATGCGGCTGAGAAAGTTTCTATCATTATCACAATTTTTAAAAAACTAAAAGATTAACTCAAATTTATGTGGCAGAATTTGAAACTGTTACGTGGACAGCCGTTAGCTAAATGCTTTTTGTTCAATGTAGCGTACAATAGAAAGCCATTAACTTAAGTTTGCCAAAATAAAAACAAAAACTTACACACAATGCAAAAAACTAACCAACTCCGTAAAAATAAGATTTAAAAATATAAATCTTCATAAAAAAACGAAATAAAATAAATGAAAAAATTAGCATACATTTTAGCATCTAAGCTCTTAGACAGATAGACGCGTTTTTAAAATTATACTTAAGCAATGAAATTTCAAAGCCAATAAAAACAGGCACAAATACAAACACAAAAAAAAAAAACAAACACACTAAAACCAAAACGATCCATACAAAAAAAACAAAAAAAAAAAAAAATTAAAAAAGAGAACTAGTCATATAAAAGTTTTTTTTTTATGGAATCATTAATATTTCTCAACATTTATTGTATAATCTTTTTTTTTTCTTAGTTTCTTGCTTCTTGACATAGAAGACGTTCACTTATTTGCATAACTAAGAAAGTATAATTTTATTGGTAGTAACAAAGATGCCGCAGAGATAAGAATTGTGTTAAATTTAACCTGTATGTAGATTTCCTAAAGATATATTGCAGAAAGTTCCCGATTAATTAAAAATTTCAATAGCTTTTAAGGAGGTTTTTTTTTGCTTAAACATTTAGTTTTATGCTATTTTGAATAAGTTTTGTTTAAAATTAAGAGAAGTCAATTCATCTTTTATTGAGGGCAATGTATTATTTTTTTATGATTGTCAAAACTTTCCCAATTCGTTATGGACCCCCAAAGTTATAGCAAATCTATGTTTTAGTTTGATGGGATAACAGGATTTAATTTTTTTTTTTGTTTTTGTTTTGCTCACCAATAAATTCTGCATGAGCGTAATTTATCTAAACTTACATTTTTTTTTTTTTTTTTTTTTTTGCAAATTAACATGTAAAATTTTTAAATAAATGCGGAACTATTGATCTTTAATAAACAAACACCATGGTCCATAGCGAAATCTACATAAAAGCTTTTATCTGCCGTTTAATTTGCATGGAATTGGAAGTTGTTGAATTTCTGAACGGGCTGGAGTAATTTTTTTAATACCATTTTTTTGTTTTTTTTTTTTTTTTTTTTTTTGTTGGAAGTAATTTCAATTTTTTTTTATAGTATTTAACACTATTACAGGGATATATACAGTGGCAAGCAAAACTGGCTAAATGTTTGCCCCTTTCATGCATTTTTGATTGCTGTAGAGTCATTTTTCAATATAAAGCTACTAAATATTCAGGCTATATTTGCAAAATGTATAAAAATAAAAAAAATATTACAAAAATAACAAAAATTCCTTTTAGCCAGTTTTGCACGGCGGTAACTTTTATTACATAAAATATAAAATGAATGTTTTGTCCACAGTCCTTTGGCCTTAATAACGATATTAATACGTCTCGGCATACTCTCGACCAGTTTTTCAATAGTTGCATTTGGAAGATCATGCCATTCGTTGATAATAGCTCGTTGATGGTATTTGGGGCCATTTCGTAAGATGCTAGCCATTTTTTTAGAATACCCCAGAAATTTTCTATCGGGCTTAAATCAGGACTCTGTGCTGGCTATTGTAAAAGCTTGAAGTCCGGATTCTTAAGCCACTCTTGAACAATTTTCGCTGCACAGAGAAAAATCGCCACATAAAAACCTAATAGTGTAGAACAATGTTAAGAAGATTTCTCTATGGTTTTTACCCAAGAAGGCTTTCTTTTTATTATTATTAGGTTTGTCTTCTTAAATTAATTTAAAAAGAAAATATAATAGTGTCACTAGGTTTTCTTCTTGATTTTTTTTAAGAAGAAATCTCATACAGCTACTAGGTTTTCTTCTTGATTTTATTTAAGAAGAAATCTCATACAGCTACAAGGTTTTTTACATGATTTGCTTTTCTTCCCAATGAGAAATGCGGTAGTTAATTTGTTCATAGTTTATTATGTCGAAATTCAATTCATTTCTTACAATAAAATTATAGTTTGTCATTAAAAATTATTAAAAAGTCATCTTGTGCATCTGCAATTGTTGGTTTATGGTTCCTGTTACTCCGCAGAGGCGTCAATAGTAAGATTATAATACAGTATTTAGAATCTGAAATGAAAGCAAACCGTAAAGCATTATTAATAGTATTTTTTAGATAACTAGGCATTAATTGGTGAATTTAATAAAAAACTTAATGTACTCATAAAGTCAAATAAAGACGTATGTTTTAATTCTCTGCAACTGACGTTGTAGTATGACAGACACCACAAAATCGGAAAACTTGTATTGAAATCGACAAAAATGATTAATGTCTTATTAATAAATGTTAATTAATTTTATATATTTTTTTAATTTAATATATTATTAATTTAAAACAATATTGCACACTCTTAACTTTAAAATATAATAGTTAAAAGTAGGAATATAAAACAAATTTTGAAAATACAATTTGTCAAAATGATGTCTGGTGTGCTAGAGGTTCATTTTTTGGTAATAAATAACATGAAATTAAATAACTTATACTTTTACCTATTGATATGGATTCCACATGAGATAACTTATGGAACATTTCCTTTGATGATTGGTCTTTTAATCTGTTGCAGAAAACTTCTTCACATCCTTATAAAATAGTTCTTATTTAGAAAATAAGAGAATTCCCTTTTCTGGAAACAGTGCTTGAAAATCAATGTCTATTAGTTAAAAACCAAAACTATCGTTAAAGCGGGGCTATGCATTGATGTTTTCAGTCAATGAACTGATTTCCTTTAACTTCTTAATTCGATATGATTATCCGTAAAATGAACACTTTTAATAAGGGTAAACTTCAGATATATTACCGTAAGAAATACTTTTTAAAACTGGAATACTTTCTGGAATAATATTATTATTAATAAATAATAATAAATAATATTTAATTATTAAATTAAGCAAATATTTTTTTATAAAATTGGTACCTCTTTCTCCGTGAGGAAGTTCTCTGTTATGGCCTTTTCTATTCGAGACGTGTCAGAATAAGACATTTTCTTTTTGTCTGTAGTAAAAAAGTCCACGATGCAGTGTGTCAAATCTTTTTGATGTTGTCCGTCCAAGAATCCCTTTCCTTTCATAAAATTACAAGACCAACGCAACTTTATTGGGATAATAACAATGAAGGAATTGGTGTGGGAGTGCATGATCTTGATTTAGATTTAAGACCATCGCATATTTTTTCTACCCATTCTAAAATTTTCAATAACAGCAAAGTCAGCAAGCTTCGTTTTTTTTCCATTCCCTTTAATGTTTTGTGGTTTGTGTACGAATGTTTGTGTGACTGACTAACGTGCACTAAGCTGCTCTTGTTGAAAGAAGGAGACAGAAGAAGAGAATGCACCGTTAGTTTTTTTTTCTGAAATTTACAAAGCGTCATTAGAACATGCGTATATCAAAGTCAAATAAATCTACCAACAATTAATTTTTGAAAATCTATTGCTTAAAGCTAATTTGATATTTTAAAATGCATTACATAAAAAATCTGAACATTTTTAGGGGGGACTTATTGCACTTTGATATGCCCAGGCACATATGTATGTATTTTAAATTTTCCGATAATTGTACGTCTACAATATGATGCATGATAAATTTCACAAAACTTCATTTATATTGAATTTTATAACACAACACAAAAGTTACACTAACTTACTCTTGAACTAATTATAAAACACTTGAACTGCATACAAAACACTTAGTAAAGAAAGTACGCACAATAACTTGACCAAACGCACTGACTGATTGTCCGAAACTGAACCGAGGAAAAAGAAAAGGGCAACGGAACAGAATTCTAAGAAAAAAAAATGCTTCTGCTCATCTGAAAATGAAACGCAATAACATACATACCAATTTTATGGCAAACTGCATCTACATACATATAATAGTGGCAATCAACAACATGTCGTAACATGCTTATTATTTTTTTTCTTGTAATCAAGCAATAACTCTTTTAAGAAGGAAACCTAATAGGTAAAAAAAGTATTCTTCTTAAATTTATTTAAGAAGACAACCTTATAAAAATAAGAAGATATGCCAATAGTATTGGGATATCTTCTTATTTTTAATAGGTTTACTTTTTAAATAATTTTAAAAAGATTAATAGGAACGGGAAGTAATGTTAACTACTAGATTATCTATTTAAATTTATTTAAGAAGAAATGTCTTATAAACACGTAAAAGTCTCGAAAATGTGGATTTTATAAGATATTGAGAAGAAATCTTTTTAAATAAATTTAAGAAGATTTTTGGAACACAAACAAGAAGATTTCTTCTTAAAAAATACCTCTCTTCTTTCGCCTTACATACCCCTTGTTCTAAATACATTTTAAGAAGAAAACTAAGAGTTTTATGTGGCACTATTTTTCTCTGTGTGTATGCTTCGAATCCCCGCCTTGTTGGAATATCACCTCTTCTGTTGGATATGCACGTAGGTCAACGAAATCCTGCAAATAAGTCTGTAAGATGTTCAGGTATCTTATTCTACCGAATATTCTTACAAGTGAACCAATATGCAACCATGTAAAGCAGCCTCACACCATAAGGCTACCACCGCTATGTTTCGTCATTTGTTTAACTTGATGCTTCTGCCGCTTTTCATGGGTTCGGTGCTAGTAATATTGCTTCCCATCCGACTGATACCGTTTAATACGGATCTCATCAGATCAGATCACACGTTTCCAATCATCGACACTGCAATGTTTGTACTTTTGGCAGAAATTCAACCTCGCTTGTACGTTTATGTCAGACAATGCTAGTTTTTGTGGGTTGATGGCGGCCTCCAACCCAATTTTTTTCAACGCTCTGCGTGCTGTCCACTCACTTACTGGCTTTTCAATCTTTTGTGCAGCTTCTTTTGGTATCTTAGCTACTTGTTGAATTAATAAGCGCTCCATAGCTCGAGCATCTCTAACCGAAAGTATGTTGGGAGCTTTTATATTTTGTCGTTTCAGTACATTTATAACAGTTTGGTGGCAAATTTGTAAGCTTTGTGCTATTTCTCTTCATGAACGACCGTTTTCAGTCATTGAAACAATTTCATCTTTAGCCTTTTTATTAATCTTCCTCTTTTGATAAAAATATAAAAACAGTCAGCAAATTGACCCCGAATCAAGTAAATACGATTGAATTACTTAACTTATCTTTGTTTATCGCGAATAAAGCAACAGTTAATTTCAGCAACAAAAACAAAACAGCAAGGATAACGGTATAAATAATGTACCAACACTTACAAATTTGAACACGTCCAAAACTGGCTAAATGGAATTCTTTGTTATTTTTGTAATGTTTTTTTTTTATTTTTACACATTTTGCGGACTTGAACTAATCGGCGGTTCCTGCTAAGACTATCTCTTCTTTTAACGCGATCAAGAAAATCCGTTTTTTTAAACTGCGGCGACAAAAATCTGTTTTTGCAAAATGCTGCGAAAAAAATCCATATCAAAAAAGTGCGGCGAAGAAAATCCGCTTTTTTTAAATTCTTTTTATGAAATGCGGCGAAGGAAATCTCTTTTCAGAGTGTGACGTTAACAACGCTGTATTTTTTAAGGAGCGGGAACAATTTTTCTGAAAAAAATTATGTTTTCAAATAATTATTTCTATTTATAATTTCATCTTTATAATTCCTTACAGTTCTGTATAAAATTATTTTTGTCAACAAATAATGTATAATGATATATTTCATATGATTGTTTCGAAATTTTACATAAAAACTTTTTTAAAATATCAATGAGAATTTTCGTAATTTATAATTTTCTCCTAGAAATCACTACAATTATTTTCACTAACAAATAATATAACAAGTATATGTTTGAAGTGAACTCTACCACGAATTAAATACTAATACGAAAAAAGTAAGCATAAAATAAAAAGATTTTTTTCGCCGCATTTTGATAAAAGTGATTTTATTCGCTGCACTTGATAAAAGTGATTTTTTTTTCATCGCATTTTGATAAAAGTGATTTTTTCCTTCGCATTTTAAAAAAAGAGATTTTCTTGCCGCAATTTTCTGTCGGAAGATTTTTTTCGTAAGCACCATCGTAATATATTTTATTTCTTAATAAATGAAGTATATAGGTATAACCTGAAAATTTGTATAGTGTTATATTGAAAAATGACTCTACAGCAGTGATCATCAAAGCCTATGCCCGCGGGCATTTGAGCTTTTGTGCTTAAAAGCTTTCTGTATACATATTTAGGCAATTCACAAGATGTTCTAAAGTTGTATGTTGTAAGCAAAAGTTGTATAAAAATACAACCCTTGTGAACACAATCTTGGAGTTGTATGTCATATTATTTATAATTTTTCAATATCTACCATTTTTTTGCCACCTTCCTGCATTTCAAAATGTAATGCTCGGTTTTAGCCGCACGAATATATAAAAAGGAGGAATAAAAATATAAACAAAATCAGCTGATAGAATAGCACACTCTTTAAACATACATCGCAATGTTGTATGTGTCTTATCGCATTTCTGCATGGGAAACGACAACAGTGTTGATACGACAGTTGTAAAAACATACAACAATAGAACGATACAACACCTTGTGAATTGCCTAATTAACTCACAAACGAGCACTGAACTGCGTCCAATATCTATTGAAATTTCATCCGGAACAAACCTGCGGCACATGCATGCTTGTTAGATTGTTTTTTTGCTGCGCATACGCAACTTATGCTACACTCATAAAAATATCAGTTTTTGCTTTTTCTATGCAAAATGTCTCAACTTGAATGGGAGTTGCTATTCTTTTTTGCAGAGAATATTTTTTCTGAACCTCAATGTATGGTGTGCTACCGGACTGTTTCTGCTCGTAAAAAATATAACATGAACGGCATTATAATGCTTGTCTTAGTTTAACATACAAAAGTTCGAGTGAAACTGAGCGTACTAGCGATTCGTTTAAAAAAAGCGTTTATTGAAAAAAATAGCAATTTTTTTTAATGTTGAACTATAAAAAACCTATATGTTTCGTTTACTTTTTTATAGATAAAAATAGTCCGTTAACAACCCATCATTTGTATGCGGATAATTAAATTATAAGGATCTCGGAAAAAATTTTTTTATTATCCACGTTAAGAAACAAATAAAATATTAAAAACAAATTCTTACAAAATTATAGAGAAAAAAAAAACCATCACAAATAGCTAAGACCAAGTATTCCAAATAATAAATAATGTTTTTAAATTGAAAAATAAAAGCGCTTAGAGAAGTAAACAAATATTTTTTTCAAACAATGAATCCAAATTGAATCAAAACGAAAAAACCTAAAGAATAGACCTAAAGCAGTATTGACACTTCTAAATAAAAACTGAATTTTAAAAATTGAAGTTAAATTATGAAATTAACCTTTTAATTAATTAGAAAATTTTAAAGTGTTCTCCTTTTTTGTAACAGTGTATAAAATAGTGAATGTTAATATGTTTCTTCGATATGAATTATGTTATTATGAACAATAGTAAGCATACGTAAATCGCAAAATTTTTTAAAAACATTTCTCCCTCACGCCTCACAGTACTTTGTCCAGTAGGAATAAATCAAGAGTTTCATTTTGACGAACCCTAACAAAATAGATATTGTAAGTTAGGTAATACTTTCATTAAAAAGAGTTTAAATTTTCTTCGCAAAAGAAGTAGTTTTGTGGAAACTACACCTCTTCAAAGTCAACGCTTTTTATGCGTTTTTATTATTGTAGAATTTTCGACTTCGCGTTGTATTTAAAGAAAAACATGCTGTTAGCACAGTTTTCACGCTATTCAAGTGATTTTATTTTTGTATTTTTAAAGAAACAGTGAGAAAAAATAAATTTTAACTATATTAGCAAGAAAATTTAAAATAAGTAATATAAATTGAATTTTAAATTATCAAAAAATTTTGAAAAAAAATTTAAAAATTTGCTGTTTTCAACAGTCATTTAAAAAAAATGTCCACAAGTGTCACCTTTAATTTTTTACATATGCATTTTTACGTCTCTTTACCTTTAGGAAACATTAAATATTTTGTCCAACTTCGAACCACTTTTTGAGTTATCGTGTTTTTAAAAATGGTCCAAAAATAATTTTGTGAATTTTTTGCTTATGTGCTTCATTCAAAGAAAAAATGCCGTAAGCACATTTTTACACTATTCCATTGATTTTATTTTTTTTTTTAAATAATAAAAAACAATACGTTATTTTATATTTATAAGAAAATGTAAAATAAGTATTAAAAAATTTATTTTAAATTATAAAAAATTAAAAAAAAAATTTTTAAATTTTCTGTTTTCAGCAGTCATTTAATAATGTCCACAAGTGTCATATTTAATTTTTTAAATAAATTATTGTATGTTTATCTATCTTTCAGGAACATCAAATATTTTATCCAACTTCGAACTATTTTTTGAGTTACCGCCTTTTTAAAAATGGTCTAAAAATCATGTTTTGCAAAAATTAGCTAAATTTTGTTAGTGTATGTAACATTCAGTATGTTATACAAAAATAAAAAACGTAACCAAACATATTCTTTGTACTCTATACCTAACAGAAGGGCCTATCAGCTTATGTAGTTAAGTTCTTACAGAGAATGATAACACTGTATTTTTTTACAGAAATGTAAGAACTTTTTCATAAATTATTATTAATAAATAAACTTATTCTTCAAAAGAATGTTTGAGCAATCGAATTGAATATTAATAACTGTTATTAATATTACTAAAAATGAATTTATAAATTGTTAAATGTAGGGAACTCTCATATTCTCTCAATGCTACCCAATTTTTACCGTATTTTTTTAACAAAAACAGAGAACTTGCAAAAAAGCTGTGGAAGTTAAAGTCTATTTGCATGTGCATTAAGAAAAAACATAATATATTATTTTTTATCAAAAATGTCAATAATTTTAACTAATAAAGATTTATTTAATTGCTGGATTTCTGCTGGTCCAAGAGATAAATTTTTGATTTTAAAAAGTTTTGTTTAAAAAGTTTTGTTAAAAACAAAATTGGTGAAAGACTGTTTAATGAAGCAACAATAGAAAACATTCGGATTTTTCAGATTAAATTAGATAGAAAGTGGAAGGAGTGCCACTATAACAAAAATTTGTTTATAAAAAAGTATGAAAACTGGTTAAGTGTCCAAACTTTTATTATTCCTGATCCAGATGAAGTAAGTAAAAATAAAAAAAGTTTTTACACAGTTTAAATAAATCTTCATATCTAAGCAACCTAGCACTAGTCGCGGAAGACCTAAAAAGGAGTTCCACTTGTTATCTGAACAAATGAAAAGAAGAAAAGTTGCTGAAATAGTATCTGACTATACTGAAGAAGAATTAGAATATGCATCAGATTTTGCGAGAAGAAAAGGCAGTGTTAAAAAAGAAAGTGTCCTCTCAGTACAGGTGGCATTGACAATTTATTTAGACTTGTATCTCTCGGAAGTAAAGTATAATATTCTGCGCAACACTGTCAATGAACATCATGAAAACTTCTTTCCAAGCCTATATGCAATACAAAATTTTAAAAAGAATATAGTACCACCTGTCAAAGCTTCTGAAAACTCTGCAGAAGTGGAATTAAAACCACTCATGCGAAATACAGCTAAAAGTATATTTAAGCTTTGTGATGGCGAAGAGTCTTCAGATAAAGTAACACTGATATGCAAATGGAGTATGGATGGCAGCTCGGGTCACAGCCGATACAAGCAAAATTTTTCAACGGAAGATTTCAGCGATGAATTTATATTTTTCATTGCATTTGTCCCAATCAAGTGAGTAAAAGTTAAAAAATTTAACGATGTATAGTTTAATGAAAAAACAATTATTTTTTGAATAAAAGGCTAATTGATTCGTCATCAAAGAACCCTCTTTGGATAAACAAAGGCCCTTCTTCTACTCTTTTCTGCAGACCCATAAAAATTGTAATGGCTAAGGAAAATAGGACCTTAGTTATACAAGAAAATAACGATATTAAAAAACAAATAACCGAATTAGAATGTGAAATATTGGAATTTAATGGGAAATCTGTAGAGGTTTCATATGAAATGAAATGTACAATGATCGATGGATCCATTGCAAACGTTCTTACGGAAACAAATTCAGCTAGCAGATGCTTCATTTGTTATGCAAGTCCAATTGAAATGAACAAAATAAATTTTACTAGGTCTGCAAACACAGATTCTTATAAGTATGGACTCTCAACTCTTCACTGCTGGATTCGGTTTTTTTAATGTTTAATCCACTATCATATCGTTTGCCATTTAAAGCTTGGCGAGTAAGGCAAGAGAATCAAGCCATTTTTTCTGAAAATAAAACCCGAATACAAAGAGAATTCAGAGAGAGAATGGGCCTGCTTATAGATCACGTCAAACAAGGTTATGGCACAACTAATGACGGAAACACGGCTAGGAAATTCTTTGCCAATTTTGATGTTTCTGCGGAAATAACTGGCCTTAATAAAGATTTAATATATAACTTCTCATTAATTTTGCGAATTTTGTCATGTGGAAGAAAAATTAAAATTGAAGAGTTTAGTAAACTTCTTATGGATACCAGGAACTTATACTTAAAGTGTTACAGTTGGTACTATATGCCCAGCTCTGTGCACAAAGTTTTAGTGCATGGATGCGAAGTAATGAAGTATTTCGATTTACCCATAGGTGAATTTTCTTTAGTTTTTCTAATTGAAATAAAATAATAAATAACGCAACCTTTTTCTTTTGAAGGAAGTTTATCGGAAGAAGCATTGGAGGCTTCCCACAAAAATATTAGATATGCTCGTCTAAAGTATACGAGAAAAAGCTCTCGGGAGAATTCAAATAAGGATTTGATGACACACCTATTGATTTCAACAGATCCTGAGTTATCATCAAAAAGAAATATTAAATTTAAAAACAAGTTTAATGAGGAAGACCCTTATTTTACCTTCTATATTGAAAGTGAGACAAACTAAGATCTCTTATAAATTTCATAATATTAAAAATTTTAGTTTAATTTGTTAAAAAAAATTGTTGATAACAACATAAATAAGTATTTCTTTGCAAAAAAGTATTTTTTTAATATATGTTGGTAAAGATTTATATTATAAAAATTGCATAAAAAACTATATTTTAAACGAAAAAACATATTTCCAAACGGGGTCAATATTAAAAAGTTAAAGATATAACAACTTAATATCATTAATTTTTTTTTTTTAATAAGTGTTTTTACTTATTTTATTATTCCCTTTAAATCACAGAAATTTTGATATTTAAAATTTATTTCCAGCGAAAGTAATAAATCTACGTTAAATCTGATTTCATTTTTAAAATCAGCGGTCATAAATTAATCAGCATGCAAAATTTCATAAAAATCGAACGGCTCCTTGTATTTATTCCTCACTTTTGTATGGGCTCAAAGTACTGTGCGCCTCTCCCATAGATTTGTAATACACCAGATGAAAATTTTTTCCGGCTCCACTGAATAATCAAACAAGCGAACCATCGTCTTGCATGAAAGCTGGACTGAGACTCAAGAAGTATTTTTTTTTCAGTGCAAAGCTTTTAATGAGCTTTAATACATAAACAAAGTATGCTTGTATAGAGTTTGATGACCACTGCTCTACAGCAATCAAAAATGCATGAAAGTGGCAAACATTTAGCCAGTTTTATCAAAAATCGTTGTTCACGCAGTTTGTTCTTGATGTGTGGGAACAAAAAGAAGTCACTGGATGCCAAATCAGAACTGTACGGCGGATGATCAATTAAATCGATGTTTTCAGTGCTCAAAAACGCATTTGTTTCAGCTGTTTTTGATAGCTTGCATTGTCTTGATGAAGAATAATTTTTGGCGCTTGTTTGTTTACCTTATATCACAAAATATTTCTTATTTTTCAACGTGTCTCAAATGGTACCTTGTCAACCTCAAATAAACTTTGAACTATACCTTTTAAAAAATTGCAGAACTTGAAAGTTGAGTTTACAGATTGTTCAGGTTCCTTGTACTACCACCCCTCCCCCCCCCCCCCCTCCCCACCCCCTGTTGAACTATAAATTTTGGAATATTTTTGTTACTTTTCTCAAGAATTAATTTTCAAGCAACTACAGTTAAATTTATTTTCCCTGTAGCATGATGCGTGCAGAGAATATATCCATCCATAGAGACAATTCCTAACAATTACGGAACCATCTTTTGGTTATCATCATTTAAGGCTCATTAGCAAATTATTGCTCGTATGAAATCAATCTACCTAGCCAAAGCTCATCTGCCGCCAATAGAATATTACCTCAAAGATTGTTCTTGCAAGAAGTAATTTAGAAAACCATTAAAAAACATAATGTTTCTCAATCTCAGTCATTCTTAAAAAAATATCTTTGAATAAAAAAGCCGACAATACTGCGCTATGTTCTGAAATAAAAAGAATTTTTAAGTATCAATATTTTTTTTTTTTTTTTCTTAAACCTGTTCATCAAACTTGCACACTCTGACATAATTTCTTAATTTGTAACTCGTTCTCGTTTAAAAATCAAAATCTCTGATAGACAAGTTTACAAACAAAAGCTTACTGAATGCAATTGTATTTGTAAAGTTTCTCTGATTGACACGCGCCAAAAAACTCAAGCTGAGATAACAACATGCCATCTACAAAAAACAAAAAAAAAAAAAAAAAACAAAATAACAAAAAAAAAAAACAAAAGAAAGAAAAAGAAATACTCAGGGCATTACTATCTTTAACCAAATAAACATCATAACGTTGGCCGGCCTTGACTTTGAAGTAATATGATTAAATGGTGTCAAAATACCAACTCTCTGTTGACGTATAACTTACCTACCACATGAACGGCTCTGTGAGATAAAGAAGTTTTTGCAAATTAGCACTTAATTGAGCGAATCTTGAGGACATGAAGGGGAAGTACTAATAGTTTCCTACATATATCTGACAATAATTAGTTAAATCGATAAAAAAAAAAAAAAAACTTATTTCAATTCGGAAATAAGTTTGAGAATTGCAGGAATCCGACCATTAGAGTTAAACCTGAATATTAGCCAAATAAAAAAATTAATTGTTTAATTGTGATGCTATTCAAGTGCATCAAGCTCATTAATCATAGTTCATTAAACTTGAATTTTATGAAGTTTTTAGCAAAAATAGCTAATTGCAATTAACCGTTCTTACTAAATTGAGCATAATTTATTAAAATAGATTATTCCTAGAAATCGTGTGTCTCAAATTCGATTGATGTTGATTATTAATGGTATAGATGATGGATGAGTTAAGATTAAGTGTGAGAAGTAAAATGCAAATAATGTAAAATCAAGTTCTGAATAATAAAAAAAAAACAGGCTGCAAGTGCTGTAAATAAATATAAATAAATAAATAAACTGGTCATTTCAGCCCTTGAAAGGACTTTGACCAAAATTCTTTTGATCAAATTAAGTTGAGCGTGTTATTAAATGTTTGTACAGAATTGATTGAGAACTGGACCTGCTAGTTTTATGCCGACTCCGAACGGCTATAATTCGGCATGTTCTCAAAAGGCTTTACATGGCATTTTTTACTCTCTGAGGTTTGCCATTGTCTGCAGAGAATGAAAAAACTTTCTGTGCCAAATGGAATTGAACCAGGGTTCTCTGGCGTATGGGTCACGCACTGTACCCACTGCGCCACGGCTGCCACAAGTGCTGTATGATTCAGAATACTACACCAAGGGAAAAAAATATTAAATTTACCAAAAAACTTTGTTAGTTTATCCAAAAGCGAGTCATTTTTGCACCAATAACGCATTTGCATAAATCGACTACGTAAATATTTAAACTTTATTTGAATACTTTTTTAATTAAATTAAATATTTAAATATTTAAACAGAATTAATAAAAAATATATTAAAATTATGCACTAATTTTTTTAAAATATCTTTCAAATATTTACTATTTGAAAATAAATTATCGCATTTAAAGAAAATTTATAAAAAAATATTGAATTTAAAAAACAACATATTTAAATTGAATATGTTATTAATGGTTGTATGGTATTATTTTCTTCATATTACGTTCATCAAATGCCATTGCCTGTATAATTTATTCTCGCTTCACTTTTTTCGTTCTCTAATTTATACTATTTTTGACAGTTTGTGCCCTAATATTGCACCGACTGTTAAAAATAGTATTAAAAGAGAACGAAAAAGTAATGTACAAAAGTTATGTAGGTAAATGACAACCGGTGTAAGATATTTCAGAGGAAATATCAAGTTGTCACTCCACCCTACATCATTTTTATTCTTTGCCAAGCTTGCAAGCTATATTACCCTTGCAACAAAAACTAAATGAGAACTATAAAGCTGCAAATGCAAGAAATAAACTGCAGGAACAGTGCGATGCTGTTGCTGCTTGTCGGAATATGTGTGTACGTGTGTGGTATAAATAGAATTCAAATACGAGAAACAAACGAGTTGTAAGGAAAAAGTTTGATTTTTCCACGTAAATATTTAAATAAAATTTATACTGAGGCGTGGATAGTGCCCTTAGTGTACGTTTTCGTCTATTTTTGTAGGGTCAGACCACAGGTTATAGATTTAAGAGAACTAATAAATGAAATTGAAAGGAAAGGAATACGTTTACAAAGGTCATATGACGTTTTCTCATACATGCAGATCTAATTGTTCAAATTTTGTCATTTGACCGTTCAATGGCTATGCGTAAGGAAATCCCGAGTTCAATTCCCAGCAGAGATAGAAATCATTCTTTATAAAATATCGCTACTGTGTGACTCTCACCACTTTGAATACAATCGAAAACCACAAGAGTTCAGGTAAATAATGCCATGTAAAGCTTCTTGAGTGTGGCGGCCGTGACGCAGTGGGTAGAGTGCGTGACCCTTACGACAGAGAACCCTGGTCCAATTCCATCAGTTGAATTCATTTTCTGTTTGGCCGTCACCTCTCTGTAGACAATGGCAAACCTCAGAGAGTATATAATGCTATATAAAGCTTCTTGAGAACATGCACATTAGCCGTTCGCAGTCGGCATAAAACTAGTAGGTCCATTTCTCGATCAATTGTGTACAAACATTTAATAACACGCACAACACAATTTGATCATAAGAAGTTTGGTCAAATCCTTTTAAGGGCTGAAAAGGCGGGTTTATTTTTTTTATTTTTATAAAGCTTATTGAAAAATAAATTCAGAATTGATATAAACCTTTAAGGTACACTTCTTTTCACAAGCACAAACATTTTTTTCCAGCAAATGACTCCTAGATATGATATGATCTATATAAATTTTTTTCATCTCAAACCAATTGGGCTTTTTAAAGAATTTAATTAAAGAAAAAAAATAACTGAACTTTGTTCGCCTACGTTAAGAAATTTTCATATTTTTAATTTCAAATACACTAAAATAAAAAACTATATTAGTTCGTAAAAAATTATTTTCAAAAGTAGTTCGTAAAAAATTATTTTCAAAAGAGTCTTTTCCATTTCCAGAAGAACATTTTCAAGCTATGTGCTTTATAATCTGCTTTATAAAATGAAGTTTTGAATAAAAAAAAATTTAAAGATCCAGACTTTTTGATGCGAAATCACTTTAATCAAAAATCTTTAAAATTCTATTATTGTAAATGAATAATAAAAAAATCCTGCAAGACTTTCTTCTCTCTCGTGAAGTTCTTTTGTCAAATCCCAACAGATCTCTGAAGAGCAAAATTGAGGTATTGTTGATACGTGGCTCTATATTCGTGGTTCGCAAACTGTGAACCATAAAACACTCGTGCTCTGTGAAGCCACTTGAAGTATTTCACGAACTTTCTACGAAAGAAAATTATGTAATTAAATTTGGTTCCACTTATTCATAATTTCGTTAGTGAGTCCATAAAATTTTTAACACGGAGAGTCTTTAACTCGACTAACACTGCAGCCACACGTGCAAGTAATCACTTGCAAGCAGAGAATACATATTAACTTCGAAAAATTTCGAAAATAGCTGCAAGTTGTTTCAGCGACCACATGTGCAAGTGCAAGTTCATTTACAAAATGTTTACGAATGCAAAGGTGCTTGCTACAATTGCAGTATTGCTTGAGCTGGAAAAGTTAAGATGCTTTTATTTTAAGGTCATTGCGCCTGTAAAAAGAACTCCTCCATGATCCATAGAAGCTCACATTCACGAAACAATAGGGGTATTCACGATAGGGGTACTCACGTGCAAAAAAGCGCAACAAACTGTGAACACACCCCATAAACAGACCTAGCAATTGAAGTTAAGTTCAGTCAGTTAGTGATGTGAAATTATAATATTAAAGTAGGTAGTACCCATGGTATAATAATTACAAGGTAGCATTGACAGTTGCTTGGGAAACGATCTCCTGTCATAAAGTATATTCAAAAAGAGACCGCTCACAATCGGCCATTGAAAACACAAACAATATTGAAAACGATGAAGTGAAAAAAAAACAACTTTAGCAGCTGCAGATGCATTTTCACAAATAGCTGCTTTTGACAGGAGATAGTTTCTTGTAGAAGAGAAAATTAGCATTTGTCAATGCTACCTTGTATTATTATACCATGGGTAGTACCTAGAAGTGTACACAATGTACCATCACTATTTGTTTGCTGTCAAAGAGCTGCAGGGTATCGCCAGTGGGCTTGAGCAAAAAAGCACAATTTTGAAAGCACGTGTATTTTGTTATTGTAGAGCTTTTTTTTTTTTTTGTTGTTGCAATTTTGCTCTTTTGCACAAGAGCTCTACAAAGAGCTCCAGATCGTGAATACCCCTAATCTTATTAGCTTCAATAATTGTTCTTTGTTTATTTTCACTTCCATCTTTTTTTTTTACAATCATAAACAAGTTACCAGTGTGCTTTTTGTATAATATCGTGAAAAATCTGCATAAAATCTTCAAAAGCATGACAAAAGCAAAAATCTTATCCCCTTTTTTGACATTTACTTGCAGCAAGTGTCAAAATCGACTGCCTCTGAAATTTCGCTGCAAGTTGGGCAACAAGTGACTGAAGTGTCAGTGTGTTAGTAAAAATGTTTGAATGTATAGAGTTTTTCGAACTTGCACTTGCACGTGTCGACACACTATGTTAGGTGAACGCAATACCACTGGAACATTGACCTGTCGTTGGCTGTATAAATTTACCTTTTGATAACGCGTGTAGCAGTTTTTCTGAAAAACTGTGGGATCGTTTGCCTAGTATGATGAAGATCATGGCGGTTTAGTGACGATTGTCTCGTCGTTATGATGAATTATGAGTTGATTTGGAATGAATTAGAGATGTATGTATAATAATGTTAGGTTAGGTGTAGTGGTGTCCGGGAGAATATCGTAAGGCTGGCCCTTCGGAGAGTATGGTGCTGACTGCGGTAGCTCAATGTTGCGAGCACCGGATAGTGCCGGGTAGTGCCCATATTTTGTCAGATATTAAAGATACTACCCATATCCCGAGTCTCGATTTCTAGCAATAAACGTGGATTGTAATGAACTAATTCAATTCAAAAATTGGTACTGTTGCGTTCCAATACTGGTTACTGTACATAAAGTATATTTATTGAATTTAACATACGTAGGTGAGTCGCGTATCCAATATGCACATGTCAAATAGCCTCAAAATTTCAAATACTAAATATTATATAATCTACCTAGATTTCGGGTCAGTATTGAATCATAATTGTTATAAGTATTGGCAGAAGAATTTAAGTATTTATTGACTGTAAATTCAACATTTTTAAAATATACAATAATTGCTAAATTATTCAGGGGTTTCCCAATAGACTGGAACATAGCATATTTAACTATTGTTAAGGCTTATTTCAGCAGATCTTAACATACACAATATATATCATATAATTTATTCTATAATATTATGGAACAACTAGCAAGTATTTACTATTTAAATAGTTTTTCGTGAATATTTAAAAATATCCAAATATTGACAATTTTAGTTAAAATCAAATCTCACACTTGTCCAAATACAGACTTAAAGCCTATCACACCAATCTTAAGCAATTTCTGTTTTGCTAAAACAGACTGAGTTTGTGAGTTTGCTATTTTGAAAATATTCCATTAAGTCAATCTAAACGATTAGCATAAGTTCTTTTGGATTTGACCATAATTGATGATGTTGTTATTCCTCTAAGACAAACAATAAAATTTCTTCAATTAAAAGATCTCCAATAACCGAAAATTAAAACTTGTATCGTCCCTCCAAACATGAGTTTCAAGATTTTTTTGGCGGTGAAACATGTTGCGATGCTAAGAGCTTAAAATCGAACAAGCTGTCAACATTTTCAATAACCAGAGTGTAGCTGTTACCACGTCGAACACATCTAGGCGATTTCATGAATAACTTAAATATTGTCTTGAGTCTCTTTTGTGACCATCAACAACTAAATCAAATTTAAACGAGTTTTTATGTGTGCGTAATGTTTGCCGAATAGTCTATATTAAGATACGAGTTAGGAAAACGCACACAAACACAAATTGGAACCATTTTATACCACAGTTCTGATTCAGTTTAACGATCTTGGCGAATTTACAAGAGAGCATGTATGCAAAAACGCTGTAACAAGTTGGCTAAGCATTGATATAAAAACCTTAAAGTTCTTCGAGGTCTTCATTATAGTTTTGGTCTTAACACCGTGAACATAGTGGCAAAGAATTGAACATGGTAGGTTTGAGCTACTCTAGCTATAGGGTTATTTTCTCTGGCGTTACCTGAATATCAACTAATAATACTTTGGATTATTTAATTTTAGAAACTTTTTCTGATTGCCTTCGCTGTTATCGCAGCTGTAGCTGCTGATGTCAGCCACCTGCCTACCAACGAGTACCTGCCACCAACTCAGCAGCACCAGAGTGTTGAACAGGTTCAATACCAGGCTCCATCTAACGAATACTTGGCTCCAGTTCAAAATTACGAACAGGTCCAATATCAGGCTCCAGTTGAGGCTGAACCAGCTCATGAGCTCGCCGATGATGGTTATCATTACAGGACTAATCGTCGTCGCGTTGTCGTTCGTCGCCACCGTCGTGATGTTAGCCATTTGCCATCCAACGACTACTTGCCACCAACCCAACAATACGAAAAGGTTGAACATGTTCAATTCCAGACTCCGTCCAACGACTACTTGCCTCCAGTTCAACAACATCAGGCTCCAGTCCAGCACTATCAGGCTCCAGTCCAACAATACCAGCCTCAAGTTCAACACTACGAGGCTCCAGTTCAACACTACGAGGCTCCAGTTCAACAATACCAACAGGTTCAATACCAAGCTCCAGTTGAGGCTGAACCAGCTCATGTGCTCGCCGATGATGGTTATCGTTACAAGACCCACCGTCGTCGCGTGATCCGTCGCAACCGTCGTGATGTCAGTCACTTGCCTACCAGCGAATACTTGCCACCAACTCAACAACATCAAGCTGTTGAACAAGTCCAATTCCAGACTCCATCCAACGACTACTTGCCTCCAGTTCAACAACACCAGGTTCAAGTCCAACAATATCAGGCTCCAGTCCAACAATACCAGGCTCCAGTTCAACACTACGAGGCTCCAGTTCAACACTACGAGGCTCCAGTTCAACAATACCAACAGGTTCAATACCAAGCCCCAGTTGAGGCTGAACCAGCTCATGTGCTCGCCGATGATGGTTATCGTTACAAGACCCACCGTCGTCGCGTGATCCGTCGCAATCGTCGTGATGTCAGTCACTTGCCAACCAGCGAATACTTGCCACCAACTCAACAACACCAAGCTGTTGAGCAAGTCCAATTCCAGACTCCATCCAACGACTACTTGCCTCCAGTTCAACAATACCAGGCTCCAGTCCAACAATACCAGGCTCCAGTCCAACAATACCAGGCTCCAGTTCAACAATACCAGCCACAAGTTCAACAAGTTCAACAATACCAAGAGACTCAATACCAGGCTCCAGTTCAGCAATACCAACAGGTTCAATATCAAGCCCCAGTTGAGGCTGAACCAGCTCATGAACTCTCCAATGATGGTTACCGTTATAAGACCCACCGTCGTCGCGTCTTTGTCCGTCGTAATCGTCGTGATGTCAGCCACTTGCCCACCAGCGAATACTTGCCCCCAACCCAAGAAGTTGTCGCTCAGGAAGCACCTGCCTACGACTACTCTCCAGTTCAGGAAGTTCAACAAGTAGAACAGGTACAACAAGTTCAAAGCCAAGCTCCAATTGAGGCTGAACCAGCTCATGTGCTCGCCGATGATGGTTACCGTTACAAGACCCATCGTCGCGTTGTCTATCGTCGTCATTAAACATCATAAGAAGAGCTTGACCAGTCAAGTGAATACAATGTGCTCATTTTTGAGTGCCTCATTTAGTATTAGAACTCTTAACATACTATGATTCTCAATAAAAATTGTGAAAATAAAAATTCACTTAAAAAACATAAACGCTTTAAAGTTTTTCCTCATATTACAGAAAAATGGATAATAACATGATATAGCTTTGTTAAAATTTTTCTAAATTTTCAATTAATGTAGTTTACTTGAAAAATCGATAAAAGTGGAATTATGACGTTATAAGGCAGTGATGTTCATTAGGGGGGGTCAATTTGTATGGACCGAAAAAAAAGTCACCAAGCGGTTGTCAAAATCGTAATCTACGACAAATTGTAAGGAAGTTTACCCAAGAAACCATAAGTCTAAAATCAAAATCGAGCTTCCGATTTGTAATGAGAAAGTTGTATTTTTTTTTTTTTTAATAAGCTTAATGTTAAGGTAAACACGTAAGAGTGGTATATTCAGCTGTACCAGTTGTACTGTACCCTTCATCAAAGTGAGATAAAATTGAAATTAAAAAAAAAAGAAATGGCGGGCATGTGAGAAGATATTTTTCCCTCAAAAAAGTTTTCAATTTCTCCAATATTTTGTTTATGTTTTTAAAAGTCTTACTATTTGTATCATTTTGTGTAAGCAAATTTTTTTCAAAATTATCCAAAAATTGGAAGGCCTTGTATTTTAAGTTATGTTACCTGTCCCCTCACTAAAATTAAAATAAACAATTTTGCGATGTTTTCAAAATATCACACTTTTTATTTCAACATTACTTATTTTTAAGGTCTTTCTTGCTATCAATCCTAGGTGTTACGTTTCGACTTTTAACTGTGACTGCCATAACACCATTGCGATTTTTTTCAATAGTTCGACGTGAGACACTAGTCAGTAGTTGCACAAACCGCTCGGTTCCTTGAATGTGAAGAGGAATTTGTGGATCCGGAAGGGGCGGATCGTCAAATTCTATGAAATTGAGTAAGTGTTCATAGGGTATGGTTTCCATTAATTTCGTGAGAGCACCAGTATCCGTTCGCGGACCACTTGTGATAGATTTTTCCAGAGCAGCAAATAAGTGACGAAAAGGTAACTCATTAAAATGTAACAAGCAAACAAACCAGTGTAATGGCTTGTCTAACATTACTTCAAATCGTCGTAATATACCAGTTCCTGTGCCAGTATTGGTCACTTCACCGTCACAGCAAATTCCAACCAGATCGGTAAGAGCTAAGTTCTTTTCTACAAAAAAGTCATATAGCTGCTTTTGCTTTGTCCCAGCGTCCTCAGCATCGAGTATTAAATGACCCAATAGCTCAGTTTTAGGTTCTCGCACAACCACGATATGGGATTCTTTAACCATCCTTGGGTGAAGTTTATTGTTTATATTCTCCATTTTTAACGACTCATCTTTCCTGCCATCAAAAGCGAATGCCAGCAGGCTAGAAGCATTTGTTTGTTTTTGTTTCACAGAATCCCTGATTTTTTTCTTCTCTCGCGTTACTTTGCACTTGTCCATTATAATAACTTCTCCATTTTTGTCTTTGAAACCTATATCTTTAAAAAGCGCAGTAGCTAAACACGCAGCCACTCTATCCGACACACCAAATCTGTCGCACATCATAGCATAATTAGGAGTATCAAACCTTCTTGTATACGGACCGCGATTAAGAACAATTGCATTTTGCAAATTTGGTGTTCTGAATATGAAATCTTCATCAACTTCCATATACGATGTCTCAGGACGGTAAGACGAATCTCCAGTAGCAATAGCATCGGATTCCAAATCAACAACATCTGTCAGAACTTCTGGAATTGTTAGCTTTCTTACGGAGTGCTGATCAGTCAAAAATTCGTGTAAGTGATCAGGCGTCAAACCACATGAACAACGATTACTTTGTAAAGTACACTTGCATTTTCCGATATAAAATAAGGTATTCATTGCTTCCACAAATGCTTTGTATTTTCCAGATGTAGATTTGGCTTTTGTTGCTTTGGAATATTTATTAAGCAAACTTTTTAGTTTGCTAATAACAGTTTTCTTCGTCATTATGGCAACATTCAACTTGCTCCAAATTTCAATAAGTTTATCGGCTACTTGTGGAATAAAAGATTTATATGAAAACATTTTATTTTCATTTTTAGACCGATCACTGAGAAAAAAAAAATATTTTAAAACATCGCGGCAACTAGGCAAATTCAGTTCGTGTAAATCACTTGGCAACCCAAAAGCACTTAAATTCGGAATTGGCATGTGTATTAAATTTGATTCCGTATGAACTGATAATGTAATATCATTATCAGTAGAAGAACCAATTGACATATTAGACTCCATATTTATTCAATTACAAATAATAGATAGCAAAACAGAATCTGAGTTTCAAAGTTAAAATCGTGAAATTTAAGAACACGTGCACAATAACTGGATATCAATCGAATACATTCTCTTATCATTGACTTTCTCTGAGAAACTGTAATAATCGTAGCAAAACAACAAAAGAAAAAACAATAAAATTCAAATGGAAACAAAAACAATTTCATGTCATTTTAACATATTTAGAACGAAATAAGTATATGAAAACAAAACTTTCTCGTTAAAAATCGGAAGCTCGATTTTGGTTTTAGACACATGGTTTCTTTGGAAAATTTTCTTAGAATTCGTCATAGATTACGATTTTGACAACCGCTTTGTCGAGAAAAAAATTGACCCACTCTAATGTTCATGCAGTACAGTGGTGTTCACGCAGTACCACGTGTGGTGAGACTCGAATGCTTTATTCGAGAGTCGAAACATGTACACGATCGCAATCACGAACTTCTCTCAATCAGTTGGCGCTAAAACTTCAAGCAAGAAGTTTCACGCCGCTTGGTCGTTTGTTTACACTGCACAAAATGTTTGAGGCATATGAAAATGCGTTATTTGCAGAATTATAATAAAAACTAGTATCGCCTGTGCCCGAAATTCGGCCATATGTTTCTATAAGGTAACGAAACTCAAGTTGTTTTTCATATAATGAATTGTTAATAATTTGCATGTAAATTCTTAATGTTTACCTTCACGCTATGAGGAAAATAGTGGTAAAGGACAAAAAAGGAAGCATATGCGTCAATAACAAAAATTTATTCAACTTATAATATTCATTTAAAATGAATAAATAAATTAAAAGTAAAGTAAGTAAATAACCGGTAGAAAAGTATAACAAATAAATCAAGATAAATGATAATTCTCATTTATAATAGAAGCAAGCAGCAGTTTTACTGTTCTTTTAACGCTGAGAGAAATTAAGAGAAAGCAACAACCACAACAACAGCAATAACAATAATTCTACTCAGCTCTTTTTAAATGTTTGCGTCACTCCCGCATTCTACTCTTGCTTTTGTAAGCTACAGCAGCGATGTTCAACAGAGCTTTGTCGCTTTGCAATTTCTCATTGTCCCATTGGTAAAAAAAGCATTTTACATTTGCTCAGTTTTACCTATCTTAATGACAACATATTCGAATAAAAATTATATTGTGCAAATCTACTCGAAAATACCTATCCATCCCTATAAGTATTATGTGAATATGTTGAAGGTAACACAGAAAAAAAGGGAACACAAACTTTTTGTTTGCCTATTAATATATAGATAATGATAATAATAGTGACAATGATAGTGAAAGTGATAGTGATAATGATATTGATACTGATAATGATAATGAAGATGACAATAATAATTATAACAAAATCCTTGCTTAATAACTGCACAAACATTTTTGTCAGTGTAGAGAGCGAGAGAGCTACAAACACAAGCAAAAAAGTCGATAATTGCAGTAATATGTGTGTGACCACCAATGTTATAAGGTGACATTCCTATATTGAATTCTTAAAGCTAGTTTAACTGATGGTACACCTAAACGGTGTGCCTAAAAGTATGACACGATCAAGGCCAACCTTGACACAGGGTGTATCGAAAGTAAATAAGAACTCAATTGCTAATTGAAAAGGATTGTCTTTGCCAAAAAACTTCCGGGTAAGTTTTTCGGCATAATTGGCAGTTTTAGTAAGACCTACGTAGCTTGAATTGATCGCAGTGAAAAGTCATGCAAGAGTACTGATGAGTTGGTGTAGCGGCCAACGAAACAGTCTGTCTAGTCTGCTGTATGATTGGCTCTATACAGAGCCGTTGTTGACGTTTTTGGTTGTTGTCTTCATTATCTTCATGTTGTCTTGTTGTGGACATACATGGCCTAAAGTTTATATCTTAAAAATAAATCTTAAGAAACCCCAAAAAGAAATAGATTAAAAAGTTACCAAATTGTTTTATTTATAACTTAGTAAAATAAATAGAGTTCATAAAACATAGGACGTGGGGATGTGAAAGAGAAATTCGGAACCTATGCTGTAATTGTAGTACGGGGACACAGGAAATTATTCTGTCCAACATCGCTAACATTTTATATTCTGTGAAAGATATCAGAAGCCATCTAAAAGATGTAAAATAGTCGGAATTAATGGAAATTAGGAAAAAAAAAAACTATTCAAAGTAACAAAATCTATCTCTGAAATCATTCGTAGATGAAATGCTCAAAATTAAAAAAAAAATCTTTTCCAATATGGTACTTTTAAAGCCATCTAGCATTAACCAGATGATATTCTTTTAATGCTTTTTACTACCATTTACCTGTCAAGTTCATCAGTTTCACGTTTGAGAAAATAATTTCTAAGATTTAGAAAATTCTTTAGCACATGATAAAATAAACTTAACATAAGTGTTCATTTTATTAAGAAATAAGGAGATTAGTCATGTAAAATTAGAGCCAAAGTTAATAGGTTGAGCCTTCTCGATTTGTAATGTGTTTTTCAGAGGTAAAAAAATCATAACTGAGAACCAAGACTAAATAGAGTCTTATATATTCATGAGAAGTACATATATTGCATTTGAGTTTGATTTACTAGGGAGTTAGCTAAATACAATAAATGGCGTTTTTGTAGATATTTTGTGGACTCTTGTATCTGAAGATGTATTCCTTTACTTAAGTCCTATAACAACAAAAGTCTCTTTATTAAAGTCCCAACAAATATTCGCGTTAAATCTTAGGTATCTTATTTGATTACTTTTGATATGTGGTGTGGAATAAGACTCATTCACTTCCACATCTTATTCCGACTCATCTCTTCTGATATAAATAACAATGTATCCATAAATAAGCAACAATAACTTTTTTATTGATAAAAGAAGCTATAGTTCAAACAATTAATATCCTAATTTTTTCAGTTTGTCGAAGTGCTATAAAGAAAACTTAAGTATACCATTTGGGGCAAATTAAGAAATATTTTTTTCACATTCCTTATATTATCTAAGACAGCTCTATTTATTTTATTTTATTATTATTATCATGTCATCATATGTGTGTATGCAATACCATACAATAATAGTCATACAAACTTGACGAAAATTAGTTTGACAAAATTTAATTTAATCTTTTGTTTCATCAGTCAAGAGAAGTACAAAAATTAAATTAATGAAAAATCAATTCAAAGAGACATACTCATCTTTTTCAAGGCCGATGCTTCCGTTTTTCAAAATTTAACACATTCATGAACTTTCGGGCGGATGCGTCTTATCTTCCTGTTATGCAATCAAACTAAATTTTTCTTTTATGTGTGGTTATTTAAGAAATAATATTTCTTAACTGAATATTTCTTATATTTATGATCAGAATATAAAAATTATACAAATATCTTTTACATAAACAAAGTTACTTTGCACTATAGGTAGCTTTAATCAAAATTTTTACAAACGGTGTTTCTTTTAATGCAAAAAATATTTTAGTTTGGTATGAAAAAATACGGAAAAGATAATTCGGATAAGATATAAGAAAGATTTTTTTTTCAGAAAATTTTTTTTTGGAAACAAAATATTACGTTAAGTGTTATCAAACGTTTAGAAATAAGACTACTGAAGTGTCTAAGATATTTGCGATCGGACAAAGGAAAAAAATTAAGAATATCTATTAACGTGCTTCATTACTACACGCAAAGAAAAAAAACGTTTATCGCCAGTTTACCGCAAACGAACTTCGTTTGTCGTACTTGAAATCGTTATTTGTAAACGTTTCAACAGTTGTCATAATAACAGTTCAGTTGCGAGAAACTCGTCATATAGTTGCAGGAAATTAATTTCGTTTGTCATAAACGCGAGTAATTTTTAAATTGCAGCAAGTGAAAACTTCGTTTTTCCCAACTGAACATTTTGTTTATTTTTTCCTTCGTTGTATAAACATAACGCTTATAGTTTAGAGTTACTTTTTGGACAAATTGTTACTATATAAGGAAATTGGTAGTTTGCTTAATACGCGGACGGAGATAGCAACAGAGGTGCAATCCATAAGAAGAAGGACGGATATAATGAGAAAGATTAATAATATAATAAATAATAATGACCGAAATAGCTTGCGGTATACATATATAAGATATATTTTTGAGTTGTGACAACAGAATATTCGTTTGCGGCAAATACAGCTCGCAAACGAAGTATAGTTGGTGAATTTTTCAGTTGTGGTAAACGAAAAATTTCTTTGCGTGTACCTAAAAGAAAAAGAAAAATTTCATACCAGAAGCTACGCAGGCCTTAAAATAAGTGATTTTCTTAAATAAAAAAGGATACCAGTTCTAAATTAAAGAGAAACCTTTACACATATTGTTCCTTGGTTTTTTAAAGAAACTTCTAAATATAAATATAAAATGCTTTAAATAGCAATTGTAATGTCTCTCAATTAAGAATTTTAAGTTAAAAATCTGTGATATATACTGTGAGCGTTAAAACAAAGTCTACACTTTTTTTGTACACGAGTTATACCACATATAATTCTTCAATACTGTGAGTAGTCCCAAAACTTATTATGGTTTGAATTCTTATTAGTCTTTCTTAATATAAGCAAAAAGTCTTGCAAATAATTTACCACAACAACAAAATTTTAATTAAAACAAAAAAAAAGTCCATATTTATAGCGTCAAAACAAAGTGTACACCTGCATAGTAAGTTTAGCAATTTCAAATATTTAAAACAAATGTAACGGTATCTCTCTCCAATTCGTTAATTATGATGTTAGTTAATGGGTCTCATGCACAAAAGTGAGAAATTACTTTTTACTCGATATTTTGAGAATTTAATCGTTGTCGTAAGCATAAAAAGTTATTTACTCGTTAGAAAGATCTCGCTCATTGAGATAGATCTCAAGGCCTGAGAAACTTCTTAAAACGAAATCTCTTTGTGAGAAATTTCTCAAAATGGTATGCATAATCATGAGATGAAGCTGACATGTCTGAGAACTTTCTCGGTAAATGTTGAGTCTCCTATCAAGTGATCTCACAGTTTATTTCAAGCAACTGAAATGGCAGAATACTTTCGCGTTTATAGTCCTAAAAAAATCTTGAAGAATCTAGCAGTAAATTTATATTTCGTTTAAATAAAGAAAACATCGATAGGTTAGCAGAGCATTTCCTAGGGCCAACATTGGAATCGCTTGGTGGAGCTCTTACAAATTCTGAAAAAATGAGAGTATATTATGAGAGTATTGAGACAGTTTTGTTCACTTCCAGATTCGCTTTCGGACATTTTTTTTAAATTTTAAGAAGCAATTTTAACGATTAATTGCTTTAGCTTGCTTTAAATAAACTAAAGCTCAACTGAAGCTTTAAGATCGATCTCACTTATGTTGAGTTGTTTGTCATGAGCTTGATCTCCTTTTTATGCATACAATTTTGAGACTGAGAATGTTCTTATGACTCACTTCTTGAGATTGATCTCACACGAATGATCTCTGAGAAACATCTCATTTTTATGCATTAGACCCAATGTTTCTGCATCATTCGCCTTTGGTAAAGTGAGGAAGTAAGTTGTTAGAAAACTTTTTTTAAATGCGTAGTTAAACCTCTAGTGCAACACGGGAATTATTCATAAAATTCCATAAAGCAGGAAAATCACTTCGCGAAATAATTTCAACTAGTAAACCCGTATGGCGTTAAAACGCCAAAATGAGAAAAAAAATCTAGTTTAAGATTGTTTTGTTTTATTATTAGAACTGTTTTAATTTTTTAACATATTTCTGTGAAAACTACCATTTGATGTTGCGACATCAAAAGAGCAGATTCGACTTAATGTCAAATATTATTAGCCGTGTGCGAATTCTGGGGCTTGCAACTTTTCTCAACGACTGTCTTAGGCTCTTATTAAAACTCATAGAAAATAACAGAGACCGGAACTTGAAAACGTTGCATTTTAAATGGAAAAAAAATTTTTCCGATGGGCTGAGCTTAATTTTTGGTATAAAAATTCGCTGACCAATGCTTGCACCGGTTAGTAATATGCATTCGACAGTATTATTGTAAGGATTAAAAATCTGCAGTCGGATTCTATTGATAAGTCCTTTCACTGTATTAAGATTCCTCATCAGCATAACAATTGCATCTGTTTTGAGCGTTAAGTGGTGTCACGAAAGACCACTTACCTACTTTTGATTTATGTGAAAATTTGTTGTAAAATAATGTATATTTTAAGTTAGTATATAATAAGAGTGGAGTCGTTCGAGTCGAGTCCTGTTTCGAGTCTCTAGCTGTACACCTAGCTGTTCATCTATATTTCAGAACCTTAAAGTCGACATTATTTTTAACGATGACTATACCCTTAATTTTTAAGAAAAAACCAAAATCAAACTTATTTTTGTCTGTTCAAGCCAAACTTCAGCAAAAAAAAATGTTATGTGGCTGCAATGTTCGTTAGAAGGGACATTTAAGCCCGAAAAAATAAAGATCTTTAAGTGGTTAAATAAATCCATCCTTAACATAAGATTGATGAATAAAAATTCTCATTTCGTAAATGGATTAGATCAGGTTTAATCTGTTTGAATGCAATTTCGTAAAATTTACTTATGACTAAAAAGAAAATATGACCGATTTGCTATTTCTTAAAAGCACGGTTTAATTCACTTATTAACCATTAGGCTACATGGCTCATAATGGCTACATGAATAAACAGAATTTCCGCATTTGGAGCAATGATAATCCTTGCTCGCAATACCAATACATCCAGAAAAACTCAATGTTTGGTGCAATTTAAGAGCTGGTGGAATCACCGGTCCATATGTCTTTACAATTGATATGATGGTAAGAACGTTTCAAAGGTGCGGTGAGTGGTACAGAGACATTGTTGCTAACTTTTTCGTACCTCTATTGGAAGCCAACATTGGTAGCGCTATTGCCAAAATATAGTCCAATATAACACAGTGTGTGAAAATTTAACCTCCAGAATGGCCTCTGGGGCCAAATGCCCGAAATTATATTCAAACATTAATGTTAAGAATATATCTTTAAAATAAAGTTTATTTCATGAATTTTAAAAGCATCAACCTGTGTTTTATTTCAATTCAAAGTTCTCCGCCTATAAAAAATATACCCTTTACAAATCAGTCCAACATCCACTAACCACTAATTTAAAATAAAACTATAAAATCTCTATTGTTTTGAATGGGCATGACAAGTTCATTTCTGCTAGGAAAATCAAAATCTTATAAAAAATCTTGTATTTCAGCCATTCCAAATTAAACGCATCAAAAAACCGTACTTTACGGGTTGACCACCTCCGATTTTGCTCAAACTTTCAGAATTGAATCTTCTCATGAAATAAAAACACTAATTTGAGTAAAAAAATTTTTACATTTTTTTTCAAGTTTTTACGTAACATTCAAATTTCGTCAAAATGGGAGAAAAAGTGAAATTGCCTTACTCTTGAAAAATCATATATTCAACAAAACTAACTCGATTTTTACGTTTGCGGTATTTTCGAAAAGACAATAAATAGCTGTTTTTTTTTTAAATATAAAAAAAACAAAATTATTTTTTTAAGTTTCTTAACTTCAAGGTCAAATTTTAGAAGTCGTAAAAATATAATTTTTCCCCACTTTAAAAATTGAAAAAAAATATTTTCAAAAAGTTCATTTTATTACCTTTCCATCTGCCAAAAATCATGAGGGTGTTATTTTTCTCGGATTTTAAAGTTTGGTACATCAATGTTTTTGTCTCAAGGAGACCAATATAACCTCTATAGAGGTTATTGACCTCAGGGGCATGGTTCAAGTACTTATCTTTCAGATCTCAGTTCCTACTATCCTAATGTGCCACCCTAATATCAAAAAAATAAAGCTCTTAAAATATCATTAATCTTTTGCTCAGGAAGTATATCGATATTTCCAGCAGAACTATTTTTAAAAAATTTTTGAAAATTTTTTGCCGAACGTAGGGCTCCCTTTTTCATTTTCATCATATCATCAGTATTAAAAGTCTGATTATATTGAATGACATATCGATGTTTTTATCTGAAAGCGACCAATTATTTATTCTCCAAAATAAAAAAAAATATCTGGAAGGTAAGTACTAGATCCGTGCGCCTGAGGTCAATGACCTGTATATAGGTCATATTGGTCTCCTTGAGACAAAAACATTGATGTACCAAATTTTAAAATCCGACTGTCAACACCAGAGATATGAAGAAATATGTCAAAGCCTGAACCCTACGTTCGGTCAAAAAAAAAATTGTAATTGTTCGTAATTGTCTTGCAAAAATGCGTCATATTCGCTGGTATACGGCGCACTTATTTTTTGAGGTACAGTCTAATGTACATAGTATGGTTGTATGGAAGTAGTATGGTTGGTGGTCGTTTAAAAAATATTAAATAAATTATTAAAATAAAAAGAAAAATAACATCCTCATGATTTTTAGCAGATGGTAAGGTAATAAAATGAACTTTCTGAAAATATTTTTTTTCAATTTTGAAAGTGGGGAAAAATTCTATTTTTATGACTTCTAAAATTTGACCTTGAAGTTAAGAAACTTAAAAAAATAATTTTGTTTTTTTTATATTTAAAAAAAAAACAACTATTTATTGTCTTTTCGAAAATACCTCAAACGTAAAAATCGAGTTAGTTTTGTTGAATATATGATTTTTCAAGAGTAAGGCAATTTCACTTTTTCTCCCATTTTGACGAAATTTGAATGTTACGTAAAAACTTGAAAAAAATGTAAAAAATTTTTTTTCTCAAATAAGTGTTTTTATTTCATGAGAAGATTCAATTCTGAAAGTTTGAGCAACATCGGAGGTGGTCAACGCGTATGAGTGATACGTTAAAAATGGAATGGCTGATTTATAAAATTTTCTCAACCAAAGCTCTTAAAAAATCAAAATTATTTTGTATGAGCAGGTGTTTAAATACGTATTACTTTCAGTTTTGACGCTATGAACAGGCGATATATCAATTGGGAAATTATTTACTTTGAAATCAATCAGAATCAGATCAGAATCCTAACATGATGGAGAATCTTCAGTATTCGATTCGTTATCAGGAACCTTAAATTAACCAAAAACCAAATGTTATTTTCTAACTCAAATTTTGACTTTTGCACTGTATCATTAACCAGTTTGTATTCTTCATCTTTATTTTGGAGATGAGTGTGATGAAGTATTTTTACTTTTAGTTGTTCCCTCATGACTGGGTTACCATGCTCGAATCTAGTTCATGTTTGCATTAATTAGTTCTATTGTAAAACATACAACTTGCATTTCTAAGATAATAATAATGGATGTGAGAAAAAAAAAAAACAAAAAACAACTAATAACCCAGACAAATAAACCGGCTTGCAAATTTACTATGCGTTAGTGCAAAATTGTCATAAATTTTTGCGGATGATTTTGATTAAAATGCTAATCATTAATTATTGAATAGTGCAGATATTTTGCACAACTGTTAAGAATCATATAAAAAGCATTGCCAACTTTGAACATTGTATCATTTCCGTTTGGATTCTTCAACTGTTCGAAGACTGCAAACAAAAATTCAAAATGGTGCGTCATCTCAAGCATGCCAAACAGGATGTTGGCCAAAGTTTAGGAGTTGAAACTAAAATTTTATTTAATTTATTTTCAGAAATTCCTGGTGCTCGCCGTTTGCGCTTTGGTGGCTCTTGCCTCAGCTGATGTCAGCCACTTGACCAACACCTATTTGCCACCTCATCATCATCATGCTGCTTCAGCACCTGAGCCACAATATGTAGAACAAGGTCAAAGCTTTAACTTTGCCGCATCATCTCCAGTTCAATCGTACGCTGCTCCAGCTCAAAGCTTTAATTTTGCTTCTTCATCTCCAGTTCAGTCGTACGCTGCTCCAGCTCAAAGCTTTAACTTTGCCGCTTCATCTCCAGTTCAGTCGTACGCTGCTCCAGCCCAGTCGTACGCTTCTCAAAGCTACAATTTTGGTGCTTCTGGTTCATCACCAAGTTACAGTTATGCTGAGTCAAGTCCAGTGCAGACATACTCCGCTGCTCCTGCTCAAAGCTTCAACTTTGCCGCTTCAGCTCCAGCTCAGTCATTCGCTGCTGCTCCAGCTCAAAGCTACAACTTTGCCGCTTCAGCTCCAGCGCAGACATTCGCTCCTGCTTCAGTGCAGAGTTTCCAGTATTCCGCTCCAACTCAGAATTTCGCTCAGGAATCTTTCCAAGAGTCTGCCTCTGCTCCAGCTGTAAACTTTGCCCCAGCTCAACAGACTCAATTTGTGTCCGCTGCCTCTGAGCCAGAGCCAGCTCATACCTACTCCTCCACCGATGGTTACAAGTACAAGACCCAGCGTCGTGTTGTCTACCGTCATCGTCAACGTCGTGATGTTTCCCATTTGCCATCTACCGACTACTTGCCACCTCAGCAGTACGCTGCCTCTACAAATGTGCCAGTCAACGACTATTTGCCACCCGTACAGTCCTATGCTGCCTCAGCACCAGCTGTTCAGTACGAAAGCGCACCAGTTGAAAGTTATGCTCCTGTTCAATCTTATGCTCCAACCCAGCAGGTTGAATATTCTCAATACGATACCGCCTCCTCGAACATTGAACCAGCTCACACCTTCTCAGCCACTGATGGTTATCGTTACAGGACCAATCGTCGTCGCGTGATCCGTCGTCAAAGATATTAAACCATCCAAGTATGATTTCGTGATATGAGCTCACTTTTCTGAGTTCGTTGTGTAGAACTACGTGAAGAAGCTTAAGAAAAAATGAAGTTAATAAAAAAAAAATAAATTTTAAAATACGAAATTTCACTACTTTTATTTATGAAACTATCTTTATTTTCTCTTATTTAAAATATATCGTACTTAGAATAGATTCATTTTTCGCTGTTGGGGTAATCTATGTACAATTCAAATTTTTAAGTTTGGGCCTTGAAAGAATTCCTTCATCGTCAAAGTACGTTTTGCTCAGTTTCCATTCTAGCTCTTGAAAATTATGCAAATATCACGATATATCTATGAAAACCAGACAAAAGAATAAGATTAGAATAAGCCATAAAACACTTTTTGATTCTTTTGATAAAACTTGTTCTCTACTGCAATCCGGTTGTCTCAATTTTGTTTTGTTTTATTTTTTTTTTATAAAATTATATAAATTATTATGATAATATTTGATCAAAGCATCACTAATGATATTTTGAACTATTATCTATAGGAGTTGATATGATGAGATCCGCTTTAAGAATAGTTTTGAAAATTATCATTGAAACAACAGGTGTGACAGGAAAGTTGTTGACGTCCATTAGACTGAAAATAACTTGAAACTATGAGAAAGCTAATATAGACATATTTAATATTAAAACTAATTTTCAAGGTTTCAATAAGACAACTAAAGTTAACTAGTTATTAGAGCATTAATTGTTTCTCAAGCGAACAAAACTATTTATTTAAAAATGCGGAATAAGTTTTATATTTTTATATCACCACGCTTACTGGGGTATATCAAGTTTGTAATGCCCATAAGGAGGCGTTCTAGGTATTGAAGAGTTAATAAATATATAATCTTGTAGAGGCACAATCTGACTGGAAGACGTGTGGTCTGTTCCCAAGTACACTATCAATCCATGGTTTCACAAATGCTTCTTAAACCTCGATGCAGGCGGTAGCGTTCACCCGAAGCCCCTGGTAAAAGAAGTGCGATGGCATAACATGTCCTTTATTGCTCACAACTCCTAAAACCAGGACAATTGCTGGAAACTCTAAACTTCTGTAAGATCCTAACAAAACCACCTGTCATTTTTTCGATTGATTTTCTAGTTTTGGGATTTTGATCAACATTTTTTTCGCCAAAAACCACAATATATTTGAAATTTCAGCGTGCTTTAGCTTGTTCAAAAGACGTTTTACGCGGATGAATATCTGTTCCTAAGTTGAGTAAGAGTACTTAGTACTCTTTTATGTGTTGGTACATAGTTATTTGCTCATTAAATGAAAACACCAAAAAAATTTTTTCAAAATTATTTTTGTTATTTGTTGAGTCATTCGATAGCTACAAATTGTAGAACAACTTATTCGAAATGGCCTACATTTACTTTTCGGCACGGGCGAAGTCGATCCGGACAGTCATCGATCGCAGCACGCATGACATGCATAGGAAATTTCTCCAATGTTCAGAGCGTGCTCTAGAAACTCAATAGGTCTGTTTCCGTACGCACTTCAAGTTACTTGAAGTTGCTTGAAGGCGTTTCTTTACACATTTTTCGAGCTCGAGAGAGAAGAAGAACGAGCAAAATGCCACTCTCTCGAGCCTCGAAACTAGCTTGAACAATTTCTTGGAGCACGATAAGAACGAGCATCAAGAAGAACAAGAAAATGTCAAATTGGTGTAAATAAATTTGGCGCTGCTTACGTTTATAGGCAATCAGCTGTTTTTGTGCTTGAAACTCGCTAGAAGTCGTTTCCGTACTCTTTTGCAAATTCCCTTATTTTGACAGATAATTTAATTACTCTCACATATTGAACTTTACTCGAACTTTTCTTGAACTTTGTACGGAAACAGACCTAATATTTGGGTTTCGAGTAAAACAAGCCATACCCTCCAACACGAACAACAATTTGTAATCCAATGGGTTCAGGTCTGGGCGACTCGCTGGCCACTGATCTGTGTAAATGAAGTCTGGTATATTGTTTTTGAGCCACTCTTGAGTCAATTCAGCCGTATGAGCCGGAGCAGAATCTTGTTGAAAGGTCCACGGCTTGTTTTGGAATAATGTCTTAAGATAATGTGTTAAGCGGCGTCACAATCAATTCCAAAACATCGGATCCATACACTTGCGCCGAAGTTTTGAATTTTTTTTTTCACAAAAATGGAGCTTGGTGACCCCATCGTAGGCGACTCCCCTCCAAACCATCTCAGAAGCTGGGTGGTGACCTCTCTGAACTTTCAAAACGAGTTCTGCTGCATATCGTGATGACAGAGTATACACTTTATCATTCTGTCTATTGAACGATCCCTCTACGGTGAACATTTTTTCGTCAGTCCACAGAATTCGTCCGTGGGTATTATTCGCGTGCTTGAAAAGTAACGCTTTCGATTTTCACACTGAGTCCCAAGTCATATTTAAGTATGCGAGAGATCGATTGCAGCAATTTTCGCTTGATTCTCGACCAAGAATGATAGAAACCAGATTAAGCGTTCCACAGTACCGTTATCTAATGCTCTCTTTCACAATTGACCGCATGACGTCACGCAGCGCTTCTGCATAACAAAATGAATACAACTGTGCGATCACTGAGGCAAATTGAGAAAATTTAAAAACATGCACTCTTCTGTATAAAAATATAGATATTTTCATATACGAAAAAATGAAAATTTTTCAAACTTTCACGAGTTTTATCTCCTAAGCCATTCGAGATCGACAAAATTTTATTGCATCGATAGGTTTAAGATGTTCATATACATATTATAAAAATACTAAAAAAAAATATATTTAGGTTTGGGCTCTAAAGTAAGATTGAAATGTATGCAGTTAATTTAAACAAAAGCGCTGGGTGACGTCATGCTTTCTCTCTCTCATTTGCGCAATGCGTAATTGTGTTCCTATCATTCTTGATTTGAGACTTCACCGTTTTGATGGCTCGTGGAGTTTTTACAACTTCAATACACAAAATTACGAGTGACTCCGAGTGGTCGCAAGGTCCGAAAGATATCGCCTCTTTCCATGCCAGTTTTTTTTAAACCAACTATAACAACACGATTTTCGAGCGAGCCTTATTCCATGATTATAAACAACTGACGCCGAAAACTTTTTTCGCTAAAAAGAAGCATAAATGCTAAATTTCAAATAGGCGTCAAAACAAAGCGCCCATTCTATTCCTCATGTTTTTTGGGTTTTGCAACAGTTCTGACATAGCCCACAGACTATGTCAGACTATGTCAAAGTCACCATATGTATGTACGAATTACCGGGCGAAATTGAGAAAATTGGATATATCTCAATCGGTGTGTTTCACGCATATAGTAGCAATAACTGATGTCTTTTCATTTCTTGGGTTATACTAGGGTGTTCAAGATGCTGACGGCCAAACAAAAAAAAAAAAACTCATATTTCACATATTCTTCTACTTAGTCCCCTTTCAGCTCGTTACACTTATTCCAACCATCCATTTTCTAACATTTCGATGCTCTTAGAAAAGTAAGATTTCTCAAGATCTCCGAAACACACTTCAGTTTCCAATCCGATCTGTTGATTCGTAATCTTCTTCTCCTCCTTCCCTAGAGCGAGCCACCACCTTTTTAAGTTTGGAAACAGATAATAGTCGCAGCTGGCGGCCAAATCTGGAGAATATGGGAGTGCATTTGTTCTTCATTGATGATCTGAAAAGGAAAAAAAAAAACTATAAACTTATTCTGTCCTAAAAATTCAAATTATTATTAATTGTCCTCAACTACCGTAATAATTAATAATTAGCATAACTTTTGCATATGCATTTTTCTATTTTTGAGAAATGTATACTTGAATGCAATTTTTTAACTTTTTCAAAAACATGAATATAAGATTTTATATCTCGAGTACCAGAAATGGTAACGAAGAAACTTTGCTCAATTTGAATTCTTCAAATATTTCTTAACAACACCCTGTCTAAAAATATTATTTTAAAATACCAGCTTAAGGCCACGATTTTGTTTTCTATTTTGATACTTAAAAAAAAAAACAAAATACTTCTTAATATGAAATTTAACAATTTCATCAAAAAATATCAAAGAAGAAAATAAAATTATGGCCTTAAACTGGTATTTTAAAATAATACTTTTAGACAGGGTGTTGTTAAGAAATATTTGAAGAATCCAAATTGAGCAAAGTTTCTTCGGTACCATTTCTGGTACCCGAGATATAAAATCTTACATTCATGTTTTTAAAAAAGTTAAAAAATTGCATCCAAGTATACTTTTCTCAAAAATAGGAAAATGCATATGCAAAAATTATGCTAATTATTAATTCGGTAAATTTAAGGACTACGTTAACAGTGTAATCAATACCACCAAAATTTAGACTATTGGGTAATAATCAAAAGTTCTCTGCTATCTCGATTTCAAGCTTAGCTTCGAATATCCTTCACACAGGACACTGTGGATAAAAATCGTGACTGGCATCGTGTTTACCAATGTATTGTTAGTTCAAACCTATACTTACTTTTGCTTTAAGACATACGCAGTTTTTTTTATTAAAAGTCAAAGCATTTTAAAATCGTTATTTTTTACTGTTTTCCTCAAAAAATAACTTTGTCCTTGCGGGGCAGGAAGACATCCTTTTTTCCTTAAAATTTTTTTTTGGTTATCTTGACAACCCCATGCAACTTTTGAGACCTCTTAGAATCGATCTAAATTTTTCGATACGCCCTAATGGACATGGTTAAATCGACTGAGGTGATGATGCTGATTAAGAATATTTAAACTTTTCTATAACTACCAGTTGTAACGCTCAGTTTGCCGCAAACAGACTTGATTTTT
Organism: Pherbina coryleti; assembly: GCA_943735915.1. NCBI lineage: Eukaryota > Metazoa > Arthropoda > Insecta > Diptera > Sciomyzidae > Pherbina > Pherbina coryleti. Next base: position 121,909,823 of record OX030952.1, on the reverse strand, counting down.
CATGCTTGAAATTGTTATTTGCAAACGTTTCCACAGTTGTCATAGTAATAGTCAGTTCTGAAGAAGGCGTCATTTATTGAAATGAAAAATTTGTTTTTCCCAACTGGATATTTCGTTTGTTTTTCCCTTCGTTGTATAAACACAACGCTTATAGTTCAGATATACTTTTTGGATAAATTGTTACTATGTAAGCAAATTGGTAATTTGCTTCATACGCGGACGGAGATAGCAACAGAGGTGCGATGAGTGCAATCTATAAGAAAACGGACGCACAACGCGAGTAATATGGGTAATATATAAAATAATAATGACCAAAATAGCTTGCGGTATATATACATAAGATATGTTTTTAAGATGATGGCAACTGAATATTCGTTTGCGTCAAATACAACTCGCAAACGAAGTGTATTTGGTAAATTTTTCAGTTGCGGTAAACGTAAAGTATCTTTGTCTGTAGCACTAATACTCGTACTTAGCGAGTAATAATTTCATTTAACATATTTTCTCCCACAGTTTCCCGATGGCGTTGTGAATTTTTTTTTTTTTTTTTGTATTTTTGTTATAAAGTTAAAGAATTGACCTTTACGGTCGTATTTTAATCCGTATTGGTGCTATACTCAATGAGTAACAATTCAATGAGTAACAAAAATTGTGCATTTTCAATATTTTTGGAAACCTGTGCGGTAAAATATAACCTTGTCACTTAAGAAAAAAACACTAAACTATAAAATTCTTTGACATGGGGTCCTTACCATGTAGTTTCATAATCGCACATTAAGGGGCCCAGAGAACTTGAGTTCTCTGCTGATATGCAGATAATTAATTATTTTTTATTTTTTTTTTTTTATTTTGCTCGGCAAAATACATGTTGAATGAAAATAGGCTGCATGTATGTATTAGCTGCGTTCATTTGACATTTTTTATTTGTGTTTTCTTCCTTCTTACTATGTATCAAGTAGCCTAACTTGAAGACATTATAAATAATAAATACATTCGTTGAACATACTTCTCTAAATAATATACACGTAGCTGTCACCAAAACACATGCTCTAAGAAATTGAATCTTAAGAAAAATTGCATATTTTTAGGCATATTTAGAGACAGCTGGGCATGCCATTAAAAATAATAAATCCACTTCTTGTATTGATAAAAAAGCTTCAGTTATTGAAGCTGATATTTATCTTGTCGGCATTCAATTTTTTAAAGTAATGTTTCGTATATATTTCTCGATGCATATTCAAACATTTGATTTAGTGCAAAAAATTCTTGTTTACAACAAGAAAAAAAAAGAAATAGTAAAATTATACAAGTTGACTATTGTAAAAATAATCGTACTGAGTTGAAGAACTTATGTGCCTCTCAACACAATAATCTCTCGTCGTTTCATTCACAAGCAAGTAAGGCTTAAAAATGCAGAGACCTGTAATACATATTGCAATGTTAGAATGGCTTCCTGGGCATCGCGAGAAGGTAAGTTTGAATTCCTCTGCGAGTAATATCCTGTTTAAGTCTAATTTAAATTAAATCATTTTATGGCTCTATATAATGGTTCTATATAATTTAACATAACTGTCGTTCTTAGAATAGTGAAATGCTAAATTCAAAATCAATGAAAATTTTCAAGAAGCAAATGAAAATGTACACGAAGGAAAAAAGTTTCTTTTATCTTTATACCAAATGAGCTCTAGCTTACGACACGATTAATAAAACTAAATTGAAGTTGAAGTATACCGACATAGCCTTCACCATTGTGGCGTACGTGGCGTAGTTGGTTAAAGTGCGTGGTCGCTATGTCAACGAACCTGGAGACCCAGGTTCGAACCCCAGCAGCGACAGAAAATTATTTGAATTTAAATAATTTTTCTATACGGCCGCCACCTCTCTGCAGACAATGGCAAACCTCAAAGAGTAATCAAAATGCCATGTAAAGCTTCTTGAGAACAAGAACATTTCGTTCATCGCCGTTCGGAGTCGGCGATAAGACTGTAGGTCCATTTCTCGGTCAATTGTGTACAAACTTAATAACACGCACAACACAATTGATCCTAAGAAGCTAGGTCAAAGTCCTTTCAAGGGCTGAAATGGCCGTTTATTTTATTTTTTTAACCCTCATCCAGATTACTTTTTTTTTAAATTAAAGTATTGCTATTAATGCAGAAAAATACTGAACAATACTGAAATAACTGAACATGCAACAAAGGATTTTAAAAAAGGAGCATCACAAGCCAATTATTGCCTTAAGGGCGGGTTACATACCCAGAACTTTTTCTTTTTCAAAAACTTTTTGCATTTTCCTAAAGCTTCAAGTCTCAAGAATATGTGGTTAGAAATTCAAGTTGATATCTCAAAAGATAACAAAGTTATAGCCTAGTGAGTGAACCACCTTCGAGAGCGCGCCGCACAGTGGTTGAGCCCCATACAAAAAATGTCAAAAAATAGTAGACGTTGTAAATCAATAATATAAGGCACATGAGTTCAGTTTGACTTTATCAAGATAAAACAAAAATTTTTTAACAATCACGCCTACCTCACATATAACATAAAAATTAAAAACGCTATATTTTTTCTATGACTTATCCTATGATGAAACCACATTGACAGAAATCTTAAATTAAAGTGTTTAATAAAAAAACATTTTTTCCGCCCTGCACTTGTTTTCCAAATTTTAAACTTTATGGTGATATAGCATCTAAACCGCTAAAATAAGATGTTCATATTACTGTAAGATATTATTTTAAAATTTCTTTGTAAGACAAAGAAAAAAACAATTTCAAAATAAAGCTGCCCGTTTCGCTATTATTTAAAACTAGTAAGAAATGATCTTCGACTGGGCCGAAGTTAAAATACCCCCACGGCCGAACCGAAGTGTTTATTTGTAAAAGCATTTTCGTTATACATAGTTTTAACAGAAAATATTCGCTTTTGTTTTTTATAAAATCACTTTGTATGGGAGGTGGGTGTGGTTTTCACTCGATTTGGTTGAATTGTATACACGAAGTGCATGTTATATATCAAAGTTAATATGCAAAATTTCAAGTCCATATATTATTTTTTGTGGAATTTAAAGAGATTTTACCTTTTTGATAAAGTCACTTTGTATGGGAGGTAGGCGTGGTTTTCATCCGATTTGGTTGAATTTCATACTTAGAGTGCACTTTAAATATCGGAGCTTATATGCGAAATTTTAAGTAAATATATTAATTTTTGTGGAATTCTAAGAGATTTTACCGTTTTGATAAAGGCACTTTGTATGGGAGGTAGGCGTGATTTTCATCTGATTTGGCTCATTTTCGAACTTGACCTTTATTTTTTAGATAAAAGCTTAAATATTGAATTTCGTGATGATAGCTTGAAAATTACGGCTGTAATCGTGACGACGGACGGACAGACGGACAGACGGACATGGCTAAATTGACTCGGGTGGTGATGCTGATCAATAATATATATACTTTTCTATACCTACCACGCCTCCTTATGGGCGTTACAAACGGAGTGACAAAATGATTATACCCCCATTTACGTTTTTTAAACGTGGGGGTATAAAAATTTGAATGAACCTTTTGCATTCTGCAACAAATAATAATTATTGCATAAGCGATGATAGCAACGTTCAAAATTTACTTGAGTATACTTTTAGGGATAATGTAAAACCTGCTATCAATCTTCATATCCGTAGTTCATGTTGTAACTTTTTATACGTATAACCCAGTGATGCTCACAGAGTACCACGCGTGGTGAGACTCGAAAGCTTTACTCAAGAATCGAAACAAGTACACGATCACCGTTGCCAGATTGGGTGATTTATCGGTTTATTTATTATGATTTCAAAAATGAATAAATCAATGTATGATCTAAACAATACTTCAAGAGTTGACAAAACGGAGGAAGAGTCTTATATGGCTGAAGTATTTTATAAAATGGAACTACGTTTTTTGTAAAAAGTTTTTATTTTTAATGTTGCATATTGAAATATTCTAAATAGTTATAGTCTTTTAAAAAAATGTTCTTTATCAATCAAAATTCTCGTATAAAATGAAGTATCTTTTTATAATTTTTTACAGATCTCAATATTATTTCAATAAATATGAAAATAAGATTTTTTTATATATATATATATTATATAATATATACTATTCACAGCTCTCAATATTATTTGAAAAAAAATGTATATAATTTTTTTTTTCTAATATAATGAATATTTTAGGAAAAAATTGCGATTTTGCCGATTTTTTTTTTCATTGGGCGATTTTGGGCGATATTTTTTTTAAATTTCGAGCTTTTCTCAAAAAAGTTCTGGTAACACTGTACACGATCGAATACACGAAGTTCTTTTTTTTTTTTTTTTTTTTTTTTTTTTTTTTTTTTTTTTTTTTTTTTTTTTTTTTTTTTTTTTTTTTTTTTTTAACATGCAATAACAATCGAGTTTAGCTACTACAGCTTTTTCGCACATTCTCATCATTAACGTATTAAAAGTCACAATCCAAAAATCTTTGAAATTCAATGAAATTGATACTAGTGGCTCGTAATAAGTTAATGTGAGAAAAATTTACCCACCAAAATATGGTTGGGCTCAAGGACAACACAAGACGACACGACTAGCCATGCAAGTTCTCTCAATCAGTTGGCGCTGTAACTTCAAGCAAAAAGGTTCACGCCGCTTGGTCGTGTGTTTTGCACTGCACGAAACGTTTAAGGCATATGAAAATGCTTTGTTGTCAGAACTAGAATAATAACAATGATAATGATAGTGACAACGATAGTGATAGTGATAATTATATTGATACTGAAAATGATAATGATGATGACAATGATAATTATAATACAATTCTTTCTAAATACCTGCACAAAAATTTTTGTCAGTGCAGAGAGTGAGAGAGCTACAAACACAAACTCAAAAGTCGATTATTTTGTAGGATGCGTGTGAAACCACTGGTATAAACACATGCTAATCTTTCAGAAAGATTTTCATCTTTTTTATAGTTTTTTATAGTCACAAAAAAAAATCGTTTGTGAGCTTTAAATGGCCGATAAGACAGTGCAATATTGCTGGTACCATAATAAACAAGATAAAGTATGTCACACTTTTGAACGAAGAGTTTGGCTTAATAAGGCAAGCCTGAAAGTATACTAAGGATAACCAACTGAGCAACTCTATATTTTTCTCAAAACGGTATTAGTTATTGTCACATCTTATGAAAATATCTCAAAAGAACTCACATTAATTATTTAAAACATTTACGTAAAAGATCAATAAATACATTCCGTTGAAAGATTTTTTTGGCGCAATTTGGAGCTCACCAAGTAATGTTCTGCTAAAAATAAAATTATGTTTTTTTTTTTCATATCCACGTTAAATTTGAGTTTTTTTAAAAAATAGAGGTAAACAATATATTTTAAAAATCGCAAAACTGTTTTTCAACATTTACTTAAATAAATAAAAAAAAAAAAACAGGAGGGGAATATCTCTTCCCGTTTTTTTGTGGTAACTCTGTAAAAATATTAACTTTTTACATAATTTTTCCAGTTTTTTTGCATTTTTCGAGTTTGAGGGCCTCTAGACAAAAAGCCATTGAATCTTATTCAAAAATATTTTGCATTTATGCTAATTGAACAATTTTTAAACGATGTAAACTAAAAAAATGTTAAAAAGAGAACATGAATTCTGGTATTTATTTCAACCTTTCAACCACTGTGCACCGTGCTGACACTTATTTTCAAGCGCGTTTTTCAAAGTCGGTGACCAAGATTTCTCGAAACTCAGTGAACCGATCGTTTTGTTTTTTTTTTGCAGGCTTATTTTTTCCATAATAATCTCGTACTTGTCACAGGATTTTTTTCGTAGCTTTGTTCATTAATTATTAGTCATTAGCAAAATAATTAGGAATTTTTGGTCGAAAATCGTTTTTTTACGTTCGAAAGTCCGCCATTTTGTGAAAAATCAATATTTTCAAAATCGGCTATACAAGTACGAGTTTTAAGTATCTAGTTTAATGATATTTTTCATTTTTCTGATTCAGATGAATTCAGGAGGAGCAATCTTGGTCACCGCATTTCACCTTTTTTTTCACAGCGCTCTATAGAAATGCTGTATCTACCTTAGTACTAAATTTATTCTGAATATAAAAAAATTAAACAAACTCTTGAATGTATATGTTTTTATGTATAAAAACCCTTATTTAAAAATATCCCTTAGGTTTCCTTAAAAAAATTCACAAACATGACCTTTTTTTCGGCCTCTGGATATATAGTCCCCCTTAAATGATCATAAATCCGAATTGAAGATTAAGAAAGTGTTATTGTCTGAACTAGAATTCGAAATTTCAATACTTTTCTTAACTTCAGGTAGTTGCAAACTTAGTTTTATAAATTTTAGTAATGAATATTTGACAAATTTAATTGACACTATTTTTAATATGATTAATATGATTATTTAATACTGGAATTTAATATGAACCTAAATTATTAGATACATAAAGGCAAGGGAGATACATTATCCCATAGAATCATCGATATTTTTCATCAGAGTTAATAGAATTCATAAAACTTCCAATAACTCACCTTAAAGCTAAGTTATCCTCTATTCCACACTGTTTTTATATTTTCTCTTTACTGACATGTGAGGTTCACTGACATGTCTCATCTGTGTTCTCGTCTATGAGCTTGTACGTTTTGGTAGGTACACGGAATTTCTTAAAGACTCAATAAAAGGTACGCGTACGTGGAACAATTTTTAATAAGGTACGTGTCCGCTAGCGCGTAATCGTACCTTTTTTAATCGGACCCTCATAAAGGCACCTAACCCACGATTTGGCACTCTGCTATATGTAACTCTGCTATATTCATGAATAGGATAGGCCAGGGTTGATAAATGAGTTTTTCAATTTGGTATAGAAATGTAGAATAAATTGTACTAAATGAAAGAAAATAGTATCGAATAAAATTTTCAAAAAAAAAATAAACAAAAAAAAATATATTTAAATTCAATTGTATGTTTTTTAACAGTTCCGTTATTTTAACATAAGGTTTTAATTTTTATTATAAATCACATATATTTTTATTTTTATTTTTTATTTTTTATAACGTAATCAACATGTCTTATAAGTCATAAAAGTAAAATTCATTGAGATCAATAAAGCTTAGAAGTAAAAACTAAGAACTAAAACTAATAAACAAACTAATATGTAATAAAGAAACTGAACTAATAAACAACAAGTTAAGAACTCTGCTTATAGTTAAAAAACAAATAAATAAAGAAATCAACGTATAAGTTTATGGTAAAATCTTTCAGTCCAGCAATTCTTAACTGTCAGTTAAATTTTTTTTACAGAACATTTTTCATTTGATATATAACTTCTAAAATCAATATTGTAGCATTGTTTTCCCCTATATTTGAGAAAACTCTCTTGTTTTCATTTAAGATGAAATTGGTTTCATTGCTTTTTATTAAATTTTTAATGGAAAATATTCTTACATAGTTTACTAAAGAATTACGTTCTGTATGCGCAAGGCCACCAGCGTGCGCGTCTGACCTTATAGCGAATTTCCCTCCAAGGAAACTGTGACCTCCATTCTGGAAGGAAAGCTACTTTATATTTTTTCACTTGGTGTTTAAGTGATCGTTAGAATTGAAAATATATTATATTCTTATAATAATATACAATTATACTTTTTGCATACATTTGAAACAAATCTTCATCTTTCTTAGCATTTTCCAAAAATTGTTGCGACTTCTCTATGCACCTTCAAAACACAAAAAAAACTAGATTGCTATCAAAAGTTTTGTTCTTAAATTTGAGTTACTTCTTTATAAATATATCCCTTTTTCGTCCAGCGCGTTTCTTTAATGACTGCGAAACTTTTAAGACAAAAGAAATCTTTGCACTGAATGCTCGCCTGAATTCACAATCAAGCCATGAACAAATTTTGGCAGTATTCGTAAAATAAAAACACGGGAACAACAATAGATGTAAGAAAAATATTTATACAAGTGTCGCCTTTGGTCGAAATTCGACCACTTAAAAATCGATTTTTTTTTTTTGTATTTTTATTGAAAATATGTTTGTATTTCTTCACTTATGTGGAAATATAACCGAACTCATACCGTACCATACCCACTACCGTCAGGATATCACAAAAAAGTAACTCCATTCTGAGTTTCCATGTTCTGTGACTTTTACTTCCAAAGCTTTTCGATACAAAAATTTTGAATTATATGGGTGGTTCCACGCCTTCTTGTCTAATGCTCGTTCAATTTCTCAGTCGAAGAACACGACTAAATACGAAGTTCCTATCGAGTTTCATAGATTTGTGGCTTATAGTTCAAAAGTTATATCGAAAATTTGGGCTGCTGAAAAGTGCCACGCCCCTCTTTTAACGACCATCAAATGTAACCAGTGGAATGGTACGTGTGATTTGAAATCGATTACCGATTTCCGAGGTGACCTGTGTGACCTATAACTCTAAAGCTATTCGATATCGCAAATTTGGATTGAATGGGATGTGCCACGTCCACCATAGATATTAGGTGCACTCCTTCTCCCTACTCTTATTGTTTTTTAAAAAATAATTATCAAAATCGGTTGAGAAACACGGAAGGAAATGGTTCTTAACTGTTCTGCCTACGCCTATTTATACATAGATATGAATTTGATTGATTTCCAAAAATATCATCAGGGGTGCAAACATTTTTTACTTAGTTACTGTTTTAAATGTTGCATTTTATAAAAATTTTTAAACTGGCAATGTGGCAATTTAAAAATGGAACCACTTTCACTGAGCGAAATAAAATGTATCGAAAACGCTTCGGTAGTAGGAAAGTAGGACAGTTGTAAAATTGTACCCAAATAGTACAATTGTACCGAAAAAATTATGCCTGGGATAGGCAGGATAGGCAGATAAAAAAAAAAAGAAGAAAATATATAAAACTGATAAACATGAAGACTTGCAAAAACTGTGATTCACTTGAAAATAAATTTCCTGAGCAAAAAATCTAAAATGAATGCGAAAAAAGAGGAAGATATTAAAAAAATTGGATCCAATATAAGTACATATGTTTATAACATTGGTTTTGGATTTCTTAAAATTTTTCATATTTCTTTTAATCTTTCCACTCTTGTATTAATTATATTGAAACTCAATTGTATTTAGAGTTTTGTCCCGTCATTCTGTATCACGAAAAAGCACATTAACGATAAGCAAGAGACGAAAAGCAATCGGTTTTTCGTTCATGCCTTGATTTGTTATACAGCATGATGGCGTTAGTATCTATCTTGTTCTTCTGTGAACTGTTTATCAAGTAACTAGTATTCCTGCCTTGAATTTCGGTAAGAAATTGTAAATGATGACACTCGAATTCGTTCTTTTCTATACTAAGCTGCAATGGCTTTAAAACTTGAATTAATATTAATATAAAGCTATCGCGATATAAGCTTTTATTGAATTTTGAGTGTCTAAATTTAGGCTGTCATGAGAAATAACAAAAGCTCTGATGAACAATATGCTTGAAAAACAATCTTCGAGACTCGATCGTTTATAAAATATCATATTCAATGAAGACAATTTTTTTCGGTGGATACTTTTAGGTGCTATGTATGAAGATTTAAAATTAATTTGACTGGGATTAATTTTTGATTTAAATTGAACCGGCATAATAGAAATTGTGAGTATTATAAGGTAAGTTACCAAACCTTTTCAAGTATTACGAATTTTTTGTAGTTTTTATAATAAATATGTTCACGATATGGTGCAAATAGTCTTTCACCATTGCAAATGTAAAATATATTTACACCTTTTGCAATCACAACAACAAATTGCATTAATTTATTATTTGCTTACTTTTGCATATAAGCTATACCGAAAACCTATTGCATTTATTTACAATACGTTCTCACGTCCTTCCAAATACTCTCTCGTCTATAGGAAAGAATGCCCTGTATTACTGAAGGAATTCGTCAACAAACTTTAATTTTTGTAAAATTTAAGTAAAAACAATTTTGAGAATAGAAAGATAACAAATAACCAAACGGTAAAAACCATTTAAAGAAAAATCTAAAGCCGATTTTAAAGAAGAAGTTAAGCTAGAGGTAAGTTAGATCTCTGTGGCATAACCGGTGGCTTCGATTAATTCTTCTATGTTAAAATTTCAATTACATAATTGTAATAAACAATTGTAATACTAAGCAAATAAATTTTACAATAATATAATTTTGCAAGCTCATTTGCATCATATCGTGAACACCCCGAATATTTAAAATAATATTTTGATTGTAATTTTCAAGTTGAAAAAAAATCCTAAAGTTTTACAAAATACGTTTCTTTACCATAAAAAGTTGTTGTAATCGTAAGAGATACTGTATGCGAAAGAGTGAAAAAATCACCTTTCAGTGTCAGAAGTAATTAATTTTATTCGAGAAATTCCTGCTGACGAAATTAGTGAATGTTTGGCATTAATTTTCTGTTTTTCAAATAAATAAAGTAAGATTTTAAAGCAAGAATAATTTTTATGATTTTGTTTTAAAGCTACGCTCAATAAAAATGATAGAATTGAAAACTGTAATAGTTTTGAATAATTTAAAAAAAAATACTTTGACTGTAAGAAAAACTGGAAAACTCTACTTGGCCTAGTGGAGTTGAAAAGTTTTTGGATTAATTTTTTTTCTTGTATTTTACCTTCTTGGCGTATTTTACCTTGTACGTGGCGGCCGTGGCGCAGTGGGTTGAGTGCGTGACCCATATGCTGGGGACCCTGGTTCAATTCCATCTGACACAGAAAGTTTTTTCAATTTAATAAATTGTTCTGTTCGGCCGTCACCTCTCTGCAGACAATGGCAAACCTCAAAAAGTAAATAATGCCATGTAAAGCTCCTTGGGAACATGCACATTAGTCGTTCGGATTCGACATAAAACTAGTAGGTCTCGTTCTCGATCAATTGTGTTTAAACATTTAATAACACGCGGAACAAAATTTGATTAAAGAAGTTCGGTCAAAATCCTTTCAAGGGCTGAAATGGCCAGTTTATTTTTTTTTATTTTTATATTTTACCTTCTTTTCAAAAAATACCTGGGATTTCCCATTCAAACAAACTGTGCTTGTGATATTGTCAAAATATTTTTATTTTTTTTTTTTTTTTTTAAATGGTACATCTATCATCTGGTGCTCAAAAATAACTGAAAGCCATTTGCTGGCAGTTTGTGCGTGAAAGTTTTGTTTTCGAATTCGAATTTCGCACACATCTCATCTTATACTCGACTATGTAAAGAAAAACAACGTTTATAGCGTTCCGCAAGCTACTTATTTACCCGACATAGCTTATTGTGACTTCCCACGACTCAAGTTATCACTTCGCGGAAAGCGTTTTGAAACAATAGAGTCGATAAAGGAGAATTTCAAGATTGGAGAAAGCGTTGGAATAAGTGTATTGCTTGTAATGGAGACTAATTTGTATTAAATAAAAATAATATTGACGAATAATACTGCTCAACAGTGGTTATGCCACACGAACTTTGATAACTAATACTGTTTAAGCTTTCTTCCCTCATTATGAAACTGATTTGTTTTTTTGTTAGTTGGCCTCAGATTTTTTGTAATTTCGGACTTTGTGTTTTTACGACTTCGAACCTGTTTTTATGCTTGGAATCCAAACCACTCAACGCAGAGTAAAAAGAAATTACTATTTTATATACAATTAAAAAAGGTTTTTAGCAGGGTATTTTGTTTTTTTCGGCCATGTTTAGTCTGTGAGATATTAAGGTTCAAAATAAAATGTTCGATTTTTTTGTTAAAAATTTTGACTTTTACAAGAATTTTTTTTATATTTTAAGCCATATTTAAAACAATGTAATTTTATCGTATTCTATATTGAATTCCCTTAATTCTAATACCAAAAATATAAACATTCTCCGTGAGGAACAATTAAAATAAATTATAAAAACTTTTGAACAAAAAAAAAAAAACCGACTTCAAAATCACGTCCCATATGGGGATATCCCATTCAAAAATTTTTGAAAAAAACAGACTAAACTGGCCGAAAAATACAAAATACCCTACTAAAAAGCTTGTTTAATTTTATATAAAATAGTAGTTTCTTTTGACTATTTGACGTTTGACCAATTTTTGGAATTTTTAGTCCTAAAACCGTATTTTTGCTAGTCTCTAACTTTTGACAGTTTTGCTATTTTTAGTTCAAAAACTAATGGAACCCATACGTGCCACAATCGACCATTTGAAGTCCTCACCTGAATGTTAAAAGTGATTTTCTCCGTTTTTGAAAACTGGAACATAAAATTTGTTTTAAACATTTAGATATAATTCCACTATGGTTTAGAAAAAGTACCTGTCAAAGTTGGTGTATTGGATTCGCCTTCACACTTACCTGACATATACATTAGAAAATATTGATCATGATCTATCATGAGGCTTAGAACTTTTGTACCTAAGAATTTTTTACCGAAAGTAAAAACTAAAAAGTTCTGAGAAAAATATGCTCGTAGATGATAGGCCTTTTTTCCAGACACTGGGCGTGACAATAAGCTTACAGATATTTCCATCGACCTGTGTTAATTTTCAATAATTTTAAATTCGAACTTATACAAAAATTTCAGTTCAAATCGATATTTGAATTTTTCCAAATGTTTCCTCGGTCAACTTCTTGTATCGTTTCTTGTATTAAGTAAACATTTTGTGTGCGGGCTTGTATTTAGTTTCAAGTTTGAAAATTGATATTCTACCAAATATTTTGCCACAAAAATAAAACAACATATTTTCTTAAATATATAAATTATTCGTTGTTTGAATTCTCGTCTTCAATTCAGTTTTTTTTTTACAAAAAATATACATTTTTTTAAACTAACGATGTACACAGCGATATATCTTAAAATAATTCGTAAGCTTTATCATGCTTCGTCCTGATATACATACATACAAACAAAATGAAGTAGAGAATTGTAATGAAAAAGGAAAACAAAATATTTTAATTATTATAAATTACAATTTGAAGAACTTATTCAAAAAATGCATAAATAGCTCGAATTAACAAATAGATTTTTTTTTTACAGAAAATGACTAATATTCAATTGGGCCGACGATTGCGGTCCAGGTACATTTTTTTACAAATACGCATTAAATTATTATTATCCGTTAATATCTATGGGTATATCACTAAATTTTACAATTTTTCATAAAAATTCCCTCAGTAGTCGAAAAATATCGTAGGTTGGGGATAACTATAACCACTTTGCGTTGATGCTGGTGCGGGAAAGGGTATTTCCGGTTTGGGATATTGATATCCACTTTGCGTGGGCTCCACATACTTTGATATTGTCGTTGGTTTTGTTGGTTCTGGGAATGGTATGGCGGGCTTAGGATATGAATAACCTATGCTGGGTTTTGGTGGTGGGAATGGTACGTCAGGTTTTGGATATGAATATCCTTTTGTGGGTATTGGTTGAGAAGGAGGCGGAATGTATTTGACCTTTGGTGGCACTGCACGTTGAGTTGGTGGCAAATACATTTGGTCTGGTGGATTCATAGGCTGGGGTGGTGGCAAATATTTTGGTTTTTCTGGGAAAGGAATAGCTGGCTTAGGATAGGAATAACCTTTAGTTGGCTGCGGTGAAGGAGGAGGTGGGATGTACTTTGGTTTTGGAGGGCTTGTAGGCTCTGGTGGAGGAAGGTACTTTGGCTTAGGTGGAGTTGTAGGTTGAGGTGGTGGCAAATATTTTGGTTGTTGCGTAAAGGGAACAACTGGCTTGGGATAGGAGTAACCTTTTGTTGGCTGTGCTGGTGGAGGAGGTGGGATGTATTTGGGTTTTGGCGGACTTGTAGGTTCCGGTGGAGGAAAGTATTTTGGTTGAGGTGGATTAGTAGGTTGAGGTGGTGGCAAATATTTTTGTTGTTCAGTAAAGGGAATAACTGGCTTGGGATAGGAGTAACCTTTAGTTGGCTGTGGTGGTGGAGGAGGTGGGATGTATTTCGGTTTTGGCGGACTTGTAGGTTCCGGTGGAGGAAGGTATTTTGGTTGAGGTGGATTTGTTGGTTGTGGTGGTGTCAAATATTTTGGTTGTTCAGTAAAGGGAACAACTGGCTTGGGATAGGAGTAACCTTTTGTTGGCTGTGCTGGTGGAGGAGGTGGGATGTATTTGGGTTTTGGCGGACTTGTAGGTTCCGGTGGAGGAAGGTATTTTGGTTGAGGTGGATTAGTAGGTTGAGGTGGTGGCAAATATTTTGGTTGTTCAGTAAAGGGAATAACTGGCTTGGGATAGGAGTAACCTTTAGTTGGCTGTGGTGGTGGAGGAGGTGGGATATATTTCGGTTTTGGCGGACTTGTAGGTTCCGGTGGAGGAAGGTATTTTGGTTGAGGTGGCTTGGTAGGTTGTGGTGGTGGCAAATATTTTGGTTGTTCAGTAAAGGGAATAACTGGCTTGGGATAGGAGTAACCTTTAGTTGGCTGTGGTGGTGGAGGAGGTGGGATGTATTTCGGTTTTGGCGGACTTGTAGGTTCTGGTGGAGGAAGGTATTTTGGTTGAGATGGCTTGGTAGGTTGTGGTGGTGGCAAATATTTTGGTTGTTCAGTAAATGGAATAACTGGCTTGGGATAGGAGTAACCTTTAGTTGGCTGTGGTGGTGGAGGAGGTGGGATATATTTGGGCTTAGGAGGATTTTTTGGTTGTGGTGGTGGCAAATATTTGGGCTGTGGTGGGTAAGTTGGCTGAGGTGGTGGCAAGTACTTCGGTTGTGGTGGGTTAGTTGGCTGTGGTGGTGGCAAGAATTTCGGTTGTGGTGGGTTTGTAAGCTGTGGTGGTGGCACGTACTTAGGTTGTGGTGGATAAGTTGGCTGTGGTGGTGGCAAGTATTTCGGTTGCTCGGTAAAAGGAACTATCGGTTGTGGATAAAAATATCCCTTCGTTGGCTGTGCGGGTGGCAAATAAGAAGTTTGAGGTGGATTAGTTGGTGCTGGCGGCAATGAAACTGATGGTTTTGGATATGAATATCCTTTGGTTGGTGCTGGTGGCGGTGATGGTGGTGGTGAAGGCACAGTTCTTGTAGGTTCTGGGAAAGGAAGCGTTGGCTTAGGGTACGAATAACCCTTCGTAGGTGCTGGTGGTGGTGGTGGCGGCGGTAAGCGTTTTGTTGGCTCAGGAAAAGGCACCGTTGGCGTTGGATATGAGTAACCCTTCGTAGACACTGATGGTGGTGGTGGTGGTGGTGGTGATGGCGCTTGCCTTGTTGGTTCCGGGAACGGTACTGTTGGCTTAGGATACGAATAACCCTTCGTTGGCTCGGGGAAAGTCACCAATGGCTTGGGATACGAGTAACCCTTCGTGGGCGCTGGTGGTGGCGGTGGCGGTGGTGGCGTTTTTCTTGTAGGTTCCGGGAACGGAACCGTTGGCTTTAGATACGAGTATCCTTTCGTGGGCTCTGGTGGTGGTGGTGGTGGTGGCGGTACACTTCCTGTTGGTTCCGGGAATGGCACTGATGGCTTTGGATACGAGTAACCTTTCGTTGGCTCTGGTGGTGGTGGTGGCACGCGTTTAGTTGGCTCGGGGAAAGGCACCGCTGGCTTCGGATATGAGTAACCCTTCGTGGAGGCTGGTGGTGGTGGTGGTGGTGGTGGGGCCTGTACTCGTTTTGTGGGTTCCGGAAAAGGTACATCTGGCTTTGAATATGAATAACCTTTCGTTGGCTCTGGAAAAGCTATCGCTGGTGTTGGATATTCATAGCCACTTTTCGGTTGTGGTTCTACGAATGCTACTGCTGGCTTGGGATAATCATAACCATCTGGCTGAAACTCGTCATAGTAGTATTGGGCGCAGGATTGTGCTGCTAGTGCAAACAGCACAAGGCTGCTTAGATGGAATTTCTGCAAATATAAAAAGAGAGAAAATTCAATGTTAATGAAAAATCATTCCGTGGAAAACATAGACATAACTGATGTTCTTATTATAATAATTTTATTGAATTATTTTTACTTTTTATAAATTACACTTTGTTTGAAATCACTTTTGATGTTAAGAGTGTTATGGAACAAAATAACATGGAACAGGTTTTGTTTGTGAATTAGTTTTCCTGGTGATTAATGTTTCAATCAATTTTGATTTTAATTTGAGGAGTGCAGCTGGCTGTAAAGAGTGGCTGGCTGTAAATTATCTAATGTGGCTTATTTTTAATATTTTTTATGTCTTCAATGCCTTGACCTGATGTATTTGCTCAGAAAAGGAATCGTTTCCAAGAAATCAAGATATAAATGCAGTTTTTAATGAATTCATCCAGAATTTATATGAATTGACAACATTCACATTTCGGTAGCTAACTGAAACAAAATATGTAGATTTAAATTGAACAACAGTTTTTGGAATTAATAGTCGCACATAACATAAGAGCCAGATAGTGGTAATTATATCGAAATTTATACTAAATTGAAATTTATATCAATTCAATATTTTCTTGAAAAACTGACTCTTAAAATAACGTGTAATTTAAAATTTAATGTAAACGGTTAATATTATGCGTTCCATGTTTAAAACATGATTAATGATTTGATTTTTTTTAAGGTGCTCTTTACATTTTTTTTTTTTTTGTTTTTAAATTAAGAATTAGTTTAAGACAGTCAATTATAGAAAAGTAAAAGATATTGATTAATGTAGTTTTTTTTCAGTCGGGTACATTAAAATCATTCAATATCGGATTGAAAAATGTTGATATAGTTGTTTGGCTCAAGAATTCATTCATCAAAAGCCAGTCAAGGTCTTAGTTTTTATGATGTTTTAGTGCTTTATACAAGACCTTTAAGGATAAAAGGTGTAGAATTCAAGGTCATTACATCTGAATTTAAGAAAAAAAAAAAGAAACACAGAAAAATAGCAAGTATAGCTAAGTTCCTTAAAGAAAATATGTAAATGGGACAATTGCAAAAAAAAACGGATTCAAAGTGGTTTAGTTTTTAAAGTTTTTTGAATTTTCCCGTTAGAGTAGTCGAATTAAGTGAATATTAATGGAGAATTTGGAGTTGTTTTTAGGCCCTGCAAAAAATAATTTTTTATTTGGTTTTTATACGATTTTTGTATTGAACGTCACACAGCAGATATACGGAAAAAATCACTAAAAATTTGAAAAATGCTGTAAATTAAAGCTTAATGTGCTGCTTGTTAAGTTATTTAATAAGTTAAATCAGCTTTTGCAAAAATCGCTATTTCAGTTACAGAAGTAATAATTTTTTACCAATAATACCAACATATTTTACAATTTTAACGGAAAAAAATTAAAATTTTTCTCCAAAAAGATATCAACATAGAGGTTATTTTCGAAGTAGAAGACTTGCAGCAATGAATAATAAAAAAAAGTACAATAATAAGCAATTTAAAAAAAAAACAACGGTGACGTTCAATACATTTTGTGGCGTTCAATTCATTTTGTTATGCTTAACCAAATAATGTAAACTTAATTGGAAGTTTAGCAAAAACAAGTTTATTCTTTTACAAAAAATTAAAAAGTATATATAAAGTAGGTATATAATTGAGCTATACATAAAATTTTCATCCCATTTTTTTTTTAATTTTTAAAAAAAAAAAAAAAAAATAAAAAAAGTCAAAAGTTCACTGAAAAAAATTTTTTAAAATTGACGACAATTGTTATTAATTTGACGAGTTTTGTGTTTAAAAAATAGCTTGCGACAAATTTCGTCAAAGTAAGAGCAAATGTGTTTTCAACTTTTGAAAAACATATGAAAAAAAAGCAAATTACGAACACATTTTTTGAACACATTTTGTTTAATTTTAAGCTAATATTTTTTTTTGTCTGTGTAGTTGAATTTGTATTGAAAATTTATTAAGAATGCACGTTTTACTATATAACTTCTGAACCCTTTAAACTTCTTCTATAAACTATAAAGTTCTTTATAAAATGAAGGTTTTTAACATTGGAAAGGTTATAGAACGTAAAAAAATTAAAATTATAAAAAAGAAAAAAATTAAAGTACGTGTTGCTGGCATGGTATTAAATTTTAAAATTTAGAACGACTCAACTTATTGCAATAGTTTCAAAAATGTTTTACTTTTCCTCAAAATAGATGAGGTAACTTTTCCAATGATGCTATATTAACGGAAATCGGTCTTAAGTTGATTGAGCTACGTTGTCTCTCAATAGACCCTATTTTGGCCGCGAAAAATTATTCTAAAAGTTTATAACTTCGGATTTGGTTTTCAAATCAATAAACCAATACTAGAAAAATATTTGAGAGAAATCGGAGATGGTCAGTGCAACTGATCACTTCAATGTGAAATGGGCGATATCAGTTAGTAAAAACAAAAATCAGGTCAAAGTCAAACATAGGTACTATTATATTTTCTTTCGTTTATATTCTTCATTTCGTTCCTTATCTAGCTTTATTTTTTTCCGGTATCTTCGTGCTCTTTCAGCAGGCGTTAATTTTGCTATTTTACTCTTAAATATGGCGTCCGTGGCGTAGTTGGTTAAAGTGCGTGGCCGCTATGTCAAAGAACCTTGGAGACCCAGGTTCGAATCCCAGCAGCGACAGAAAATTATTTGAATTAAAATAATTTTTCTGTACGGCCGCCACCTCTCTGCAGACAATGGCAAACCTCAGAGAGTAATCAAAATGCCATGTAAAGCTTCTTGAGAACGAGAACATTCCGTTCATCGCCGTTCGGAGTCGGCGTTAAGCATGTAGGTCCGGTTCTCGGTCAATTGTGTACAAACTTAATAACACGCACAACACAATTGATCATAAGAAGCTAGGTCAAAGTCCTTTTAAGGGCTGAAATGGCCAGTTATTTATTTATTTTATTTTTTATTTACTCTTAAATATACAAAAACGAAATTCAAAATGAATACTTCAGCCGGTGGTGCGACATACCTTAAAAGTGATGTACAATACATTTGCCACTTTTTAGTTTTTTTTTTCTTAGGAATTTTAGTTTGCAAATATATGAAAACAAAAGAAATTTATCAACACCTATGAAACAATGATTTTAATCTAACTTTTTTTTTTACTATTTTTGCTTTTATAAAACTCCGCGTGACGTAAAATACATTTAAACACGTGCTTATCGCGATGAACTGAGAAAACACAAAAAAAAAATTTTCTTTAATATTATTTAATCGTCTTAATTTTTAGAATTTCATGAGAACTAATCTCTGCACTTCCTTAATACAACTTACTTGTCATCTACACCTCTCCTAAATTGCAACTAACGAAGCGTAAAAAAAAGTGACGTTCAATACAATGTGCGGGAATTAAATGTAAATCGAAAGCCAAATTCATGATGACAATGTTTTGAGAATGACAACAAAATAAAACATAAGAAATAAAAGAGAGCATTACAAAACAGTAATTATATGTTATATTTTTGCATTGTTTTCAACCTTTTTTACGGTTTTTATCAAAAAGTGTAACTGGGGACACATGTTTTTGTATTAGAAGAGTACGAGAGAGCAATATAATATTCTTTAAAACAATTATGCAAACAATTTTAAGATTCTGAGAAATATGAAAAATGAAAAATATGTTTTTTAAGAATTATAAAAGAAATAGAAATATGTTTTGTTGATAAATATTCTTCAGTGATCACTTTCTCATTTTTTATTTGTTGTTTTTTTTTTTCTTTTTGTTTTTACACAGAGGTAGACGCATTTCGGACTGCGCTCTCTTTCTCATAGCCAAAATTGTCTTTCAATAATAATTTGGAAATGAAAATGAAAAAAATAAATAAAAAAATAATCGTTTTCAGATTTTCTATAGGCAGTCAATTTCGTTTCGACAGTTGCGGCAGTCTGCCTCTCTGAAATGCTTCTACCTTGTTTTTACCTACAAATAGAGCTAAAAGAGCGGGGACAAAACAAAAAGCTTTTTGTATTCAATTGCCCCAAATGAGCTCATGGGCTATATATTTAGAATACAGTCATCAAATATGAGACACAAACCACAACATTTTCTGTGATCTGTTGTATTTTTTAGTTCACTAGTTAATTTAGTAATTTTTTCAATTGAAATATGAAGCTAGCACTAGAAGAGTATTAGAGCACTGGAGGTGCACTAGACCATAAAATTTTTTTTATATTTTTCGAATTGAAATCCATATTTCTGCATCAAATTTCTTCTTTTGAGTGCTTAAAAGCCAGAATTATACCGTTTTAAATATAAGTACCCCACATTGGTCAAAATGGCATGTCACTCAAGTTTTTAACCGATGTCATTGCTTGTCATTGTCATTACACCTAATTGGCCATATTTTAAGTTTTATCCCCCATTAGTTTAAGTTTCTCTGTCTTATTTGATAATTCTAGATTGTTTTACTATATAACACCCACTTTTGTGTTAGCAGGCGTACTAATCTCATATTTTTATCAAATTCTTTTAATTTACCTACTAACTTTCATACCAACTTTTATGCTCCCAGTATTAGTGGATTCCAACTTATATCCATGTTAAGACAATTTCCGTTAAATTAAGTTCGCACACACTTAAAAGTTTGTATGTCATAAAAGTTTTACTTCAAAAATTTCTAAAGCTTTTATGAGTTAATTTTTTTAAACATACGATTTAAAACTAATCAAGCTTTTATCATTAAAAATCTCTAGCCACGAACTCTTCGTAGCCTTGTGCGTTGATGCAGAGCAGTTTTTGAGAACATTTTATATTTCCGAGTAATTAGTAAGAGAATAAGTAACTAAGCTCTTATATCCGCTCAGATATCAATCAAAGTTAAGTCCGCGGTATGCAATTAATTTCAAAACAAAAGACTTAAGACACAAACTCGTGCATTGATGGCATTTATCGCGTAAATATTTAACATAATTTAAAATATTTAAACAACAATAAAAAAAAACAACTTTTGAGCCATTTCTATGCTGTTTAATTAGTCAGTTTTTTTATTGTTAAATAAATTGCCAAATTTCTTAAATGCTATTTAATGTTGGCATAGAAGCATGATGTTACATCATTCAGAAAATTTAAAAAAAGTCATTAATATTATTGAGGCCATTAGATTTTTATATATACACTTGGCAGTGCTATAAAAAGCATTGTGTAGCAAAAATCTACAATAACACCTACACTTAAATTGTAAGCTTCAGTAAGATCATCTTTGGCTGTTTTCGGTTTGCGCATAAATTCTGCCAACACATTTGTTGTTGTATATAATCTGTGGATTAATCTTGGTGATTTTAGTTGGTGCAGTTATATATACAAGCTGAAGCATGTTCACTTTGTTTACAATCTTATGAGTTTATAACATAAAGAGCTTAAATGATTTACAAACTTTTTATACCAACACATATAAAAAAATTGTTTCTATACTACACTTAACTTTCACGCCGATACAAACATTGAAGCATCTGCTTGCAACAGTCAATCAACTTATCTTGATCGCTCAACATCAGCTGTCATTTTCTCATCATTACCAATTTCAACATCATCAACATTATCATCATCATCATCATCATCATCATCATCATTTATCATCATCATCATCATCATTCATCATCATCATCATCACCATCATCATCATCATCATCATCATCATCATTATCATCATCATTATTATCATCATCATCATCATCATCATCATCATCATCATCATCATCATCATCATCATCATCATCAATATCATCATCGTAATAATCATTTTGCATATCATCACCTCTATCATCTAAATTTATGACACTTACTACATCGTGTTTGCCATATTAAAATGTGCTCGAAAAATGGTTCTAGTTGCCTTTTTTGGATTCGTCGTCTTCTTGGCACTTCGTATATGCTACACGGGTACATAATTAATTTTATTTTTATTGAGCTGTTGTTTCATTTTATTAATCTTTTCTATTTCTTTGTTTTTTCTTTGTGTTATGTTATAATTAGTGCTTAAAACTGATGGGTTTTTATTTGTATTTCTTTTTTATATTCAAATATAATTTCAGTGTTGTTTGTGTTGCTATTATTTATAGCAACATAAAACCTTAACATGGTAACAAATATCATTCCTTGCTCGAAATGGGCTTTAAGTGGGTGATTTTGCGAAATATTTTAACTCATAAAATCGTTATAGCGTTAAAGTTGCACTTCCGGTTCTAAAAATAATCATTGAAATTTTATAAAAAGCTGTCAGAGATCATCAACTTTTCTGAAATTTTTTGATGTCAAATAATGCCTTAACTTAAATTTTCTACATGCAGCACCTTGGCATTGTGAAGGAGGATGTGTTTAGCTTCAATGCGTAACTATAACAACCACAGACGGCTGCAAGAGACAGCGGCAACTGTTTTAAATACCAAATAAATTACAACAACAACAACAACAACAATAAGAACATAAACAAAATCATAAAGCGAAAACTGGACGACCTTGAGAGTTTTAACATAGCTTAGCTCCTCTTAGTTGTGACGCATTAAAAAAAAAAAATCGCCATAAAAACTGGAAAGGAAAAGGAAATGATATAAATTCAATTATTATGCGATATTAAATAAATCTTCAACTTATTCTACATATTTGCGCAATGAGCGTTAATGCATCGAAGGTAGTAACAAATTGCATTTAAGCCAAGTAAAGCAACGCACAATTGAACGTTGCGAAAAAAGTTAAGAAAAAAAAACCTCCCCGGATTCTATGGCATTCATTACGAAAAGCTAGTGAAAATCTTCATGAACCTACGCACACTCACACACACAAACACTTATACATGTTCCACACACCCGCAAACAGTTGCCTATACAAACACCCTGACTAAGCGTCAAAATTTTGACAGCGCCATAAGTATTAATCATAACGAGCTTCCGTTTGAAGTCAGCAACGGTTTTGATGACCTGCTGATGCGGACTTGTCTTGCCCTGATGTTTTCTTGTCAGCAGCAACTGAAGCTTTGTTGGATTTTTTCGAAGTTTTTTGTGTGTTTTTTCTAATTTTTCTTTGTTTGGTTTATTTGAATTTGACTTAATGTACCAGAACGTTAAAATTTTATTCTTTTTTTTTTGTTTTTGTTGCAATTCTTTTTTTTTATGTCTCTTCAAGATTTTACAACACGTTATGCAATTTCTAAGCTATTTGATGTGACAATCATGCAGAAAAACAATTGTTTATTTGTATACTTGAAACAACAAAAAAAAAGTAAACAATGGTTACACTGAGAGAATTTGCTGTAATAATTATTTGAGTATTTGAATTTTAGTGGCGTCCGTGGCGTAGTTGGTTAAAGTGCGTGGCCGCTATGTCAACGAACTTTGGAGACCCAGGTTCGAACCCCAGCAGCGACAGAAAATTATTTGAATTAAAATAATTTTTCTGTACGGCCGCCACCTCTCTGCAGACAATGGCAAACGTCAGAGAGTAATCAAAATGCCATGTAATGCTTCTTGAGAACGAGAACATTCCGTTCATCGCCGTTCGGAGTCGGCGTGAAGCATGTAGGTCCGGTTTTCGGTCAATTGTGTATAAACTTAATAACACGCACAACACAATTGATCATAAGAAGCTAGGTCAAAGTCCTTTCAAGGGCTGAAATGGCCAGTTATTTATTTATTTTTATTTTTTATTTGAATTTTGAAGTTATAAGAAAAATTTAGTAAAGTGCAGATTCGGTGCATTTTAAGATACCGTCATAATTCAAATACGCAGTTCTGTGAGTGTAGCTTTATTCTTCCATGAGATATTCTTACATGAAATGTGTAGATTAGGCTGTCCCTTCCCAGCAGTTATTTTGGAGTCAATTGAAAAAGTGAACTAGTTAATTTTTAGCGCAGTTCGCAGTAGCTCTGAAAAAGTACAAAAGGCGTTCAGTGTAGAAAAGTTATCTATGCTTTTGTTTTCAAAAGTATTGCTGACAAAAATAACCGCGTTCTGGCTACTTTTTAAAATTTGCTGCGCACAAGAAAAAATAGTAATAAAAAAATGTCTACAGACAAAATGTTTCAAATGAGATCTTTAGGACCTTTCCATTGCACTAAATTCTTACACTTTTGATATGTTCACTTTAAAACTAGTTAAAAAAGAACCACTTTCAGGCTTCTACGAAAGCAACCAGTTTAAAAATGTTCCTAATACAACCAGTTCAAATATAGGGAAAAAGGAGTGTTTCTGGGGACAATTGTCTTTTCCTACGACATCAACCCGCAAAAAGCGTCAGTTCGTTCAATGTTAAAGGGTATTGAAGTGGAACTAGTACTGGTCCTTTTTGGAACTAGTTCAGAACTATTTCAAATTTGGTCCACTTTTCTGCTGGGATATTTCAAAAAGTATTTTTGAGATTTTTCAAATTTTTTGGAAGAGATTTAGAGGTCGCGCTCATCGGATTTTCCCTAAAAATCAGGTTTTTCGGAGATTTTAGGAATTTCAACCATAAGTTGTTCAATAACAGATATTTTCCAAGACTTTGAGTCATCATTTCAAAAGAGAAATATCAAAACTTTACTTTAATGTACATAAATTAGAAGTGTTGCCAATTTTTTTTGAACATTTTGTTGTACTATATTTTATTTTTTCATGAAATTTGCGACAATTTTTTAAAAAAGTTTCATAACTTTAAAAAATTTCAAAAGTAATGATGCACTTTGAAATATGGTAAAATTTTAAACAATTTAAAAAAAAAAATTGATTTAACTCTTGTCATGCTGAAGTTATAGCTTATACAGCTCTGCAACCGTAGGTTGAATCATTAAAACGGTGGTTAGTTGGTTCATCGATAATGAAATTGCTTAAAATATGCAACATGTAAACCTGCCCTTTCAAACTGCTGGAAGAAAGAGGAGTTAAAAACCAAACATTGCTGCAAGTATGCTTCTCCATCAACTTCAACTATTATTTAAAGGTAAGTAAAAATGATCAACATATCATTTCATGAAGCAAAGAACACTTCAACAACTGCAAGTAGTAAATGATATCGCAGAACGTGGTGTGGCTTTGGCAAGCAGTTACATCAGTCTCAGAATTTCTGAAACTGAAATTCAATATCTTTTACAGGGCATAGAACTGCGGATTCGGTTTTAACCTGGCGAGGGTTTCAACGTATTAATTTTTTCGTTTTACTGATTGACATGATGACTTGATGCCAAAACAACATTTTTTTTTGTGTCGAAGTTGATGGAGAAGTTAATTCTTTGACTAGCTGATTATTTTTTTTAAATTTTCTTCAAAGTGCATCAGAATTAAAGGAGAAGTTAATTCCTTGACTACCTGATTATTTTTTTTAAATTGTCTTCAAAGTGCATGATAACTTTTTTTCATTTTGATGAAATTTTTAAAAGTTATGAAGTGTTTTTTTTTAAATTTTCGCAAATTTCAGGAAAAAAAAAATATAGTACAGCAAAATATCTAAAAAAATTGCCAATACTTCTTGGCATTAATGAACATTAAAGAAAAGTTAGGATGTTTGTCTCTCGAAATGATGATTCATAGACTAAGAAAATGTCTGTTATTGACCAACTTATACTTTAAGTTCAAAACATCTCCTGAAAATTATGTTGAATCAATATAATGCAGTAAAAACAATACAATAATCAAGAACTAGCTTTTTCCCGGCGCGCGTTGCTGCACCCAGCAATTATATCGCAATATAATAATTATATTCGAAATTTTTCTTAGACCCATAGTTTAACACCACTGTAATTTTCCACTGCTCGTTACAGTTTCCCAGTAGCAGGAGATCACCAAATAGTAACTCCATTTTGAGTTTGTATGTAAATACTGCTACTTTTACTTCCAAAGCTATTCGAATGCACACATTTTAATTGTATGGGTGGAGCCACACCCCCTTATATAATGCCCATCCCAGATTTCTAGTAGATGGACATTGCCCAGTTTTAGTACAGTTGCCGACAGTGAGCACAAAAACTAAATTACCAAAATGTAGCCAAATCGACGAAAATCGTAGGAAATATAGCATTTTTATTGATTTGTGGGCGGTAAAAGGGGGTGTGACAGAAATTTAAACCATCTCGTACTTGAAAAAATGTACTGCCGAAATTTCAGCTCTATCAGCTCAGTAGTTTTGAAGTTTCCAGCCATCACACAGACAGCGTTTTGCTTTTTGTATATATATTTTAGATACAGATTATTGGCTATAACTTTTGATTGGTAAGAGATACTAAAATGAATTTTTTAGCTTGTTTATTTTTTCAAAAATATAAAAACACAATATTGGAAAAAAAATTTTGTTCGAAAAAATCAAGGGTAGGCCTTGTTTTTTGAATCACAAAAATGGTTTTTAATTTTTGCGTAAAATTGAAACAAATTTTGCCTATAAATGTTATGGCTTTTAAATAGAGTTGAAAATTTGCGAATTTGAATTTAAATTATTTTTACAACAAAAACAAATTTTGAGCCTTTTTTTGAAAAAAATATTTAAAATATATATACTCAACTAACGGTATTTTAGCAATAAGATTTTTATTGTACTTTGATGAAGCTTAAAGACAAAAAAAAAAAAAAATTTAACAAAGTGTATAAAAGAGCAGCGGAGATATTTGAATCGAAAGTCGCAAAATTAAATTTCTGATTGTTTTTTTCTCATTTTTGATGGATGGATGTTGCATTAAATATATCGTTGTAGTAAAATTTTTCATAGTTTTCAAGATATGTTCAGGTTTTTGATGTCAAAACAACGGACATTTTTTTGATTTTACTAAATTTAAGAAATATTTTATATATTGTAAATATTTGCATATGTAACAAATAAAAATATGCGATTTTGTAAAAAATTTGTACTACAGCACCATCTGGTGTCCAAGGTGGTTCAAAGATGATACTGTCAAAAAACTCATCGTACCTGAAAACTAATATATACCCATTTTTATACTAATCCCATGAGCGATTAAAAAAGCGGTTTTGCAAAAAATGTGTACTGCAGCGCCCTCTGGTGTTCAAAAGAGGTAAAAAAAAATTGCAACAAAACACTCAATCCACATGAAAACCACTGTATACCACTTTTCATTCTAATCGCATAAGCGGTTTGTGAGTTTTAGGCAGTTTTGTAAAAAAATTGTACTACAGCGCCCTCTGGTGTTCAACGTGGATAAAAATTGATAGCCAAAAAATACGCACCGTACCAAAAAACTTCTATACACAAATTTTCATGCTAATCGGATGAGTAGTTTAGGAGTCTATTGCATAGTTACAGACGACATTTAGTTCCAAAGCAATTCGATATCATAAATTTGGCCTGTGTGGCAAAATTCCCCCTTGTCTAATGTTCGCTCAAATATATAGTAATGGCCTCTTGTGCCCATAGCATCTACATATCAAGTTTCACTATCAAAACATGTACAACTCAGGAATAATAATGACTTATAAAAAGTGGGCGTATATATAGTTAGACCACGTCCAGTTTTAGCATAGTTGCCGACAGTAACCATACGAACTTGTTTACCAAATTTTAGTCTAATACGACCAAACCCGTCTTAAATATAGCATTTTTATTGATTTGTAGGCGATAAAGGGGGTATGGGAAAAAGGGGGTATGGAAAATGTTTACTATGCCTTTATTTTTCGCGCAAATGCAAACTAAAGTAAGACTTGCCAAATTATTCCAATATTCCATTTATTTCCAATTATCCTTGCAAATACCGTGCGCACCTGTATTTTTTCACAGCTGTATTGTTGATAAGTTCAATAAAATGCCTATAATTCATGAACCAATACACATACAAAGACCATTTGTACAAAAAAACCTTCGTATTGACGTCACCTTTCATGGGAAATTTCCAGAAACAAAATCGGTTTACGCATTACAGAGAACATCAATTTCATACACAAAGCAACTTATTTTTATATATATATATATATATAGATAGATAGATAAACGCATTACTTTGAGCAGTTAAAAAATTCCTTAATAAATTTTACTTCTTTTATCTTTTTTGTTTTAATTACATACATTAAAAGAAAAATATTTTCATTGATCACTGTGGAAATTGTGAAATGACATTCGAAGATCTTTTTCAATCCTTAAGCTGCTTATTTGATACACATTTTGTCAGTTGGTGTGCATCAACTGAATGTACTTTTATACTTTTAGTTATTCTATTTCCTTAATTTATAGATAAAAATTGTACTTATGATGCTGACATGTGATATTCAATTTATTGAGTTTGTAAAATAGTTTCATAAATTATATTTTAATTTGAAAAAGAAACAAAATTTGATTATTGACAATTTTTACTAACCATTTGAGGCATTTTGAGACTTTCAGAGTCCCCCTTGTTAATCGATTTCTGTCTAAAAATATCCACTATATTAAATGCATAAACAATATAGAGAGCTACTGCAGCAATATTTCAGCAATTTCTTATAGCAATTTTTTTAAGGGTTTTTTTTTCTAACAAAACTTTGTAAAACACTAACATTTTAGAGCTTTGTGGTTATAAATAACTTTAAAAATTTATAGAATTAGCCACAAATCTTGTTACGCTGTTGATTTCGGAGTCATTAGTAAAATAAAATAATTCACTAATCAGAAGAAAGAAAAATAAAAAAAAAGTATAAATTAAAATATAGTCTCTTGACCAGCTTGTTACACATCTGATGATTATCTGATTAATTCTTACTAAAATATTAATATATTCCGATCTTTAAATGTTGAATAATTTATAAAAGTTTTAGAAAGTTGTCAGGAAAGAATAATTTTATAATGATCAATACTAAACTCAGGCCACCATATTTGATCTGCCAACTTTGATTTGAGAATTTTGAAATGAATTGTTTTGCATAAATATAAAATACTACGAATATATAATGTTCTGAGAATTATAAAATATAAAAGTATAAGCAGTCAACAAACTGAGGATACATGTAAAAATCCGATCCCAAGTTTTCATATTTAACCCTTCGATAAGTGACAGTTCCGGTGTCGTTAAACAAGTGACAAGGTCCCTAGGGACCTTCAATGAATTTTTTGAAGTTTTCATAATACATGTGTGTTTTTAGTGATTTGCATGTTGGTTTTTTTAATGCATTAAGTACTAACATACATAAAGAATGGTAACAAACAAATAAAAAGGAAAAATAATAATCATTTTGTTGAGAGTTTATTATTATTTTTTTTTATTTTTAATCAAATATTAAAAAAGTAAAAAAAAATGTGTTGTGCTGCTACTTACCCCCGACCCCCCCAGTAAAATACCCCAGATTTATGGGTATTGTAGTCCAGGATACCCTCGGCTTTTGCTTTTCGCTTTCTGAATTTATTTCACAAGTGTAGTGCACTGTGGACAAAAGCGAGACTGATTTGTGTTTCTTGGGCACATATGAGCACAACTAAACATTGTCTTCGTAAAACCCAAACAATGAGCTGAAAACGGGACGTGCAACACTTTTTAAAAACTCAGGCGAAAGAAATGTTTCATTGAGCGTACTGTTCCAACAAATGCAGTCTTCTGTCTCATCAAAGACAGTGCCACATCCAACGATGAAAAGAAGTTGTCGGCCGTATGAAGATATTTTTCAACCAATTGTTGTACAACATTCTGACCCTGGTTAACTTTGCGCTCCTGACCGGCTGGTTTTGACGGAATATATTGCTTAAAACGTGTGCGACCTTTATACGGAAATAATTGCTCGTCCACGGTCAGTGAATCATGAGGATTTTAAGCTGCTGCCAAATTGGTCTGCAACATCAGCCATACATCATCAATAGCAGCAGTTTTGCTAGTGATTAATCTCTCCGACCGTGAGTTCACGTTATCAAAGCGTAAGTACATTTTTATAGCCATAAATCGATCAAAGAACAATGCGGCTTTGAATATTGCGGCATGTGTTGAACCCCAGAGTTCCTTACCAGGCTCGGTGTTTGAATTAGACAGCCCAGCATACAAAACGATAGCAAAAAATGCATCAAACTCTTTAAGAGTCAATGGTTTCCATACCTTTTGTTTTGTAGGATTTGAAACGTTCCGCGCAGCTATTACTTGATTGGCTTTTCGATTCGTTTCGCGAAGGATGATATGTGCAATATCTTCGGTGATCAATGCAAAAATGAAAGAAAAACACCCAAGCACAATTCAACATATAACGGTACAAGCTCCTGGTATTGATATGAAGATCACCGAAGTACATATTCAAACGAAGGCCAAACGCGATTCAACATGATTAATTTTCGATGCCGCAGAAAACGCAAGTACACTGAAAAAACCGATGCTGTCAAGGCCGTAATTGGACGGCTGGAAAAGTTTTCTGAGTGTATTCGTATGTCGATCAACGCAGTTCATATTTATACGAATACCAAACATAATTTAATAAGAATTATTTTCGAGTTCTTTAAAAAAAAGTACTAGGTCCCTAGGTACCTTGTCACTAATCCGAGTACTAAATATGTTAAAAAGCGAATAAAATACGAATGAGTGTTCGCGTTGCTTCGAAACTTTATTTAATCGATTCAGCATTATTTTTTCTTGGAATACATGCATTAGCTTTCTAAAATATGTGAAAAAAAAGTTATGAACAAACAAAAATCGAAAAGGCCCCTAGGGATCTTCTCACTTATCGGAGGGTTAAATTATAAACAACCAATACATGGATTTTATGTTTTGATTGAATACATATTTATTTATGATATTAATGGAAAAGAATATATATGTGGCGTTCTTTATCAACATTTTTTTTTAATTTGCACTTATTTTTTGACAAATTTTATGCACTTTTTGTTTTATAAAATTTTTCCCTAAAGTTCCTTGTTTTTGAATAACAAATCGTTTAAGTTTGAACATTAAATATTTTTTGGACCCACTTTTTAGATAAATTTACACCTACAAAACATTTTTATTTTTAAGAAAGGAACAAGATTCTATAATTAAATAGAAAAAAACTAACCTAAGCCAATTTTTCAACGTTTCCTTTTTTGGGTAGTAATTTTTCTCCAAAAAAAGTGGACAAAACACCTCTAAATTATAAAAAATTTCAAGAGTCTAAACGGTGGCAAAAAACAGAAATTTCAAGCCGCGGTGGAACTTTTTATCTCAAAAATTCAGACGTTTAGGGGAGGGGGTTGCCGATTTGATAAAGAACGTCCCATATATGTAAGTATTATTTTAATTATGTTACAAAAATCGTAAAAATTTGGTACCAAATTTACAAAAATTTATATTCTATTTACATATTGAGCTAAAATCTTAGATCTTTCCATGAAAAACAAAAGGGATATAAGCATTTTAAGAAAAAATCTGTGTCCATTAGCAATAATCGTTTAATATATCTTCACATACACACAAAATCTGTAACTTCTAGCGTGAACTAAACCAAAGTTATGACACAAAAACCAATGAAGTTTTCAAAGAACCTATATGGCGATAAAAAACTTTGAACTAAGATTTCTCAAAACATTGAATTCCGACATAAGCTTTTATTTTTTTTTGACACAGATATATCATAAATTTTAATGAAAAATCCGAATGAAGGGCAAAAAAGCTTTGAGTCAAACAATTCCGCTACCTTATTTTTCATTTAAATATGTTTCCAAAAGAAAAAATATCCTTCTCAATATTACCTTAATTTTTAGAGAATTAATTTATTTTGGTAGAAAAACATAAAAAGTTTTAAAAAACATTTTTATGTAACTAATTCCGCACAAATAGAAGTATTCACTTTTCTCTGCAAAGAACGTCTCCAGGTGCTGTTTGATAAGACCCTCATTATCAAAGGCCCTCATTCTATGAATTGAGAAATGGGCAATTTTCTACAGTTTTAGATAAATGGAAGGTCCTGGCATCCATAG
Organism: Pherbina coryleti; assembly: GCA_943735915.1. Lineage (NCBI taxonomy): Eukaryota > Metazoa > Arthropoda > Insecta > Diptera > Sciomyzidae > Pherbina > Pherbina coryleti. Next base: position 121,878,119 of record OX030952.1, on the reverse strand, counting down.
ATATTGTTGAATTAATTTTGATTATTCCTATCACAGGTAGAAAGCGTCTTCTTTATTTCTACACTAAAGGATAAACCAATATTTTCTTTGGTTTATCCGAAAACATTGCAAGTACAATTCCTTTCTGTTAAAACACGTTTCCATTTTTATAATGTACTAGCAAATACCCGCTGCTTCGCCGGCGATAAAAATATTAAATATCATTAAAAACTTTAAATCTTAAAATTTAACAGCCGTATTCATATTGAAGTGGGAAGAGTGGAAATAATGGTTTGTGTATTAGATAAATTCAGTGATTTGTTATTTATTTGTCGCAATTTCGTCAAGATTTTGATATTTAAAAATCAATAGTTTTTCTAAGCCATCTGCACTGAAATAATTGTCATTTTATTATTTTTTTTTTTATAAATATTTTGAAATCTTTGACAAATTTTCTTGTTTTTACTTTCTGTTTTTGGAAATTTTTTATATATTTTGAATTTTCTTGACATATTTTCCAAATGTTTGAAATATTTTGAAGAATTTTAATTATTTTTGACAATATTTGTGCTCAAATGAGAGCAAATAATTAAAAAACTGCTTTATGAGAGGTGTGTTATAAACCTTAAAAAAAAAAATTTAAATTTCAACCATATTTAAAAATCCTCTAATTTATAAACAAACATTTTCAAACACTTTCTGACATTTTGTTTGTTTTTGATACATTTTGAAATAATTTGATACATTTTGACAATATTTTTTGTGCTTAGATGAGAACAAACAAATTTTTAAAATGCTTTATCGAGGGTTTATTGAAGGTTTCAACCATTTTTAAAATTCTCTTATTTATCAAGCATTTAAAAAAGCTTTTGAAAGCTGTTGAAACGTTCAACATGAATAATGTTTTTAAATTTTTTTTCGATTTTTTTCTTATGAAGGCTTTGTAAGAGGCTCATAATTTTTTATGAATACGGTTGAATTTCGGTAAAAATGTATATTTGTGTTGGAGCGACTTAGTAGTTCCATCTGAATAAAGTAACCAGCTAACTAATGTAATAAAAAATAACTAAAGTAATAAGCTTTCTGTATCTTCCTGATAATTTTTTTTCATGCATTGGTTCACTTTTCCTAGCACTGTGACTATTGGGGTACTCACAGTTTTGTTTTAACTGGTGTGTTAACTACGCCGTCTGTTAACTCTAAAACATTTTGCCATGTGGCAACTATTTTTGATTTTGTTTTGCATGTAAAAAAGAGATAACACAAACTGGTAAAATTGCCTTGCTTTCCAACATGTTTGTTTTTCGTAGCAAACTGGCATTTCTGAAAGGTATTTTTATTTTATTGAAAAATCAATTAATCAAAGAAAGCTTCTCTTATTATTTTTATTTTAATGAAAAATCAATAAATTAAAGAAAGCTTCTCTTTTCAAAAGGCGTGCCAATTTTAGAATGAACTACGTGTAGGGGTTCTCACAATTTGATTGAAGTATCGTTTTAAAGTTACTATATATCAAGTTTAGAAGGGATCTGTAAATACCCTATATATAAAAATCTCATTTATACGTAAAAATATCAGCTCAGAGGTAAGAAAAATATATGACGGCCTTAGAGAATTGTTATTTTAAAATTAAATATACTATCTTTCGTTTAAGCTGATAAATTTCATCAAAACATTTCAACAGAACATCGACACGGAATTTTTGTCGATGCTTTTATAAAAGTGGCAGTATTTTTACATTCAAAAAGGTGGCAGCATTGGTACCGCACATACATGTTGCTGTCTTTTTTTTTTTTATGGACCTTTCACCGGGAAAAAAGAATCAATTCTCTTCTCCAATATAGATTCTAGAATTGATTATTTTTAACACCCCATCGGGAAAAAGATGCAATTTTATATAAAAAAAGAATCAATTCTCTTCTCCAGTATAGATTCTAGAATTGATTATTTTTAACATGCTGATGTCCTACAAAGAATAGTACATTCTTTTCTCGCTTCAAGTGGAATCGCTAGAGAATCGTTTTTTTTTTCTCTTTTTAAATAGATTCTTTTCATATATGTAATCATGGTTGAATAAATTAGGTTGTCTCGTGGCTGATCGTACTCTCTTCTCAGTACACATAATTGTCAAAATCAATGAAAAGCTACAACAACAACTTAATCGGCTTTGCATGTTATCAATTTACGCATTCAGATTTTGTATGAGTTGTCAACTTCGATTCGACATTTATTGGAACTCGCTCTCACCTATGCGACAACCTTATTTATTAAACCATGTATGTAATACTTCAATATTGGCAGCAAACTAAATTTTTAATGAGTTTCAACTACGAAATCAAAGAGAGATAGCCGACATAAGATTTTGTTGTTTGTATTAGTATATTTGAATAAAGTACTACTATACGTCACAGGGGCGGTTGTTAAGAAAAATGTCTACCCAAACATAAAACAAAACAAAGCATACATATTTGTTTTGCATAAATCATAGGTACGCACCATTATAAAACAATTATAAGGCCAACGCGTGAAATATGATAAAAATTTAAAAAGATAAATTCAAGACAACAAAATTTAAACCATACAACTTGAAACAACAGAAATTTTAAATGAAATTTTTGACAATGAAAGCACCGCTCCTGAGTTTTTTTGTTATAAAATTAAATTTCGAGTACATAAAAAAAAACCAAAAATAAATAAATAACTGGTAATTTTAGCCATTGAAAGGACTTAGACCTAGCTTCTTATGATCAATTGTGTTGTGCGTGTTATTAAGTTTGCACACAATTGACCGAGAACCGGACCTACATGCTTAACGCCGACTCCGAACGGCAAGGAATCTAAAAACATTTTATATATTAGAAATAATTATATGGGTCGTAATCGATTATGGCTGGAATAAAAACGAATCAGTAAACTTTTGCTTGATAGATTCCAATTCATAGGTTTTGCTATAAATGTATATATTCTTTGGAATACATTCTAAAATGTTAGCAATAGAATTCATTCTATTTACAATTTTTGTTTCTAGAATCCATTTTCATTTTGCCGGTGGGACGCTGACGTCCTACAAATAGTAGTACATTCTTTTCTCGCGTCCATATGAATAGCTACAGAAATCGATTCTTTTATTCACTTTTTAAATGCATTCTTTTAAATAAAAAGTATTCATTTTCGGAAATGAGAAAACAAATCAAAACAGACTGTTGCTTTTCTCACTTATGCCAAAATTTGTTTGGTTGATATATTCGTTGATATATTGGTTGATGTAAACTTTTGATTGATATATTCCAATTCATATGTTTTGCTTTAATTTATATATTCTTTGGAATACGTTCTAAAATGTAAGCCAAAGAATATATTCCATTTACCATTTTTTTTTTTTAATCAATTCTCATTTTCCCGCTGGGTTGTTGACTTTTATATATGTTGCTCAAAAAGAGTTTGAAAATAGAGCTTTTGTCTCACAGCGATTTTGACATATTGTTCTATCTCATATATTCGTCAACGTTAGAGTGCTGATATATTGTTATATGAGCGAGAAAATATATAGAGGAAATTAAATTTCAAAAAAAAAACTCAGGAGCGGTGCTTCCATTGTCAATAATTTTTTTTTGAAATTTTTGTTGTTTGAATTTTTTGATTAAAATTTTGTTTGTTAAAATTTAATCATATTTCAGGCGTTCTTATAATTGTTTTATAATGGTGCGTACCTGTGATTTAGGAAAAACAAATATGATTTGTTTTCTTATATGTTTGGGGAAAACGTTTTCATAACAACCGCCCCTGTGACGGGTTGACTTTTTATGTTTTGTGTAGTAATTTTCATATATTCAAATATACTAACACAAACAGCAACATCTTATGTTGTTAAGGCTGTCTCTCTTCGATTTCAGAGTTGGAATACAGAAGTATTACATATACATATCGACTCATAACCGCCAAAATATCTTAAGCGACATAATATCCGATTTATGTTTTTTGATGAAAATCGATAATTTGCGATGGTTTACATCGTCTGTCAAAATTTCATAGGTGTACGAAATTAGATTATGAATTTAAACCAAAAGCAAAAAATTAAAAAAGCACTAAGCACTAAGCAAAGATAATTACAAAAAACCTTCTCCTGTAAAATTTTCTTGTTGGCGCTTAAGATATTTTGGCGGTTATGAGTCGATATGTTCTTCCTTATTAGCTTTGGGCACAACCTTTTTTTGAGATGCACAGAGCTTTAATGAGAAAATTTTTTCTCTCTGAGAATAAGAATAAAGAAATTGTATGGTTATTCTCTTTGGATTTTAATTAATTATTTAAACAATGGCTATTAAATTTATATATCCCATGTCCGAACTGGGCACCATAGCTATCCTAGAGAAAAAGAATTTTTGAAATAGTGCCTGCCATTCTCAAGCTTTTCGCAGCCGAACATACGTGAGTCTTCTTTTATATAATAGTATAGATTTATGAGGGTTTTTTTACAATTCAGTTAGATATGCGGGGCTTATAGTAGATAAATAATATGAACACTTTTGAAAATCGTTTGCATTTCTATACATAGGGTGTATATAATGGTCCACTATATTATGTGTCCTCAAGAATAAACAAAATGAGCAATTATTCTTTCGTTTCAATTATTACTTCTGTGGAAATTACATTTCTAGAATACTCTTGAATTTGGAAAGACATTATTCCTTATCTTACATAGCTCTTCAGGTCATATTTTTCAGATATTCAAAATTGTCTGACTTTTAACATGCTATTTTCTCTCCTATGCAATAGCTTGCAGTCGAACTGTAATTTAAAAAATTTTTTAGTGGTCAGCTCTTTTTTCTCATTTTAAAGTTTTTGTTACTCTCTTAAATTTTTAGTTAAAAACTAAAACTTTTACATTTTTGAAGTTATGTGTTCATATATTAAAAGAAAAATATAAATGTTACATGCAAACTGATGCAAATGAAAAAAGGCGTCCTTAGTTGTCGAGTACGTAGCGTGCTCGACTGCCGGCCCAAGAGGTCCTGGATTCGAATCCTGGCCAGGCTATGGTCCAACACTTTAAGCTTTCTGCATTTTCTATCCTCATTTCTAATCAACTGAAATTGAAAGTTCATCAAGTGGTAGAGAAGTTTGTGGATAGGACTGCCTAATAACTGGAATTGACCGAGGTAAAGGCATAAAACACTTGACTCAGACTCTAATTCACATTTTTCTATAGCTTTCCGACTTCCTATATTCCGACTTTCGACTACATCCGACTCCTTTCCACTAATCAGACTTGACTGAAAAAACTGATCGTATTTTTTGTAATCCTTTGAAATGACAATAAGCCCTTCAAACATTTTCATGTTACTGTTATGAATTCGAAATATTTGGGTAAAAAATCTATATTCTTTAGCTCTCTAACACTTTTAGGGCGTTAAACACATACCTGAAATATGCAACAGTTTGGCAAACTTACTCGATGAACATTTGTTCATGGATGTCTGACTCCCAATTCTGATTTTTGGACAGACAAAATAAAGGGTATTTTTATTATCGAGTGATTTTTCTTCTTTTAAGTTTTTTTTTTCTTTCTCTCCTAGGGGTATATTAGGGGTTAAGGAATATCTAAGGCTTATCCGATCTTTCACTCTGCCTATTATTCAGAGTAATATTTAGAACTTTGTAACATGCTCGTCTTTTGGTTTTGGCTTCCTGAACTCTCCCCCTTGGCATAATTCGGTATCATCCAAAAAGGATTTTTTTAATATTTTTATTCCTAATCTACTTGTTTATGATAATATATTTGCGATTTATCGCACCTGCCTCTAACCAAATTCTTTCGAAAAATACTCCATTTTTGTGCTGTTTTTGTACAAATGCTTCGTAAATGGGTGAATATATGATGAGTAGAACTAATGATATGTTTTGTTTATTAAAAATAGTCCCAGCCCACGAAATTTTGCAAAAATTCGTACTGCAAAAATAATTTTTTTATTGAGCTGTTTTGACATAATAATCATAAATATTTCCTTATATGTAACACAAACTTTAAGTCACATATTAATTGACCACAAATGTTGTTTTCGGCTAGTTCTCCGAAAAGATCACGATTTAGTCTGACTGTCTTAATTTGGTCATAAAAAAAAAAAAATGTTATCCAATTGATAGAAAGTCGCTAAGGCAACAAAATTCAAAATGGCTCTGCATCTAGAACAAGATAATTAAAAGTGACATTTTACTCCGCTTGCTGGCTTGAACTTAAGAAATTTAAAAATTTGTTGGTGTTTTGAGTAATTGTTTTCAGTGTGGTTGTCGCATTTCAACACTTGCAACTTGACAAACAAACATTTCCTCGGTCAGTGTGTTACGCATACGCCTAGCACAAAGCACACAAATATCGAACAATTGCACCAATTTAAAAGTCTTTATCTTTGCAAGCTGTTTAGAACACAAACAAAAAATAGTCTAAACAAACAGCAAAAAGCAATCTGGGGAAAACGTTTAAAGTGCTATTTAGCTATTTTTTTTTTTTTTTTTTGTTTTGTTTTCCCTGCAACACTGACACACAATTTCAGTCGCTAAAAGTATCGCAAAAACAATATAAGACCCATAACACATAAAGAATCCACTCACCATCGTTGCGTTGCTTTGTTCTCAAAATAATCCACTTAAGTGTTTGTTTGTTTTGTTTTTTATTTTTTAAATTGTTCGTTGGGTGCTGATACATATATTTTTTTTTTCTAACACCGCTAAATTGAATCGTTGCACTTATTTCAGTTCGTAGTTATTTTTTTGTTTAGAATTATCTCACATATATAGATGCGCACGCGCACACACACATAAACGTTTTCCGAACGCGCCAAACTTCGGTTGAACGTCTTCGCAGCCAATTCTCTTGGCTTTGAATTCTTTTTGGGCGAAGTGAACTCGAGCAATTTAAGACAACAAATAATCAACTCGACGCCGCCACATGCTGTATTTATAAGAAAAGCGAATTCAACTCAGCAGCTGAGCGGCTACGCATGCGCACATCACCGAGAACTTTTGGCCAACTTTTGTTGTTGACGTCTGTTTTGTGCTACGATTCAGACGTTTTTGCGAAAAAAAAACATTACAGCAACAACTATAAAAATTTAAAATTAAAAAAAAAATAGCATCAAAAATAAAACAATAACAGAGGCGTCACAAGTTCAGAGCAGCATCAAGATGCTATGCGCGGAATTTTGAGGCATTCGCATACTCACCACAGTCTATAGCAGCACTAAGATATCACCACACAGCGTCAAAATAACGCTGCGTTAATTTTATTTGATTTCTTTTTGTTTTGTTTTATTTTTTCTTTTGCTTTTATAATTCAATAATTTTTAACGCCAAATTACTTTTTGATTCTAAGTGTTGCGCTTAATCGTTAAATTGGCAGCTGCTCTCATGCCCGTTGGTTGCATTCGCTTGATGTGTTTTTTAATAAGCTTTTATTGTGTTGGTTTACTTGATGCTTAGAATTTATTATTTCAAGTGTAAAGTTTTTATGTGCCGTCATTTATGGCTCTTAATATTAATTTGACAATTCTTTCAGATATGTCATGAAGTTTGTTCGAAGCCATTTTTTTTTTATTATTTGATGAATAAAAATTATTACATTTATATGAAAAAAAACGAAACATAATATAATTGTTCTAACTATATTAGCCCGTTTTAAATACAAATCTTATTCAATAAATATTTCTTAAGCTTTATTTCAGAAGTTTTGCTTGTTCTTTACAGTTATCTAAATTTTATTTGGATAAGTTTTCAATATTGTTATATTTTTTTTTTATGTATGATATATTTATAATTTATTAAATAAAATAATAATTTTTATTTATTATATTATTTAAAAAAAAATCATTACGCATTGACTCATCATAATATATATTCATATGTTATACAAATAGAATAAGCGGTGTGCGCACTCAATTTCGTTCTTTGAAATCAAAAGACTCAAGAAACGAACTTTTTCAGCTAATTTATGAATTTTGAAAAGTATTAAGACTGATGCAGTCACTGGTGTTACTTCTTATAAACACACGTCATAAGTATTCTTCTGCTCGCATTTAGTTAAAAACTGAATAAAATAATGCATTAAAATTCAATTATAGATAATATAATTTTAATGAAAAAATGATTAAATAATTTTTCATATAAAAGTTGTAACAATATTCATGATGAAGAACATAGTTATATTTGCATTTGAACAGTCTTATATTAAGGATGTTTTTGCTGTGACAGGCGATTTTATATTAGTCGGAGCAACGTTTGCAAATTGATGAAATTTATATTAAAAAACACATCGGGCATTGTGTGCGTTTTTTAAGGATACTTTTGGTTAGATGGCTACGTGAACAAAGAGAATTTCCGGCAATCACTGAGGGACCGTGGTGTATGGCGGTCTATGTTGAGTGGGTTAAACAGTGCGTGGACCACTCGATGTCAATTCGAGACCAGGTTTGAACCCCAGGTAAAACCGGAATTTTTTCCAATTTATATTAATTTTTTTGATCAGCTGTCATCTCTCTGCAGACAATGGAAACCTCATAGAGTAAATAATGTCATGTAAAGCTTTTTGAGAACATGCACATTAACCGTTTCGACTCAGCATAAAACTAGTAGGTCCAGTTCTCGATCAATTATGTACAAACATTTAATAACACGCACAACACAATTTGATCATAAGAAGTTTGGTCAAGGTCCATTTAAGAACTGAAATGGCCAAATTGCCCATTTTTTGGTCCTTGCAACTAAAACACAACTATGTCCTTAAGGGAGAGAAAGACATCCATTTTTTTCCAAACAAAAAAATATTTTTTTTTGTTTTTTTTTTGTGATCTTGATAACCCCATGCAACTTTTGAGTCCTCTTAGAATGCAACACATGCACTGTATTTAATTTCAATTTAAAGTTCTCCACATCACACCCTATTGTCATCTTGATCCTAATTCTAATGTATGTTTTTATGTTTTTATCCTGTCCATATTCTTCAGCGTACCGTATCAAATCCCTTTCGTATCCCTTCCTTAATCTTGTCGCAATCTTTATATCAATCATTGTCGTTAATCTTGTCCAAATTGTGTCCAAATGCTTGTTACATTCTCTCTACCAATCCTTCTCCTAATTTGTATCCCTATTTTTTCTACTATTTCTATTTCAATTTTTAATTCTATTTCTGTATCTATTTCTATTTCTATTTCTATTTCTATATCTATTTCCATTTCTAATTCTTTTTCTATTTTTTTTCTTATTCTTATTTCTGTTTCTATTTCTATTTCTATTTACATTTATATTTATATATATATTTATTTATATTTTTATTTTTATTTTAATTTTTATTTTTAATTTTATTTTTATTTTTATTTTTATATTTATACTAGCTTTTTCCCGGTGCGCTTTGCTGCACCTTATCTAGATAAGTTCCGGAAAATGCTGCAATGCCTTCAGCGTTATTATTTCTAAACCATCTCGTACTCGAAACATAGGGGTCGTTCATAAATTACGTGACTGATTTTCAGTTTTCTTTTTATCCCCCTCTGGTACTCTTCGTAATGCATTTCAAAAACACTCCCCTCCACCCCCATAAAGTAGCGTAGTATATGAAATAAAAAAAATAATTGATTAAAAAATATTCGAAAATAGAAAAAATAACTGTCGAAGAGCTAGCAAAGCAAAATTATGCCCTTACTACACGTGTCAATAGTTAACAGACAGTTTAGACGGTCAAACATGAAGATGTAAGGATGAAATCGGTTGTATTAATTTAAATTTTTTCGAGTTTTTTTATTTTTGGTCACATTACTATATCTGGGACCCCCTCCCCCATTCGTTACTTATCGTAGTATATTTTAAAACCTCTCTCTCTACTAAATTGGTAACGTAATTTATGAATAACTCCATAGTTACTGCGCAAATTTGAGCTCAATCGGCTCAGTAGTTTCGGAGTCTATGGCAGCGTTCTCTATTGTAAATTTTTTGCATTTTTCATTTCCCAGTAGCAGGATATTACCAAGTAGTAACTTCATTCTTACCTCTATGTTCTTTGTTTTTTACTTCCATAGTTTTTCTGTGTCATAAATTTGGCTTGTATGGGTGGAGACACACCCGCTTGTCCAATGCATGCCATATTTTCTAGTAGAAGGACATCACCAAATGGTATCTACATTCTGAGTTTCAATTCTTTGTCACTTTTATTTCTATAGCTATTCTGTATCGTAAATTTGGCTTATATGGGTGGAGCCACGCCCCGATTTCGAATGCCCGTGAAAGTTTTTTAGTAGAAAGACCTTCATCTTTATAAGACATTTAGTTCCAAGGCAATTCGATATCATAAATTTTGCCTGTATGGCCAAATTCCCCCTTGTCTAAGTGGGCGTATATATATAGTTAGACCACGCCCAGTTTTAGTATAGTTGCCTAGAGTAACCATACGAACTTGTTTACCAAATTTTAGTCTAATACGACCAAAATCGTCTTAAATATAGCATTTTTATTGATTTGTGGGCGGTAAAAGGGGGTATGGAAAAAAAGGGGTATGGAAACTTTTTACTAAGCCTATATTTTTCGCGCAAATGCAAAATAAAGTGAGACTTGCCAAATTATTCCAATATTCCATTTATTTCCAATTTCCCTTGGAAATATTTCTCCATATACACCATATATGCGCACCTTTATTTGTTCATACCTGTATTGTTGTATAAGTTCACTAAAATGCCTATAACTCATGAACCAATACACACACAAAGACCGTTTATACATAAAAGCCTTCATATTGACGTCTTCTTTCATGGGAAACAGAAACAAAATCGGTTCACGCATTACAGAGAATATCAATTTCATACACAATGCAACTTATTTTTATATATGTATGTATATATAGAATTATATTTATATTTCTTTTTCTATTTCTATATCTATTTCTTTTTAATTTTTATTTTTATATAAATTTTATTTACTATTTTTATTTTTAATTTACTTTTATTTATACATGTATTTGTATTTTTATATTTATTTTTATATTTATTTTTATATTTATTTTTATATTTTATTTTCATTATACCCCACGTTTAAAAAACATAAAAGGGGAAATTAATTTTGTCACTCCGTTTGTATCGCCAATAAGGAGGCGTGACAGGTATAGAATAGTGTATATATTATTGAACAGCATCATCACTCGAGTCGATTTAGCCATGTCTGTCTGTCTGTGATCACGATTACAGCTAAAATTTTTAAGGTATCATCACGAAATTCGATATTTAAGTTTCTATCTAAAAAATAAAGGTCAAGTTCGAATATGAGCCAAATCGGATGAAAACCACGCCTACCGCCCCATACAAAGTCACTTTATCAAAACGGTAAATCTCTTAGAATTCCATAAAAATTCATACAAGAACTTGAAATTTTGCATATGAGTTGTTATTTAATATACACTCTGCGTATGAAAATCAACCAAATCAGATGAAAACCACGCCTACCTACCATACAAAGTGACTTTATAAAAAAGGTAAAATCTCTTTAAATCCCAGAAAAATTAATATATGGACTTGAAATCTTGCATATGAACTTTGATTATAACATGTACTCTCTGGATAAAATTCAACCAAATCGAGTGAAAACTACCCCTACCTCCCATACAAAATGAAAATGTTCTTACAAATAAACATTTTATTGATTGCTAAGACTTTGAATATACTTTGGTTCGGTCGTGGGGGTATTTTAACTTTGGCCCAGTCGAAGATCATTTCTTACTAGTTTATTTTTATTTTTATATTTTGCTTTTGCTTTTGCTCTTGCTCTTGCTTTTGCTCTTGCTCTTGCTCTTGCTCTTCTCTTGCTCTTGCTCTTGCTCTTGCTCTTGCTCTTGCTCTTTCTTTTGCTTTTTCTTTTTCTTTTACTTTTGTATTTGTTGTTGTTCTAATAAATTTGCCATAATGCAGGGTAGTAGTAATAATAATAATGTAGTCGCAAAGTAGTAATTCTATGCTACTAATTTAAACGTTGCCTCAGTGATCATTTTTTTTTTTTTTTTTTTTTTTTTTTTTAGCTTTGAACCAAGGATTTCAGGTGGAATACCTATTCAGTCAAGTCTGCCTTGGTTCGAAATGGGATGATAGATTAGTGGGAAGGAAAGGGCAATCAAGTGAAACACGTGTAGGATGTTCTAAGCGTGGTGGAAAGCCAAAGAAACATGTGAATTTGAATCAGAGGCAAGTATTATGCCTTTACCTCAGTCAATTCAAGTTATAAGGCAATCTCATCCACAAACATACAAACTTCTCTACAATCAACTACAACTTCAAGTTGTAAATATTGATGAATTTTTAATTTCAGTTGATTAGAAATGAGGATAGAAAATTTAGAAAGGTTTTTAAAGCGAAGGACCATGGCCTGGCCGGGAATCGAACCCGTGACCTCTGGGGTGGCAGTCGAGCACGCTACCAACTCGACTACCGAGGAAGCCATAATGCAGAGTAGTAGTAATAATAATAATGTAGTCGCAAAGTAGTAATTCAATGCTACTAATTTAAACGTTGCCTCAGTGATCATTTAGTTTTAAAATCATTTAATAGATTATAGTTGTTTTTAAATTATTTATATAATTATATATATATAAATAAATTGCAATTTATAATTGACTTTATAATTATCATTTGCTTCAAACCTGATTTCTTTCAATACTTCTGATCTTTCTGATTTCTTTCAATACTCCATATTCATACTCCGTTACTCATATACATGCGTTCATAACTCCCAGCTTTCTTGAGTTATGATACCTTTATATAACCTGAAGAAATGGACTTAAACATCAAAAATTTAAAATATTGAAACAATTTAATAAAAAAAGTCTTAATAATTGAGTTGAAGTTAATATTTCCGGTTACCAACTTGTCAAAGTTAAATGTCAAATGTCAGTTAAAAAAAACAATTAACCAAGTTCGCGATTAGCAATTTTTTTTATAATATTCTTTAAACTAGAACCTCATCTACACCTTTAAATAGCCTGATGTAAAAAAAAAGATGAAGATCGATCAATTAAAATCGCAAAATTCAATCAAATGAAATCATTTATTACAACTCCAAATGTTACGAACAGGAAATATTAGATATTTTAAGTTTTTGATTGACTTAGTGTTGCTTGATTTAGGTTGCAGATTGTGATAAAAAATTCAATTGTATAAATGCACAATTTTAAAACAATAGCTGGATATGAACTGTATTCAACTATGAAATGGTTTTTGATTTATGATGATTTAAGTGGCTGCAAGACTTTTGAACGAACGCCTGCTGCGGTCTCTTCAATGATTTGCGTAATTTTGGAATAATACAGTTGTTGTTGTTAATTTTGTTAGTCAATGGTATGAGTACTTCTCTGATATTTCAAAAAATTGTTATTATTCTTGCTTATTCCAAAAATTCTTGGCAGATAGTTAAGGCGAAAACTTCTAAATAAACGTAGATTTTATGTGTGTGTTATGCTCAAGGGTAAAAAAGTAGGCGTACATAAGTATAAAATTTTAATTTGTTATCTTCCTTATGACTTTTTGGACAACAATATTTTTAGTTTGGTCTTAAACTACTTTTAACTAATTAGTGCGTTTATTGTTGTGGTTGCTACTGAGCATGTGGTTGCTACTTTTTGTGAACTGTTTACAGCTGTTTGTTGTTGTTGAGTGCTCAAATCAAAAGTGTTTCTTTTTCGTCTTCAGCTTCTGTTGTTTTAATGTACTTTGTCAAATTTGACAATAAGTGGATAATCAATGAGAACGAAAAACTTCTTTAAAACAACAACTTTAGCTAAATTAAAAGAAGTAAAAATAATTGTGAAGTTCTATTAAATTGTTCTGTAATTGTTAATGTTCTAAAAGTATTGAGTAGTTTGTTTTTATCAAAGTAAGTAATTTAATAACTAAAAAACTTATGCTATCAGAATCTTTTTTTCACTCTTCTATAACTGCTGCCTAAATAAGAACAATCATATTTCTTGACATCCCGTTAACCTTCAGGCATATTGTACCTACATCCGCGTTCTTAACTGGCGTATATCGTATATTTTTCTTTTGACTTTTTAGCCAGCTAAAATTTCCTTTGTGCCTTAAGTTTCTGAAGTAAACCTTGAAGAACAGGATTTCATTGCATCTGTACGACATGAGAACATTTTTCTTCTTCTCCCCTTTGGCTAGTTTTGTTGTTGACTCAGTCAGTATATTTTTAATCTATATACATACATACTTATATGACGATCTCTCATGCCACCTTGAACTGTTTCTATATCCGCTTTGCTTTCTAGATGCAATAAAATCCAAATTAATTTGGTTTTATTGTTTTTAGCTCAATTTATGAAGTGAAGTTTCCAAGTTGTAACCAAACTGAAACATGTTTTCGCAAATTGTTATATTAGTCGCTGAAACAAGTAGCTGGAATTAATGAGCACAGTTTAAGAAACATTCTTTATATTATATTCCCATTTTTTACAGATTAACTTGTTAGTAACGGCATTTCGATGCACATATCTGACTCACTGATCAACTATTTGGGTGATAGAGCAGTCACAACCAGTTGAATTTTTAATTTAACTGAAATCTTATTTTTTAAAATTTTATTTAAATACACTAATACAGATAGAAATGCGAGAGAAAAGTCGTGACTGTAAAGTTTTTCAGAATTAATTTTTAAATAGCCGCCATATATTTCAATGATGCATAAATAAATGCATTGATAAATAATGTTAATATATATTTTTAACTATTTTTTCTTCTGAATTTTTTTTCATATTGAGCACATAATTATTGTTTTAAATCATATTTAGAATGTGAAAAAATAAATTTTTATATATTATGTCTTTTTCTGAAGAATATTGTTGTAAACGTTTATTCAGCATATTTATTATGATTAAATTGAAATCCGAAAAAAATATTTTTCCAGCGAATTTTTAATTTTCAACTATTCAGAACTAATATACGAGTCTTAAATAAAAAAATAATACAATTGGCTGCATCATGGACACACACGTACATTTTGCCGTGGCAACGTATCTTTATCCTCGTCTTTATTATTATCTGTATCCTTTCTCTTTTTTTTTAAAATTGTCCCCATCCATATCTTAATTAGTATGTTTCAAATTTTACTTGTCTTACTCTTTGTCCTAGTTCTTGTCCAAATCCATTTAATAGTCCTTGTCCCACTTCTTCAAGGAATCCTTGTCCCAATCTTTTTATTAATTCTTGTTTTTAATGTTATCTTACTTCTTTTGTTATCTTCTCAATCCTAGTCCAAGTCCTTGTCAGAAACCTTGCCTGAATCCTTGCCTTTTTTTTTTTTTTTTTTTTTTTTGGATTCGCCCGGAAGTAGGAAATCTTCATAGATACGTATGACCCGCGCCATACGCATGCACGATTTACATTCTAAGAAGTTCCCGGATCAGCCGGACTGAATAGAATGCACCTACGTGCTAAAACCTACCACCTGTTGGCAAATAAAAGCCTCCACTAAGCACAATTGCTTGGCCTTTCAGCGGAAATTAAAATTAAATAAAGAAATTTGAAATTTGAAATCTTAAAATTTTTGTGCTTATGTAAACATAATAAGCATCATCGAATAAAAGCACATTCTTCATAACACGAAGAAATACAAGACAACATCCAAAGTAATTTATTAGACTATATATAACCGCATTTATAATTGTAGTCATTCGGCTTGGGGCCACTGTCCAACCCAAGATCCTACGTGGAAAAGAGATGCAACTCTCAAACACCAAACCAATACCAAACATAGCACAGATATACAAATATATATTATGCAGGCACAATATATTTATATATTCGGGTCACTAAAATAAGGGAACACCGAGCTAAAGTTATTATTTGGACATGCATTTGGGCCAACGCAGGTAAAAACTTGTATGGAAAAGAGATACACTCTGACACACCAAGCTGAGGGATACGGTATACATGGTCCCATTTTAAACAAGCTATAGAACTAAAGATCAAAAATAATTTCATGAAAAAATTAAGCAACGAAACTAAATAAAACGAAAACTTAAAGTATTTATCAAATTCGATAATGCTTATATGTTGAATCGTAAAATCTACACAATTATCGCGAGTTATATGTGTTATCGCAATGAATGCGTTAAGTATTCAAATGTAATATCATTTTACGTTTTAAGACATCCACCGAGTCAGAAAAATTTATCAAGTTCAAGTTGCCAACAAGGATGCCTTGACCAAATCCTTGTTCTCGTTCTCTGTCTAATCTTTGTCATAATCCCTGTGCAAGCCCTTGTCTTAATCATTATATTTTTCCTGATCTTAATCGTTGTATAAATCCTTGTCCTCATCCTTTTTCTGATCCTTCTTCTAATCCTTCTATGGATTTGGATCCTTGTTCTAATATTTTGCATGTTTTAGTTTTGATTTTGTTACCTTCACATTAATCTAAGCGCCATGCAAAAAATCCTTGCAAAAATAGAGCATTTACGTTCAATCGAGCGGTTTCCTTCGGGGCCCCATTACGGTATCAAAATTATTTTTTATTATTATCATTTAACCTATAACCCCATTTTTATTATTGTTCCATACAATTTACTATAGTGGCAATGGTCACACAAATGCAACGTTCTTTCATTGTTGTTGCATTTTTAATGTTTAAGCAATTTCCTCCAAGTCAGAAGGAGCAAACATTTTTGTTTTTGTGTTCGTTATGAGGTTACCATAGCACCATTTACCATAGCACCTCCAATACGCGAGTTTAAGGACCCAAAAATTGCTGTCCTAATGTATTAGCACTTGTGATACGCGAGTCCATGTAGCAATATTGCATTTTTGTTGCATAAGATGTATAATAAAGCCACGATCTGACTGCGGCTTAATTTTTTTATTTTTTTATTTTGGCCACAAGCTCGAGTACAAGTCTTTCATTTTCGTTTTATAATATTTACCGTACTGCATATACTCCCCGATCACTAATTCAGTGCAACTTCAATCTCTTAGAATCTCGCATAGAAACAGCTTTATGCCCAGAACTGGGGCATAATATCTTTTACCTTAGTCCAATAATTACACAGTGTGACAAAATGGAACGAAGTTGAAATACCTGGGAGATAATGGTATTTTTCTGGTAGGCCTTGTTGAGTTAAAGAATGTTCTCTACTTAAAATTTGCCGGACACCCCCAAAATCTGGACTTATGGTCAAAAAACTAATTTTACCTACCTTTGCCCACTTATTGGCGTATAACTTACCTGATTGCCAACCGATTTTAAAAATTTAACCGAATCCTGAAAGACGATACTTGAACCTTTTTAACGATATACATACTATTTGGGATAACTTGAGAAAGCTGTGTATATTTACTTTGCAAATACAACTTTTTTCAACTTTTTTTTTGACTTTTTTCAACTTTGACGATTTTTCTATACACTAAATTATATTGAGACCACACTAGTCCTGTACAGATTCATAGAAAAAAATCTATTAGGAATTTTGACAAAGGCCAGTAATTGAAAATGTTATTCAACTTTTAATGAAAAGAGATTCGACAAGACCTACAAGAACTAGCAAGAAATGATCTTCGACTGGGCCGAAGTTAAAATACCCCACGGCCGAACCAAAGTATATTCAAAGGGTACGTACCGGAGGTGGGTGTGGTTTTCACTCGATTTGGTTGAATTTCATACACAGAGTATATACTATACATATATCAAAGTTCATATGCAAAATTTCAAGTCCATATATTAATTTTTGTGGAATTTAAAGAGATTTTACCTTTTTGATAAAGTCACTTTGTACGGGAGGTAGGCGTGGTTTTGATCTGATTTGGTTGAATTTCATATGCAAAGTGCATATTAAATATTGAAGCTTATATGCAAAGCTTCAAGTTCATATCTTAATTTTTATGGAATTCTAAGAGATTTTACCGTTTTGATAAAGTCACTTTGTATGGGAGGTAGGCGTGGTTTTCATTCGATTTGGCTCATTTTCGAACTTGGCCTTTATTTTTTAGATTAAAGCTTAAATATCGAATTTCGTGATGATAGCTTGAAAATTACGGCTGTAATCGTGATCACAGACAGACAGACGGACAGACGGACAGACAAACGGACATGGCTAAATCGACTCGGGTGGTGATGCTGATCAAGAATATATATAGTTTTATATACCTGCCACGCCTCCTTATGGGCGTTACAAACGGAGTGACAAAATTAATATCTCCCCATTTACGTTTTTTAAACGTGGGGGTATAAAAATAGCATTATCTCCCAGGTATTTTGGACTGTCACTCAGTGTTATCCTTTACTGTCATACTATGATTTTTATAATAGCACCTATACTCATTGAGTAATAATTACATGCAACCATGCCGATTAATTTTGAAGAAATTGGATTTTTCTATTTTTTGAAAATCTTTACAGAATGGGGTTAACCCCATGGATGTAAGACTACATGGATTATTATATTTTGCCACACCGTAGTTTTCAGAAAAATTTCTGAATTAATTCTTTATTTTATTTCTTCCAATTAAATTATTTTATCAAGCATATAACCTATCAACTTTTTATGAGTTCAAGATCATTTCCTGCAAAAACTGTTTTAGTTGGAGTTATGTCCCTATAATCTGTTATTTGAGGCAATACAAAGTCAATTTTTCTACTTTCTTAGGGATTTTTCGCATTTTACAAAATTGAGAAACTTCCGCAAGAAAGCATTTCACAATCATATAAGTATTGAAATATTGGAGAAACCTTTGGAGAAAAAAGGTTTAATTTGACAGTTATTAGAAATGCCACTTTTACTTTGTTTGGAATAAGACATAAATGGGAACACTATGTGTAGCCATTTTTCGAAATGATTAAGTTCTCTTGAAATCTTCTCAGAAGGTTTCACAATATTTTTTCTTATTTAAGTAATAAAAATATTGAAAACTAGTAAGATATTATCTTAGACTCGGCCGGAGTTGGCCCCCCACCCCCATCCACGATCCAAAGTATATTCAAAGTCTTTCATATACGGAGTACATGTACATATATTAATTTTTGTGGACTTCTAAGAGATTTTACCGTTTTGATAAAGTCACTTTGTAAGTCCTCAGTTTCGAACTTGATCTTAACTTTTTAGATACAAGTTTAAATACCGAATTACGTGATGATAGCTTAATGGCTAAATTGACTCGAGTGGTGATGCTGATCAAGAAGATATGTACTTTTCTAAACCTACCACGCCTTCTTGTGGGCGTTACAAATTGAGTCACAAAATTAATATGTCCCTCTTACGTTTTTTAAACGTGGGGGTATATATATATATGTATGGGTCAATTGCAAAAAAAAACGTATACAAAGAGGTTTTCATGTTTTGTTTTTAAAGTCTTTTAAATTTTTCCATTAGAGTAGTCAAATTAAGCGAAAAATAATGGAGAACTCGAAGTTAGGCCCTGCAAAAAATTATTTTTTCTATGGTTTTTATACGATTTTTGTATTGAATGTCACACAGCAGATATACGGAAAAAATCACTAAAAATTTGAAAAATGTTGTAATTTAAAGCTTACTGTGATGCTTGTTAAGTTATTTAATAAGTTAAATCAGCTTTTGCAAAAATCGCCATTTCAGTTACAGAAGTAATAATTTTTTACCAATAATACCAACATATTTTACAATTTTAACGGGAAAAAATTAAAATTTTTCTCCAAAAAGACATCAACATAGAGGTTATTTTCAAAATAGCAGACTTGCAGCTATAAATATTAAAAAACTGTTAAATAATAAGCAATTTCAGAAAAAACAACAGGGTGACGTTCAATACATTTTCTAACGTTCAAAACATTTTGTTCCGTTTAACCAAATAATGCAAATAAAATTAGGAGCTTAACAAAAAACAGGTTTATTTTTTTACAAAAAAAAAAAAAAAAAACCAAAAGTATATATAACGTATATATTTCAGCTATACAAAAAATTTTCATCCAATTTTTTTTTCTTTATTTTTTACAAAAAATTAAAAAAGTCAATAGCTAGCTGAATTTCTATTGAAAATTTATTAAGACTTCACGTTTTACAATATAACTTCTGAACCCTTTAAAACCACATCTTTATATTATATCATTGGAAAGGTATAACCTAACGTGAAAACGTAAAAAAATGAAAATTATAAAAAAGAAAAAAATTATAGCAATTGTTGCTGGCATGGTATTAAACTTTAACAAATTAAGAATGAGTCAACTTATTGCAATATTTTCAAAAATTTTGTACTTTTCCTCAAAATAGATGAAATTACTTTTCCAATGATCAGTCTTAAGTTGATTGAGCTACGTTGTCTCAAAATAGACCCTATTTTGGCCGCGAAAATTATTCTAAAAATTTATAACTTCGAATTTGGTTTTCAAATCAATAAACCAATACAAGAAAAATATTTGAGCCAAATCGGAGATGATCAGCGCAACTGATCACTTCAATGTAAAATATGCGATATCAGTTAGTAAAAACAAAAATCAGGTCAAAGTCAAACATAGGTATAGGTACCATTCTTTTTGCTTTCGTTTATATTCTTCATTTCGTTCCTTATCTAGCTTTATTTTTTCCCCGGTATCTTCGTGCTCTCTCAGCAGGCGTTAATTTTGCTATTTTACTCTTAAATATACAAAAACGAAATACAAAATGAATATTTCAGCCGGTGGTGTGACATATCTTAAAAGTGACGTTCTTTTAAAAGCGTTTTTTTCTTAGGATTCTTACTTTGCAAATATACTAAAACAAGGAAATTAATCAAAACCCATGAAGAAATGATTTTAACCTTGCATTTTTTTGATTTACTATTTTTGCTTTAATAAAATTCCGCGTGACGTTCAATACATTTTGACACATACTTGTCATGATGAACTGAGAAAACACAAAAAAATTTACTTCAATATTATTTAATCGTCTTAATTTTTAGAATTTCATGAGAACTAATCTCTGCACTTCCTTAATATAACTTACTTGTCATCTATACCTCTCCTAAATTAAAACTAACGAAGTTAGTTTGCTATCATTACAAAACAGTTATTATTTCTTATATTTTTGCGTTATTTTCAACTTATTTTTCACGTTTTTCATCAAAAAGTGTAACTGGGGACACATGTTTTTGTATTAAGCGAGTACGAGAGAGCAATATAACATTCTTCAAAACAAATATGCAAACAATTTTAGTATTCTGGAAAATATATTTTGTCAATGAACATTCTTTAGTGATCACTTTCTCATGTTTTATTTGTTTTTTTCTTTTTGTATTTACCTAAAAACAGAGTTAAAAGAGCGGGGACAAAAAAAGAGCATTTTGCATGCAATTGACCCGTATAAGTTCTTTTGGCCACGTTCGGTTTTGAACACTGGACAGTTGGATATTAAAACTAAGAGCCGCATAGCAAGCACGGGCATCGGCTGTTGTTTATTCATTTGTAACTTACGAAAAGTTTTAAACAATTCGTGATGCAACTACTTTGGTGAATTTAATTTTTTTTGCTATTCGTTGCAATTAAATGTTTCTAACATATTATTAATTTTTTATTATTTTTTTTTTTTTTTTTTTTTTTTTTTTTTTTGTACTTAAAGCATATCATTTTTTGTTGCAGTGTACTAGCGCAAACAAATTAATTAGTTTCCATTACCTTGAGATAAACACTAAAACATAAAATGCAATCAATAATAGGCTACAAATTTTCACGACACTTTGAGGAAATCTCTTCAAGCCTATTTAAATTAGTCATGGAAATTTCAAATTATATTTTGTTTCTTTTTCGTAATGTGTTGTAAAATTGTTAAAATTAACATTTTTTGGCAGATTCCATTGACAGGTGAGCTCGTAGTTTAAAAAATAAATAAAATAAAATTGTAAAGTTGCTCACTTATTGCTTAAGAAACTTCTGATAAAATAACATAAATTCATGTGTGGTGTTGACAAGTATTTTGAAAGCTTAAATGAAATATTGGAAACAATGATTTGGTCGCGACTCTGCTAGCAGCTCATCAACCTAGTGAACATTTGGTAAGTAGGCAATTAGCTTCACACAATAAAGTAAGCATTTTCTGCTGCTTTGCCAATAAATAAATTTAAACAATTTTAAATTATTATTACATGACGAAAAATTTAAGGGAAAATTATTTGTAAAGTAGAAATAAAAACATTATTGCACTTTTTATTTTGGTCAAGATTTCCTACAAAGACAATTAAAGATGAAGCAACAAGTTTTAGAAGCTGACATCACCTATCCATAAGAGCTCAATAGTCTTGATATCAATAAAATCATTTGCACCAATAGCTACTTTTCAAGCAGTCGTGTTAACTTTATGATTAACGAACTCTAACAGCTTTCTTAGCTGCCTCCTCAGAATAGTGATAGAATAACATGCTAACAAAGGCCTTTTAAACTCTACGAGACTAGCTGCGTCAAAAAGCAATGCAATGACAAGTCAGTGTTGGGAACGCAGTGTTAATGAAGTTGCCCCAAAAACCTTCCATTCTGGGGGTTGATCATTGGGTCAAAGACAATCAGCAGAAATGGGTCACAGAAAGCGAACTGATTGGTGAAGGCAACTGAAGTGAAGCACTAACGTTGTTGATTTGTTGACAGTGTGCTGTCTAGATGACAAGATGTCAAGAAAACTTCCTGCTAATACAAATCAGAATTTGGAAAAAATTACACACTGAAGTAAAACTCAAAGCAAAATATGATAACTTTCCCCTTTTGATTCATTTTAGTTCCCCAAATGGATAAGTTGCCCTCGATATGCATATTTGTATCGTTCTTAACCTTTTAAGGTCCATAGTCGTAGTTCCGATTGCATTAAATTTTGATGTAGTCATTGTTGTTAACAATTCAAATATTTTCTGAAAAAAAAAACTTTTAATCTAATTTTCTGTAAGGATCTCTATGGGATGAAACAATTTTGAAATTCCAAAAATTTATTTCCAACCAAGTTTTTGTGATTAAAAATAAATATCGAATTTTTTTAATTTTTTTTTTTTTTTTTGTGAAAAACTTAAATTTTCTAAAGCTCAGATCCTAGAATATTTTCGTCTTATACTCGTAGATAGAGGGTTTGAAAGGCTCCCAAGAAAATTTATATCGTAAATTAGATATAAATTTATATCGGTTTTCGATCACATGATGAAACTTGGAGCGAGTCGAAATTCCCCTTTCCAAAATTCCCGGTATTGAAATTCACCTTCTTAAAATTCCATTTCAAAACAATTCACCCTTTTCAAAATTCTGCTTTTTTAAAATTCTCCTTCACAAAATTCTCCTTTACAAAAGTACCCTTGACAAAATTCACCTTTTATGAAAAAAAGCGTGCGTAAACACATTTTTCTCTATTTTTTTCTTTTCTAAAATTCTGAAAGGTGAATTTTGTCCAGGAGAATTTAAAAAAAGGGGAATTTTAAAAGGTAAATTTTGAAAAGCGGAATTTTGTAAATAGAATTTTGTCAAGGAGAATTTAAAGAAGAGGAATTTTAAAAGGAAAATTTTGAAAAGTGGAATTTTGTAAAAAGAATTTTGTATAAGGGGAATTAAAAACGGCCTAATGAAGTATCTCAGAGAACATCTTAAAGTAACCTAAATGCATACAATACAATGGCAAAAGCAACAGTAAAAATAAAAATCAAAATAAAATTAAATTAAAATTAAAATTTGGACAAGTATTGGCACAAGAATATGAATAAGGATTAGAACGAAGATTGGAAAAAGAATGAAGACAAAGATTTGGATAAAAATTTCGGCCAGGAATAAGATATGAAGTAGGACAAAGGGAAGAGAGTTACACTTTTCAAAACTCCCAGTTTCAAAATTCCCTGCGTCGAAATTCACCTATAAAAAATTCCTTTTTCAAAATTCTCGTTTACATTCCCTTTGACAAAATTCCCCTTTTGCGAAATTCTCTCTCTTAGCAAATTTCTACATTTGACAACTTTACGCTCTCAGGACAAAACTGCAAAAAAAAAGGGAACCTTCATCAAAGCGCGCGCTTTATTCCTCAAAATATAGATCATATTTTTTTTTTTTTTTTGTGAAAGAGAATTTTGTAAAGGGGGATTTTTGTAAATTGGGATTTTGTTAAGGGGGGAAATATACCCAGAGACCGAAAAAAAGGTCGTGTTTGTGAATTTTTTTAAGGAAACCTAAGGGATATTTTTGAAAGGGGGCTTTTATACCTTAAAATATACACATTCAAAAAAATTTTTAGTTTTTTTTTACAAAAAAAAAAATAATATTAAGCCGTATACAGCATTTTTTGTAGAGCGCTCTGAAAAAAGGGTGAAATGCGGTGACCAAGATTGCTCCTCCTAAATTCATCTTAAACAAAAAATTAATAATATTATTAAACTAGATACTTAAAACTCGTACTTGTCATAGCCGATTTTGAAAATATTGATTTTTCACAAAATGGCGGACTCCCGAACGTAAATAAACGACGCTATAAAAAATGAACGAAGCTACAAACAAAAAAATTTTATCCAAGTACGATATTATTATGAATAAAATAAGCCAACAAAAAATCAAAACGATCGGTTCACTAAGTTCCAAAAAATCTTGGTAACCGACTTTGAAAACATGTTTTCGAGAAAAACGCGTTTGAAAATAAGGGCCAGCACTGCGCGCTCTAGAAGGCGATTCACTCACTAGGCTATAACTTTGTTATTTTTTGAGATATCGACTTGAAATTTTCACCACATATTTTTGAGACTTAAAGCTTTAAGAAACTGCAATAAATGTTTTGAAAAAAAGTTCTGGATATAAAATTCCCTTAAAGGGAATTTTGTGAAGGAGGATTTTTTGCGAATGAGAATTTTGCTAAGGACAATTTTAAAAAAGAGGAATTTTGAAAAGAAGAATTTTGAAAAATGTGGAATTTTGTAAAAAAAAAAATTGTGTACAGGGGAAATTTTGACCCCATCCCAGGAAAAAGAGTTGACCAAAGAGTATAGAGTAGAATTGGGCAATTATTAGGACAAGCATAAAGACACGTATTTAGACAAATATAAGCGCAAAGATTTAGAAACAACTAAGGCAATATTTAGGATAAGATTGGGAAAAAGTTAAGGGGAGGTTCTAGTATAAACGTAACGTAATTGCAGGAGTTTTTGTTTTTTTTGAGCGAACGTAAATATTTTTTGAAAATATCTTTTGTAGAATTTATTGATGTATATTTCAGGAACATTACACAATTTTTTCGATGAAAAATAATTCAAAATGGCGGCTAAAGGTCTCGCTATTCACAGACGTCAGCGGCGAAAGCCGATGTGCGCTGTAAACTCTACAGCAATGCCAAGTGATTTGAAACGAAAAAATAAAAAAAAATTGTTAACCTCGATGAAATTTGGGGGGCCTTGTAGATTTTCCTTTTAATAAAACCCTTTTTTTAAAATGGCCGCCTTTGAAAAAAACCCTGTTTTTCCTCCTTTTTCTCTTACTTTAACGTTCAAAAAATAATGATAATAAATACATTTTCAGGATCCTTAGCATGAAAATGAAGCAAAAAACAAAAACAAAAATTTTCTGTAGATTTCTACTAGAACCCTCCCCTTAAGGACAAAAATTGGAAAAAGGAATAGAACATTGATTTCAATACACTAAGAACAAAGATTGCGAATAGGTGAGTAAATTGAACATAGATTAAATCAAGATTTTGGACAAGAAGTATAACAATTATTAGAACAAATATAAGAATAACGATAAGGATAAGGGTAATTTTGGAAATACAGAAAAGCACGGGGAGACAAGCATAACGACAAGACCATAAAGTCAAGGATACCTACGCTGTCGCGCCAAAATCTACGGATGTGGTCACGATACATCCAACCTCTTTCTTTTCTTTTTTTCAATAGACCCATTCTTTTGCTACCGACTTACAAAAGAACACTAGGTAGGATAACTAAATACATGCAAAACAACAACACCAACTCGGTTCTTTATACAAGTTCAGCCAACTCGGTAAACTAATATCCAACTTGATATGCAGTGTTGAAAAGTAAGAAAACTGCTCTATTGTGAATGAGCTCTAAAAAAATCCTTAAGAAATTTCAAGCAAACGTCAAACTCATTTTTTATGTTCATTTTCTCATGTTTATTTCAACAAACTTATCATAATTTTTTTGACAGTTGTTGCCAGTGTTGTTAACCCTTTCCCGCCGGTTGTACTTTATAAAGTACAGCAAAATACGTGGTCTTTAAAAATTGTTTACTCCAAGACCGTTGACCACTATGCGCTCATATTCACATTTTCTTATAGCTAACGGTTGTAGTAACCGTGTTAATTTTTATCAGCTGGCTCAAGAGTCATTAAATGTCATTTTGCTTTCCCGGAAAAATTGTGAAATTTAAAATCGAGAATTTTTGTGACCTCTACACAAAAAACTAAAAAAAAAGTGTTTTTGATTGGATTTTATTTCCAATTTGTATGTGATACGTTTTATAAAAAGTGAGTGAACATATAAAAATATATAGTAATGATCTAATATTGCTAAATACAAATTTATTTGTTTTTTATTTTGGTGTACTTTATAAAGTACAACCGGCAGAAAGGTACTAAAAATCGAAAAAGTTGCAATGGTACAAAATCTACGAAAAACGTTTTTTGAAGGCCGAAGGGAGCTCAAAGGGCTTCAGGAAGCTGTTACAGCGCTCTTGGAAGAGGACGAATGAGAGAAAAATGAATCGTCCGATTATAATATAATAATAATACCACCAGAATTAGACCAATTGACTGATTCGGAAGATGTCTACGACCAAGATTTGTTCAACGACGAATTACCAATTGATTTACCTGGAACTATTGAGGTAGAACTCGTCAACAATGAAGATGATGGTTGTGCCACTCACCTTTCGACATCAACATCTGAACCGGACGAGTCAACTACACCAAAATCAATTGGTATCAAGTGGTTATATTTTTTTTTTGTTTCTGTTAATTATTCCACACTTATAATATGTTTATAAATATTTTGGAAGACATCCTTCTAAACAATTTATAAAAGGCAAACCAGTACGCTTTGTACAAAGTTTGGATGCTGGCAAGTTCATCTGGTTTTTGCTATGATTTCGATGACTACTGCTGCAAAAATTCTTCTGAAACTCATTCGATCCTACTTGGTGCACAAGTAATATTAAATTTTCTGGAAAAAATCCCCCATCTACAAAATCACATCGTTTTTTTTGACAATTTATTTACTACACATGCTCTAATGAAACTACTTAAGGATATGCGCAAGTGGAACTGTACGTGAAAATCGATTCAATAACTACAAACTGGAGCAAAATAAAATTTTCGCCAAGAAACCTCGTGGTACTTTCGATTATCGATGCGATACGACGAATGATGTACTAGCAGTGAAATGGGTGGACAACAGTGTGTGTTCAATGCTAACTTACTATGACACTGTGATGCCATTGAAAAGTGTAAATCGTTGGTCAAGAGAAAATCGTAGCAAGGTGAATGTGTCACAGCCAAATGTGTATGCTACATACAATTCGAATATGGGAGGGGTCGATTATGTTGATCAAATAGCTCTGAAGGGGAAAAAATTGTGGTTTTTTGAATGATTTTCACATATCTCAATGATGTGTTTGTTACCAACGCTTGAAAATTATATATGTTATGTAATCCTGACTCTGGCGAATATAAACCACAGTTGAATTTCCGACGTGCAATCTTTCGTAAAACTTTAATTAAAGGAAAAGCTACAGCTTCCAGAAAAAGGCGCCATACAGCGTCAGCAGTGGAAAGAGAAGCAAGTGGCCACATTCCAGTAAAGAACGAATCGCAGCTACGATGTGTCGTCTTCCATCAACGAAGCATGTGGTCGTACGCTATATGCAAAAAAACACTTTGCATCAAACGAGGATTCCTTCGCAAAATATCATAATTAATTTTTTTTTTTTTTTTTTTTTGTAAATTCCCTACGGAGAAAAGAACCGGTTCTGAACCTATCACGTGATAGGTTTCCAAGGGAGAGGAATCAGTCCCAATTCTGCCACCAACATATGATACCAACCGGTCCCTTTTACACGGCGTTGTCGTTGACAGGGGTCAATTGCCACCTGCTGCTTCACCTTGAACCTGTCCCGTGACCGGCCTCGAAAAACAAATTTGTGATCTATCCCAACTATCGAGTAGTTCGTTGAGCAATTTCATTTGTTCGCTAAACAATCATCTGATATTGCGTTATTCAACTTAGAATTTCCACACGATACAAATATAGCTTTGAGTTTTAATCGATCTGTCTCCGCTTGTATCATATTAAATTGGTCCCGTGCTAAGTAAAATAAAACCTGCCCCGTATCAAGCACATATAATCTGTTCGGTGACAAGTAATATCAGACCTGTCCTGTGATAGGTTATATTTGAGCTGTCACGGGACCAGTCACTTAAGAGCAATTGCCCCTGCTTTCTCCGTAGGGTTTCGTTCCTATAATTATAATTCATGTGTACACACATATAAATAAAATAAATATCTAGAAGATTATTCTCATTTAAAATTTGTTTCTACCGAACAATAGTGTAAGCCAATCCGCCGGTTGTACTTTATAAAGTACAGGCTGGGAAATGGGCGTGGATGGACCCACTTAAAAAAAAAATTATTTATTAATCCAGACCTCAAACTAGCACCTGGTTAAAATTTCATCAAATTTTGTCCATGGGAACTGGGTGCCGGCGTTAAAGGGTTAAGCAACTAAAAGCAAATTTTAACCGAGTTGCAGCGTTCTTTTGTCACTCGCTTAGAAAAGAACGCGGCTAATGTTACTTGATCTTAAAAAGTTGTAAAGGCAGTCTGCCAAATGCATTTAGAATGTAATTAATAATTATCTATTGAGTTATTCCATCTAGTATCATGAAAAACATCTGATTTTCTCATCATCCTCAAATATGTTACCACAACAAAAACTTGCTTGCAAAAAGTTCTGTCGCAAAAATGCTATACATTTAAATAGCCAGATGTTTTTATTATACAAATGACAGATAATGTGTTTTATGGAATTTTATACAAAAAATGTAATAGGCAGACAGTCTAACTCATTGGTATGCAAAGCCTGAAGAGGGACTTACATTTGTTTTCTACTATTTTGTCGATAACTTATTTAGCACGTTTTGATTGTCTTAAGATAAAACGTGAGCACATTTTTTGAATCGAATTATTTGTTTTAAGCTTAAAACACTCGCTGAAAAATATTTGACAACATAAACATTATAACTCTAAAAGGCATATTTTATGTTACAATATTAATAAAAAAATTTCAAGTGCTTCAATTTTGCGCTAAAAAAGCATAATTGACGTCGAAAGGTTATAAATAAGCGTATTAAAAAATATTTTTTTTTTGTTTTTAATTAAATAAAATTAATTATTTCTTTTATTCCCCTGCTTGCATTAAAATAATAAATTTTTTTGATCTTGCTAGCGGATAATAGTTTATTGGCATTTAATATAAATAATGAACGGAAGCAAGCATAAGTCAGACAATTTAGCAAACTGACGGACGCATAGTTCCTTGCGAAATACTAGAAATCATTTTTATTTGTTTAAACATCAACACCTCAGTTTAGAAGAGATATATTGACTATTTAAGCATATAAATCATTGTACGAATATTATGCGGTCATTAACTGTCTTCATTCTACTCTTGACAATGCAAACATCTTAGTCAAAAATAAATATTATTTATGCATTAAAATAAAATGCGTTGAAAATTGAAGAATTATCCAGCAGCTTTTAATACACCATCAATAACATCAATAGCTCATGTACAAAAGAAGCTAAGAATGGCTTAAGACGAAATGACCACAGCTATGTCGAAATTGACCATGAATCGTCAAAGAACCGAGTTTACTGTTTAAGGCAAAACAATTATCATTCCATTGTTAAGCTTTATTAAAATATATTAAGTTGCAGCATTTGTAGCAGCTTTTTGGCAGCGTTTGTAGCGCTTAAAATGAAAACCTTTAAAGTTTTGAATGGTGATGAAAATTAAATTTAACTTAATTTGTGGTAAGAATTAAGCTGGGCTAAGATAGACTTACAAGATATTTTTTTTGTGAAAAACGTTCAACTTGAAGGCACAAAGCAATCTAAGTATATAGATAAAAGCGGTCGTTAATAGTGACCTACAAATACAAAATAGCTAGCTTCTTTTACAGATTTTCTCTAAGAGATCTTAATGTTTGTAATGCCCTTTATGTTATGCGCTTGTGTATTTATAAAGATTATTTTTTCTGTGTGTATTTGTTTACTTATGAATTACGAAATGGGTTAATCCAATCTTTTAAACTATGGCAGCTTTGAAGAATAAAGTTCAAACTGCAGTGTCAAGGTCGTGTATGGGCCAGTTTTATTTTCAGCTATATTGTCGTTAAAGAAGTCATTCACTTGTTTACTATTGAGTACATTCGATGGGGTCGATAACATGCTATTAAAGCAGTTTTGTAGTCAAGACATCGTTACGGCCACAATACGGTATCGTGATCAGGGTGGTGTGGCTAGAAAAATTTAGTGCTGACAATAGCCTGCGATACAAACTCACACGAAGAGAAAAATATTCTAATATTAAGCAGGAAAAGAAAATTCTCAAGTCAAGCAAATTATTCTCGTTATCAGCAAATTGTTAACTTGGATCAAGCATATTCTGTTCTTATGAAATTAAGTTTCTAATATCAAGCAAAACATTCTAGTATTAAGGAAATTGTTTATTTGAATCAAGCAAATTATTCTACTTTTCAGGAAATTGTTTGATTGAATCAAGCAAATTTATCTCAAGCTAATATTTGCTTTAATCAAAAAAATTTTCCTGAGTTTTTAGCAAATTTTTCTTGAATACAACATTTTTTTTTTGACGTGACGAAGTTACGTTTTACAGTGCAGGTTTCCAAAAAAGTTGAAAAATGCATTTTTTCAAAACTCATCGGCGTTGCATTGAATTGTTACTCGCTGAGTATAAGAGCCGTGATTAAAAAAATGGTACGACCGTAAAGGTGAATTCTTTGACTTCATTAATCAAAAATTCAAAAAATCATCGGGACTCGGTGGGAGCTGCTTAACCAACGCAACTGAAAATTTGTTACATGGAATTATTACTCGTAGAGTATTAGTGCTAGGGTTAAAAATATGATACACCAATAAAGGCTTGTTTTAAGTCCTCACAACAAAATTAGACAAAAAATTTCTGACTGAGATGTATTGAATTTTTACTCCGTGAGTATATAAGCTACGATAAATATTTGAAAAAGAAAATGAAGGATTTATGCTTGGCCTTCTGACGTCACCAGGCCGTGAATATAGCAGCTTATGTAACAGAAATGTAATATTGTTGCATGGAATTATTACTCAATCAGAAGACGTGCTACAGGGAATTTTATTTAATGACAGCATAAATGTGTGATTACGCCTCACAACCGAATTAAAAAAAAAAATTCGTATCGTCATGATGTCAGGGTGGCAACCACATAATGCAGTAAAAATGCTACAACCATGAAAAAACGTTGCATGGAATTTTAACACTGTGACTACTGGAGTAACGGTAAATTTTAAGGAACGAAAATGAAAATGAGGTTTTCGGGCATATGGTAAAAATAAAAGAAAAAAAATTGACGGCGTCATGAGGCCACTCAGGGAACCGGCTAATGTGACGCATATGCATTACTTGGCTGGATTAAGTGGACGCAGCTGGGGCAAAGGAGAAGCATATAAAAAAAAGCTAAAGCAACAATAACACGAACAACAACAACAACAACAAAAACTACAATAACAACATCAAAATTCTAGTAAGTTTTGATTTCCACAGTTTTGTCGTGGCAACCAACACTGCTCACAAATAACAAAATATAACAACAAAACCGGACTATGAAACCGGAAAAGACTATGGCATGAATTAGGAAATGGATTGTACGACACATCTAAAACACTAGTTTCCAAACTAGGAAAGTGATTCAGTATATTTGATTAAGTCATGAATTTGGTCACGGACTAAAACAAGAGTTTGAACACGAAATAGGAATATAAGGAAACACCGTTTCGTCAAAACCTACGGGTGTGTCCACGACACAGCCAACTCTTTTTTATATCGAGTGTTTTAAATTTGCTCAATTTTAGCAAAATAATGCTTGAATTGAGAAAATTGCGCTGGAATGTAAACTGATAGCCTATTTGCTTGATTCAAGCATAAAATGCATGATTTTTTCTCTCCGTGTACAGAGCACTGAATGAGGCAATACTAAGTGCAACCTCAGAGGCAATAAACTTTTCGACTACATTCTCTCCGTAGACCTTGTGGTTCGTAATGTTCTCAACAGCCCTTTTGAGCCCTTCATTGGTTTTGCGCTATCCACCAGATAATTAAAAGGTCAGATAAAAGAATGACGTATCTTGGATCTAATATCCCTGTCGAACGAACACTTTTTCAATTTCGGCTGGGTTCAGAGCCCAAACTTTGTGTCACTCGCTTGGCACACGTCTTGAAAGTTGGGTTGTACAACATTTAGTGAAATACTTACAGAAAAAATAAGCGTTTTAGAAGACTCCATCAAATTTGTTAGGCCTTTCATTGAATGTTATGACCTATTCAATTTAAGCTGTGCACTTGACGTTTCAAAAGCAGAACCAATCTCAGTTGTACTAAATATTTTGAATGGGAAATATTTATAATTACATTCAATCTAAGCAGAACGCGAGAGTTACTGCCGAAAACATGGATTAAATAAGCTAGAATAACAACAATTATCACGGAACACTGGTCAAGTACATTCTTCAAAGTTTAATTTCAGTCTTTTACGAAAAAGACAACTGATTAGATCTACAATAGAATGAGTACGTTAGGAACCCTGTTTTTAATAATCTTGTCATTTCTCAATTATAAAAACCAACAAACTGTTGATATTCCTCAACTTCACTGGAGGGTTATGAATTAAATAAAAAAAAAATAAATAAAATATAA
Source organism: Pherbina coryleti (assembly GCA_943735915.1). Classification (NCBI taxonomy): domain Eukaryota; kingdom Metazoa; phylum Arthropoda; class Insecta; order Diptera; family Sciomyzidae; genus Pherbina; species Pherbina coryleti. The sequence goes on along the minus strand of OX030952.1, from coordinate 121,845,197 downwards.
TAATAATACAATACAAAAAAAAAATAAATAAAATAAAGAGGTTATTGCAACAAAATGGCTCAATACAGTTAAGGGCACCATTGACCATGGCGACCCAAAATTTTATGCTTCGCTAAAAATTAAATTACACAAAAATCATAAGAGATATTGAAAAGTTTTTTTAATTGAAAAATAAAATATCAATCTTTGTTAAAAATTATTGTTGTTTTTATCGTCGTTGTTGTTGTTTTTTAATTTCATGTCAAAATAAACTAAACAAAAGTTTATTATATAGCGGGTTTTTGCAACAAAAAATGTTTGCAAATAAAAAGCAAAACGAAAATATGTTATAAACTAATGCCGTTATAGCCGGTACTAGAATTAAACGAGTTATTAAAAAAATAAAGAAATTATAGTATCCGAATATCAAAATTTAAAAAAATTGTACTTTTGAAGACTTAAGATAGATACAGCTCCCCTGTTTTTGGAGCTTAATTACCAATTTACTTATATAGTAACAATTTGTCCAAAAAGTACATCTGAACTATAAAAGTTGTGTTTATACAACGAAGCGAAAAACAAACGAAGTTTTCAGTTGAGAAAAACAAATTTTTCAATTGCTACAATTTAAAAATCATTCGTGTTTATGACAAACGAAATTAATTTCCTGCAACTAGATGATGCGTTTCTCGCAACTGACTTTTATTATGACAACTGTTGAAACGTTTACAAATAACGATTTCAAGCCCGACAAACGAAGTACGTTTGCGAAAAACTAGCGATAAACGAGTTTTTTTTCGTGTGTAAGGACCTTCAAATTTCTACGATAATGATTCGTCAAATCTTTTCATCAAATGTTTGTAGAATAATTACACATTTCCGTAGTTTTGTTATCTTATTAAACTGCTTTGCTGTAATTTAAATTATATAGATTTGTGCAACTCTGTGTAAATAACTTTCGGTTTCGTAAGCAATTGATTTTAAAGTTTGGAAAAATGCTAAAGCTTGCTCGAAAACAATTTTTAACTAAAAATACGAGGATTGCTATTTATATATCTAAACTTTTCAACAGTCAGTGGCAACACTAACCATCTGTCGTTTGCATTGGAAACTTGATAATATTGAAAATACCATTCTTTAAAACATTTTCCATTTTAGCGCGATTTGTGTTATTTAAAGTAACTTAAAAAAAATCATGTCGGGCAAAAACTGGATTTAAATCGTGAATATTTTGTGCGATTATTTTTCGTACCCTGAAAAAAAAAAATTATTTTTGTCAGTGGTGCTATTTTCAAATAAAATTAAATAACTTTTGTCCATAAATCATTACTTTTTGTAGATTTTTTTCTAAATTTACTCCACAATAAATTTTTTATGGATCTGTGTGTGCTTCACATTCCGTTCTAATTATGACCAAAATAAAAAATTTGTCTTAATTAAAAATTGAATGCTACTCTTCTATTAGTTTTTTGGCAGTCGAGAAAGAGGCAATAAAATTGATTTAAACAAACAATTAAGTTGACAAGCACGCATTGCTCACGAAATCCGCATAAATTATACTTTTCAAAAAGTGGGAAAAAAGCCGGCTATCAATTATATAAAATTGATTTATTCGAATGAAACTATTTGGTTCTGACTGATTATAATCCTAAGCTTAATTCATAAAAATGTATGTTGATTTTTCTTTTTTGCAGCTTGTTTTTCTGACGGATTCTGAATCTGAAGTATCATTAATTTGTGCATGGACTTGAAATTTATATGGAATAAACTTGAGTTATTTATCTATGTTGCGTGATTTTGAATATTATGCGAAAGTATTTTAAACAAAAAGTATTAATAGGAGTTGGTTGATTACGAAATTACTACAAGAATGTGAGCGAAAGTTAGAGACAACTTCCACCATAATTAAAAAAAAAACCCGGGGGTCTTGTGTAGGGGGGATACTTAATATAAGGTCTATGCTTTAAAATGTCATTTGATTTTTTTTGTTTCCGATACATGGGAAAGGCCATATCCATCGAACCGTTTTGGATGTCTTTTTTTCATTGCCATTTTCAGGGCCCTCTATATTAAAGCCAGAACTGTATTAAAAAAAAAAAATTATTTTTATAAAGTATGTTTTATATACAATACCCTGTATAAATTTAAAAACAAAAATGTATAAATTTAAAAATAACTTCTTATATCCAAAAAAAATATTTTGAAAACAGCTCTTGTTTTTGGTTGCTACACGTATTTTATACCTTAAAGCGTTTTTGTAAATTAACGTAACACAATTTTATCAGTAAAACGACATGTGCGATCTTTTTAAAGCTAACATAGCTTTATGTTAAATATTTATTTGCGTATCATTTTAATAAATTTTCTGATGGTGCAACTCTAAGACTTCCTTTATGTATTATTATTCCCTTTATATAATATTTAACCTTTGAAGCTTACAACAAATTGTCTAGAGTAAATTTTTAAGTATATTATTATAAAAAATATAAGTTTATAATTAAATTTTTTAAATAAAAAAATCATTCAAAAATTTATTCTTGAAGTTATTCAAATACATGTAATTAAAAAGAATTTTAATCAATTTATAATATTTTTCTTTGTATTTTCTTGGAAAAAGTTTTTTTTTTAGTCCTAATTTTATGCCATGACCTATACTAAAATTCTCTAAAAATTTAATATCACTCTTTTGACTTTTTATGTCTCAAAACTAATATCTGGCCAGCATTAAACAATCAACTGCCCCATTAAACGACTACAAGAAAGTCAGTTCATTGACTTGGGATTAAAAAAATGATCACTAGATATAATTAGTTACCATCACATAAATAAAAAGCATGCAAAAAATAAACTTTGGTATTCATCGAACTTCTCTTCAACTCTACAACATACATTTATGTAAATATAGACAGAATTTATAATGCCAGCATAATTGATGAACCTGATTAATTAATTAAGGCAAACAAAAAAATAATGTTTAACAAAGACCTAAACTAAGATTTATACAAAGGTAGTTTTAAAAACTTTATAGATCAATTTTTGTAACTATGTCTAGTATAGATATTTTCAAAAAAGTCAATAAACTAATCATATTGCCCCATTCGAGAGTATAGCAGAGCAGTTTTTAGAGTTTAAAACAAAAAACTTAAGACACGAACTTGCTGTGTAGCAAGTATTTAAATGGAAGCGGCTGTTAAAATTTACTTTTTATAAGTTAATGCGAAGTTAATGCTATAATTAATGATAGCATTTGCTTAGTCCAGACACAATTTAAATTGTCTTAAGCTTTTTTTAATTACAAATGGTTTGCTTCGAATATAATTATTTTTTTTAAAATTCAAACAGAACTTCTTCCAAAACCTTTCTTTCATCAAAATTTTAAAGTAATTACAATAAATGTTCTATTGTTAAGTAAAATTCTAAGAATCAAAAAATTGTTCACAGCAATGTCTAGTTTTAATTAAAAAAAACCATTTATTAATTTTTTTTATTCCAATTGATGAACCTTATTTTAAGTACTGATGACGTATTCAAGAAAAATAAAGCAATTCAATTTAAATGAAAAATAACCATAGCTCATTTTTTATAAAAAATAAGTGCTTGAACTAGCACATTAACTAATTAGACCCTCATATAAAGCTGAGCACTATTCAGCTACGTTACGCATCGTAGCATATAAATTGATAAATGCTTTTATAGAAGTCAAACCATATCAAGCAGATACATACGAAAACGTGTTACCTTCCAAGCAAAAGCCAACACTTGCAAAACAATCAAGTTAAAAAAATTTTTACAATGTTTTTTTTTATTTTTTTTTATTGCTTTAAGTTTGTTTTTCCAAAGATTTGGGTGAGTTCATTTACTGCTTGGTTGGCTGTCATGAAAGAATTTGTTGAGTTGAGGAAGAGCGCTTAAGATTTATTGCTTTTGTTTCATAAATGCGGCTATATAGATAATATGAAGTGCACCCCATGCTGTGAAGCAGCCAAAATCTGTGCCGCTCCAGTCACATTAATGAAGGTCAGTGTTTATGTTGAGTTTCTTGGTAACTCTGGTGAAAAAAAAACGAAATCATCAATGCTGGTTTCCTAAAAATCAACATTTGTGCGCTTTTGCATACCTACCATATTCTCCATGCTTGCAGCTGGTTTGATCAACGGAAGACGTCAGCTGAATGGAGATTATTTCTCTGCTGTTTATTGACCCCGAATACAAGGTGAGCATAATTTATGCCATTATGTATAAAATGAATACATGTTGTGTGGCAAAAGGACCTTTAGGCACAATCGCGGTTATTGACTTAAACCAACTTAACATTCAAGGATTTTTATACGAAAAAACTCTTAGGATGCCTATAGAACTTTATAGGTGGCCAAAAGTCAAAATTGAACAAAATTGAATTTCTGTTGTATTTTCATTCAAATATATTGATTGGTTCAATATCAAAAACCATCGAAAAGGAGGAAAAGTTGATTATTGTTAATAGTTAATCAGACTAGCTGTCGATTATGCACTAGCAACAACAGCTGTTGTATGTTTAAAACAAAAGCGATAACTTTGGACTGCAAATTTTTTGGTCTGTCTGCTGAAATTTATTTGAATTATCATGCAAAATAGAAACCACTGAGCCAGTTGATATCTTTATGGGCTCAACAATAACACATACATTCACTTTCGGATTGTCTAAACATTTTCGTTATCATTCTTTAATTGTGTAATTTAAATGTTTCTTTTAAAACATTCTTTATATCATTCGAATATTTTTAACAAAAAAAAAAAAAAAAACAAATATTTTATTCACTTTAAATTACTTTACAGAAAAATACATTTATAATGTAATTTAAAAAAAAAATTATTCGATATAATCTCCTTTTTTCTTATAACTTCTCTTAAACGCTTCGGAAAGGATTCGTACGCAGCACGGTAGATTTCTCGAGGGATTTCGTTCCAAATTTTAGTTAAAAGTACTTAAAAGTATTTAAAACCCCTCCAAGTTGAGTTGATTTAGGTCTGTTAGGTTGCTCATCATAACTATATCCACAAAAACAATCATCTAGAGTAGGGGCTAGTAGCCTGGAGACCCAGGTTCGTTGACATAGCGGCCACGCACTTTAACCAACTGCGCCACGGACGCCACTTAAAAATTTACGCTAGACAATTTGTTGTAAGCTTCAAAGGTTAAATATTATATAAAGGGAATAATATAATATATAAAGGAAGTCTTAGAGTTGCACCATCAGAAAATGTATTAAAATGATACGCAAAGCTATGTCAATTCTTGCACGTGCTGCGACTGCGTGTAAGCAGCGGGCGAAATCAATTGCATGATGAATTTGGGGGTGAATTGGATTGCGGAATGGAAAATCCTCTCTGTAATCCTCTCACAATATGCAATCACAAGAGCGCACTTAAGATTGCGTTAGTGCAGAAAAATATGTATTCATCTCACATACAAAACGATCAAAGCTTCAGTGTTCGAGCGAACGTCAAGCAGGAAATATCTGCGCTGGCCTGTTCCTTGATAAGATGACGAAAAATTGTACACTGTACAAAATTTCATGCATGCAAAATGTTTAATGCTTCTGCATCAAACTGTATAATTTTTTTTTTGCAGTAATTTTTTGTTTATAAATTTTTTTTTCAAAATACGACTATTTATAAATCATCTACCCTGAAGTCAGATGTAATTTTTATTTTTTGTTAAAACCATTCAAGATCTATAACAATTTCTTTGTTTCAAAAAATCAAATCTATCATTAGCTGCGTTCGATTCGCCAGTGCTCAACTCAACTACGAAAAAAACGGCTACTCACTTAGCTGTTACTTACTGCATAGTTGGCAACACTTTTGTTTTTACAGATCACATAAAGTCTGCCAATAAATTAATTTTGTTTTTGTACTCATATTACATTTTGACAGAATCTATTACTTTTATCTTATTCCGTACACAAACCAACTAAAAAATAAGAAACTGGCAACGCAACTTTACTCAACTCAACTGATAATTGACCTACTCTATACTCAACTAGCTGTAGACTTTGTTGTTGTTTTCCCGCACAAATTTTGAAATAAGCGACATGAATTGAGTATAGGCTGGCGAATCGAACGCAGCTATTGTATGACTTTTTTTGTTTTTTTTTTTTGTTTTCATTTATCATTTTCCTATGAACCCATTGCCGTCCCATTATAAAATTATGTGCACTTTTAGCCGAGATATACAAACCAAAATTTAAAATGGATTGTTTTCAGCTTTTAACATGTCCGTTTGCTTATCTGTATTTCGCTCTATCCATCTGTCAGTGTGTTTGAATTTTATAATCCGTCCACTACACATTTATTTCATTTTGCAGTATAAATCAGAGCATAGAAAAAATCTCTTATACCTATAAGATTTCTGCAAAAACCACTTTAGCACTACTTTGTTTTCAGTGTGCTTTATAGAAACCGTAAGAGCGAGAGCATGCTGTTGTGAAAAGTAAGTGTTGCATATTTAGCATACTAAGAGAATTGCTTTTTTAAAGGGAGTTTTTTTTTGCAAAAACAACTTCTTGGCATATTATAAGGGTTTCGCAAGAGCATGCAACCATTATAATTCTACATCTGCCTCCTAACATACTTTTAACTAATATTTTTTTAGAACTGAATCACCATAATAAATTTATACTTTTATTTTGTGAGTAATTACTTAAAGCAAGTTTTGGACACAAGACGTTATCGAGATATAAACATGATTAAATTCAAAATATTAAATCGTAAAATTATAAAACGCCCTTTTTTTATATAATTGGCATGCAACATTGATTATGAACTGCTCTGAGCGCAATGAGCACAATTCTATATAATAATTTATATTACTCTCTTCTTACGCTCTATCTCATTATATTTGTGCATGTCCCTCGTTTCCTTTACCATTGAATTTATGAAGCAATGTTGTCGCCCGTGAAGCAAGCAGCGGGCAACCAAAATACACGTACGCAAAATGCCCATACGTGTAACTTTGCCCACCCCTAATCCAGAGGATTTTAATCTGGTTATGCAGCGGGCTATTCCTCCCTGCTAATGAATTCAGGAAAATTCAACTTGCACCATTCCTGGACCAATTTGCTTTGTGAGCCGGATCAGAGTCCTGCTGAAAGCAAAATCAAGCCTCACCGTACAATATTTTGGCTTCAGGAAGAACATGACCAATCAAAACCCCATTCAGATAATATTCTTTATTGATTTTTACGCTCCAAAAACCATTGCTGCAGAATGATCTTGAGATCTTGAAATTGCCCTTGCGTCCATAGGAATCTTCTGTAGCGATTTGCCATAAACGCGTTCATTCACCTTATCAAATTGGGCTGTAGGATAAATAACTTTTCATCAGAAAACACAATTTCAGAATCTGCGTGCTTGCACAACAAATTCTTTGAACGGAACACCCTATTCTTCATGTTATGTTCTATAAGGCCATACAACCTGTGTTTTTTGTAGTCTTTCATGGGAAAATCATCCTGAATAAAATTTCTTATTGTTTTTTCATGAACATTCTCCTCTTTAGCGAGTTTCCTGGGAGAGCGTCTTGGATTACGTTAAATTTTTTTACGAATTCTTTTTATCATGGTTTGAATCCTTACCGTCCGTTTTCTACCACCATTATGTCGCACTTTAATACTACCAGTTGTCTCATAGCGACTAATCATTCTTTAAATAAACTCAGAGTTGACTTTTGAATCTTTTACTTTTCGCAAAATTGAAGTTTTCGTAAAATTTGCGTCCATGATGGAAAGAATGTCCTTAAATGACAGTTAGAAAAAATAATTGAGCATAGAGTAAAACTACACAATACACAGATTACACTTAAATAGGTTCAACATTTCAACATTATTTATAACAGTCTAACAGTGTTGTAGAGATTGTTTTTTCAAAGGACACTTATTTGGCCGCACCCTATAAAGTACGTCCGTAGTTTTTAAACAATTTTTGAAAGTGTTTTTAATTTTTTCTCGGTTCAGAAAATATTTTAAAACTCGAAAAAAATCTCAAAGAACTTTAAGCCCAGCAGAAAAGTGGACCAAATTTGAAATAGTTTTAAACTAGTTCCAAAAAGGACCAGTACTAGTTCCACTACAATACCCTTTAACATTGAACGAACTGACGCTTTTTGCGGGTTGATGTCATAGGAAAAGACAATTGTCCCCAGAAACACTCCTTTTTCCCCATATTTGAACTAGTTGCATTAGGAACATTTTTAAACTGGTTGCTTTCGCAGTAGCCTGAAAGTGGTTCTTTTTTAACTAGTTTTAAAGTGAACATATTAAAAGTGTACACATTTAGTGCAACGGAAAGGTCCTAAAGATCTCATTTGTACCATCTTTTCCATCCACATTCCAGAAAACATTTTGTATATAAACATGTTTCTTTTATTATTTTTTCTTGCGCGCAGCAAATTTTAAAAAGTAGCCAGAACGCGTTTATTTTTTTCAGCAATACTTTTGAAAACAAAAGCAAAGATAACTGTTCTACACTGAACGCGTGCGTGTTTTCTAAGTGCAGAAAAAAATAATTATGAAATGTAATCAAATTTACTGTTGTGAATACGAACGTGTCTTTTATTTTTAGTTTGCTTTAACTCATTTTAAATTTTTTAGTTTAAAAATAAAACAAAAAAAACCATTAACCTTTAAATGCACAAGGCCCCGAAAAAATATATTAAGTAAAATTGAGTAAAAATAAAAACTGCGTTTTTAGTTTAGTTAATTTTTTTTTAAATAAAGTTTTTTTTAAAAAAAAGTGGTTGTATCTTTAAAGATACAATGTGAATTTAACCACATCTAAAATCCCTATTAAAATATATCAAAATGAAAAAAAAATGTTATGAAATTTTTATTAATTCATTTATTTTAAAAAGTTTAAATTATCAAAAGCATGCAGGGAGTGCATACTGTATCTTAAAAGATACAACCAACTATAGTGACCCAGTGAGGTGCCAAATGATCGAAATTTTTTTGAACCACTTAAAGTCACTAAAGGACATGTTTAGAAAGCAGTCAGTATTTTTTCCTAATTAAATTTATTTATCTGTTCCTAGAAGTTAAACTGTTAAAGATCGTGTTTATTTAATTAAAAAAATAACAAATGTTGACTTTATACATAAGTTTTTAAAAAGTATGACAAATAGAAGTAAAAACTATTTTTTTTTAAGCCTTATAATATTCTAAATAATATAGAAACGATTTAAAAAAAAATTTAACCAAAAATATAGCCGTAGGAGTTTTTTGAATGCTTGTATCTTTTAAGATACACGGTGCATTTAAGGGTAAAATTAAAAATCTATAAAACTGCGAAAAAGCTTAACTTCTCTCGTGTGTCCAACGACGCAGTTGTGTTTGTTTTTTTGTTCTACAAAACATATTTTTAATGGATAAGCTTTAATATGGCCTTCAGCTTCTTCAATGAATTTTGCCATCTTGCCCCAATTGAGTCAATTTTGAATTTGATAACACAAAAAAATTCCCAAGGGGCAAAATTTGGTGAAATCAGAGATATAAACGCATATCGACGTTTAAAACGTACCTATAGTTTTATGTCAAGTTTTTGTATATCTGGAAAGTTTGCATACAAGCACTTTAATATGGATAAATAGCATATTAAACTGATTTTCTGTCCCTTCAAAACAAATTTGGCTTACACCATATTGCGAATATCGAAGAACAAAAAATGTTTTTAGAATATCCTATTTTAAAAAATTACAAATCCAGGTAAAGTTCTCTAGATTGAACCCAAAAAGAAATTTATGCTAAGTTATATATTTTCGTTGTATTAAATTTTATCATTTTCATAATTTATAGAAAACAAATATACCTCATTACTTTTTTTAACCATTAATTTGATTTTAAAATTCACCACCAATCGTTAAACTCGCCACAAGACAAAAGACTCCAGAAGCAAACTTGGTGCTGTGCTTGAACAAATCTTTTCCATAAAGCATATTGCTTAATAAATAGTTTAAACGAGATTAATTAAAGCATCCAAAAGCTTTGTTCAGTGCATTCAAAATAAAACAGAAGAAGCTTCAAGTCATAGCTGATCAATTTTATTTCATTGCAACACGCAATTCGAAGTGTTCATTAATTGTTTCATTAACACTTCAAGCAGCTCTTGACAGTCCAAGCTAACGACGTTAACAACCAAAAAAAGAAAAAACAAAAAAAAAAAAAAAACACAGCTTACAGAACTTCATTGAGCCACTGTTACAACGTTATTCCAAGATTCATGGTCAATAACATCTTTTTGTCTGGTGATAATTTGATGCACCATCAGCAGCACAATTTTCTTTTTTTTTTTTTTTATTTATAAATTATTCTGTTGTTATTCCGCCTTCCTGTACCCCTGTTAATCATAACTTTACCTTTAATATTATTTATTATAAATTTTTTAATGTTGCTCTGAACAACAATTTAGCTAGCAATTGAGGAGCTAAGCGCCAAACCTTCAAATTCGGGTATCTTTTGCAGCAAGCAGTTAAAAAATTAAACTGCGTTAATTACGGTTTTTGTTTTTTTTTTACCGCCACACAAAATATTTACATTTCAAATGCATTGTAATTGAAATGAGTTGAACACAAGCCGCACTTGAGACGCGGTATCATTTACATGGCTCTAACTTTGAGTGGTGGGGCGCCAGAGACGCACAGCTAAGAAAGGTTAGACACTTTTATTAAACTTGTGTTGTTGGTGCTTGTTTTTTTAACAAATGACATCTTGAATGGATTTAGTTTAGAGTCGCTTGTTTGTCTTGGTGCCAGAGTTTTAAATATAACCTGAAATGAGTTTACAGCTCATAAAAATTTTAAATATATAAATTACAATTTGATACGATTTTTTTTTTTTCATTAAAATTTTGTTGTTTCATTATTTTGTGTGGGTGGGTTTTGACTGTTGTAGCTTATGTTCAGTTGGTGTTGGCCGTTTGGTGTTGACATCAACAGGCGAGTTCAAGTCCGCGCACTTGAGCTGTTGATTAAGGAGAGATCATTTAAAGTTGTTGTTGTTCTTTATGTTGTTATTTTTGTCGACAACAACGTATTTAGGCTTCACTGTATTGTGCTGGTTAAATGAAAACCAAAAATTAAGCTCAAAAACACATAAAATTAGCAAATTGTTGTTTTTTTACATCATTTATTCAGTCTGCGCATCTTGGGGTCAGCATTTTAGCAACAATTAAATACAGCTTTGAACATTAAGACTATTGTTAAAAAACTAAAAAAAAGAAACCGAAATATAAAAGCTCATTCAACGCAATTGAATTGAAATAGCTTAAGAAACATGCTCTTGCAGACCGGAAGTTAACAGTTTCTCGCGCAGGTTGTATTTAAACCAATTACAACTCATTAATCGCTAGGCTTGGCTCTCCAAAATATCTGTCCGTCCCAAAACTTATAGTTGTTTGTGAAATCCCAACCAAAGTTCGCAATTCCAACAAAGTAAAAATAACAAATCAATGACTATATCAAAAAAAAATTCTTTTCTCGAATTAACTCATTTAAAGGTCATCAATATGAGTCATATTTTAATACGAAATCAAATACTTGTCTGTATTTTGTCACACTTTTGGTCATGAATAGCAGTCACACGTAGCTTAAATGCGGCAATATTGTTGTTAATTTATCGGATTTTGAAATATTTGTTTTGAGTTTATTGAACTTGATATAATTTTTGAAACCTTGTTTGATATGAAAAATTAGAGGTTGACGCATATGATTGAGTCTGCATTGAATTTATCATTAAAAGAACAATCTATAATCTTCTTAAAACACCTGCAATTATCGCTTTGCAAGTGTTTTTATTAATTATATAGAGACAAGTGCTCATTTCCTGCTGCGCCAAGTTTGTGTCTTAAGTCTTTAGTTTTGCATGATGCTAATAAGTTAAGTTGACGTTCTATAAAGTTTAGAACTGTTTTTTTTTTTTTTTAATTTTTATATTAAAACTTAATCTATTTTAGCAACGAATTTTTGTACAGGGTGCTTTTTTTAACTCGAACAATACTTTAAGATTCAATTGAGCTTTACTTTAATATAAACTGAGTTAATGTTTCGTTAATGTTTTCGTTAATTTATATATTTTTAAAGTGTCTAATAAAAAAACAAATATATTGACCAATCATAAATTACAAATAATTCTAAACGTTTTGGGCGAGTTCATTAACTTAACTGCGCTGTTTTTGGGTCAGTAACGCAACAAAGTATGCCAAAAATTCCCAAAACCAGTGACCGATAATATTAAGGTCGCTAAGAACGAGAAAGTTAATTAAAGTTATTAGCGTGCTATTAAAAACGTTGCCGACCTGCAACGAAAGCAGAATCCAGTTGAATAAGCTTGCTTTAGGCAACAATTCTTGAATATAATTAATTGCCTCAATAATTGCTGCTTTGGCCAGCAAGCATTGACATGCAAATGTGTCAAGCTGGCAACAAATAAAATATTTTATTATAAAATAATTAAAAGTGATTTCTTTTTATTTCAATTCTCACACTGCGTCAAAGCAGTTAGCAAAGCTTAGCAAATATTTTCATTTGTTCGAAATAAAAACACATTTTTGAAAAAAAAAATAATAATAGAACTATGCAAATTGTTTAGCAGCTTTATTTTGGGCCTTTATTTTAACATTATTATGTAAAGTTAAGCTTTAAGTTGCAATTATTTCCATTTTGAGTGATGATTTCTGCGTGACCTTCTCTCATCAAAAACGAAAATTAATCTGCGTGTGAAATTAATTAGTTTTGCGTCGAAGTTATGTTATATTTGTGATAACTAAGCGTTTATAGTTTATGAAATTTTTAACGCTCAAGTCATAGAAACTACTCAAGAACATTTTAACTAAATTTAAAATTTATTGATTAAATAAGCAACTTAATGCTATTAATCATCATATTAAAGCATATTTTAGCAATATTTCAACATCGGAAAGATGATTAATTTTGTTCTTTATTTCTTAACTTAGCACTTAAAGCGTTTAGAATATCATTCACCCACGCAGACGCCTGCGCAAACGATATCCCATTCTAAATCTAGTTCTAAAATATGATTCGTTTTTTAGTTGTTTACTTAATACTCGTATTCATTCAAACAAAACTAATTCCCTTTCACAATTCTTGGCAGATTCTTTAAATGAAAGTGAATTTTTGCGATATGCGGAATTGCCATTTTTGGACATGGGACAAAAAACAACTTTTTATAAGTAGTCAGATAAAAACTAAATATAAGGCTCAACGCTGACAAAAATTAAGACAAAATTGCGCAGGATAAATTTTTTGTTAAACATGTTTTTCTTCTGGGAAGGTAGCAGTATATTTTACTTGATTTTTTTACATTTATCTGAAATAATTACAATAACTGTAGAAATAAACTGCCTGAAAAGTCATGCAAGACTACTGATGTGTTGTTGTAGCGGCCAACGAAACAGTCTGTCTAGTCTGCTGTGTGATTTGCTCTATATAGAGCCGTTGTTGTTATTGTTGGTTGTTGCCTTCATTGTTTTCATGTTGTCTCGTTGTCAACATACTTGGCCTAAAGCTCAAATTTTTTGTCAGTAGGAATGAACTTATTTTTTGTTTTGTTTCTAAAAATTTGCAAAAATTTGTAATTTTTTGGTTTTTATTTTTTTTTTTTACCGATGAAGCTGTCAAGTCCGGTTGCTAATTGTTACTGAAATTGATGAAATCTTATATAAATTGTTTAATTTTTAATTTAATTTAATTAACACAAAAACAAGCACGAACTATACGCTGTCTGCATTTAAATAGATCTCTTCTTTCTATGATGGCAATAGTTAAAGCCTCTGAAAAAATATGCTGAGCACGTTTGAGCAGAATAAGCTTTACTAATCACGATTCAATGAAGTGAATTTGGGTTTCTAATTAAATCAACTGTATAGTTATATAAGTAAAGCAAAGTTAAGGCAGGTTCGTATATTTCAGTATCCTGTTTCAAATATTAAATAGTTGAAAATATAAAAAAAAGGCTTGGTCTACGATGAACTAGTGACACAATCTTCTAAATACCATGTTTTATTCAAATTTTTGTCAAAATAAAGTTCTTGTTTTATACTCTACAGAGAAGAATTAACAGCGACGTATCATAACAGCCTGTAGACTCATTAAAGTTTTTATAATTTTCATTTTCAACAGATTCATTGTAGAACAAGAATTATATTATTCTTTGTAATTTTCTTTTAATGAATTAAATTTATGTTCCACAAATAATCATACAAGGCTGAATAGAAGTTGGAAATAAAGTGTAAATCCAAATGTAAGCAAAGTACTATTATATGTAAACATATTTTAAAAATTATTTAAAATACATACATTGCCTTCGCATAAGCTTTTATAACCAATTAATTTTAAAATATAAATCCAGGAAAAACAACATGTAATTGACCACTAGCTTCATAAATATGTATGGCACAAATGATACTTCTTGCTCTCCACCCACAAAATCTACACCTTCTAGTTGCTAGTGTAAAATACTAGTTTACATTTTTAAATTTTCGAAAAATTTTACATTAAAATATCTCAGCCAGTTTTGGCAGAAAAAAAGTATATAAATTGGGAAGCCATAGAGAAACCTAATGAAGGTATTAATACTGTACGAAAAAAGCATGAAAATCATAAAATCATAAATTCTTTAAATTTAATAGCTGTAGCTTTTTCAACTTTGGTTAACTTATGTATGAATGCCTCCATAACACTTAAAACTAAATTCGAATTTTATTGTTTTCTAATATATTTGACAACAAACCATTAGAACTGTTTCGATATTGTTTAAACAGCTTTTGATGATGTGACTGAGAGAACCTGTTAATAATTTACATAATCCATTAAACTAAATAACATACCTCTGCTAATTGTATAAAATTTTGCCAAACATATGGTGACTGTTATAAAATTAGTAACATAATTATTTTAATCAGAGTATTTTATTAATAAATGTAAGAGTTTTGAGTACAGCGTATGACTGCGAAATAAATAGTTTAACTAAACATATGATGCAGATGAGGGAACTCAAGTCTGTGCACATTAGTAGACAATTTAGCACAGCATTTTTATTAGATCAAAAATTTCAAATTTAATTCCGAAAGAAAAAAAACCCCATGAAATTATAAAAGAAATATCAAAGTTATAATCATGTGAACACGACAAGTATGACGATTCCCTATTTCCCAGTAATTGTGCGTTAAAGATATCATCATGAATTTTTGCCAGTCTACATTTATTCTGTAAAATGAGGCATTCAAAAATTCTATAATTTTTTTTTAGAACTTTATATTAACCCACGAACTCGAAAAAACCCACGATTGTGATGTGGTAATGGACAATGTG
Source organism: Pherbina coryleti (assembly GCA_943735915.1). NCBI lineage: Eukaryota > Metazoa > Arthropoda > Insecta > Diptera > Sciomyzidae > Pherbina > Pherbina coryleti. Next base: position 121,829,857 of record OX030952.1, on the reverse strand, counting down.
CCGTTACATTTGCATGAATAACTCTGAATAAACTATGAAATGCGAATTAGGTTTTTCGACGAAATATTTTTATAGATTATTTTTTTATATTTTACTCAAGCTTTTAACCTATGGTAATCGTGGGTCGCCTATGGTACTTGTTTTTTCAAGTTTTATGTGATTTTCTGTGCTTTTTTTAACTTTTGAGTCACGTATAATTAAAAAAAATTATAATTATATTTTGTTGCCATTTTATATATTTCAGTGATTTTAGAGGTTTAACGTTGCAACAAATGCTTGATTACATTCAAGAGCTCGATGAAGCAGAAGATCAAAATTAATTTACAGACCTACCAACTGCCATTTACATCGAGCGTCCTGTGGATGGCAACATGTCTGGCGAAGATAATGTTTGCCCGGCTTAGCTTAAAGACAGCTGCGAAGTTATAATGCGGTGGTGGACTGGTATTTTATTGTGTTTCAAATGCTTAACATCTTTATGGAAATGTGTGAACAACAATGACTCAACTTGAATTTCGACGACAACTGGCTGTATACTACTGCAAACATCATGGTACAAAAGCCAAATCACTTTGTCCAAATCGATGCCTTCCCACAGATATGCCAAGCAACCAGGTCGAGTAAAACACACTCTGCGCTATGATCAGAATGGGCATGTTGTAGAACCATTCAGTCTGGTGAACGTTGCAAAGTTAACGGACGAAGAGCATGTCGAAAATTCAACGTAGGACTTTGCGTCAAGTATTTTGATACGGTATGGTTGAACCAAACCTCTATTGATTTCAGTTCAAAGTACATCCCTCTTTTTAAATATTTCAGAAATTTTTCTTTTTTTACTTAACATATAATTTCAATAAAAAATGCGTTCAAACAGCTATTTTTTGTGATATTTTTTGTGATATTTTTTTTTAAAAAGAAGTCCAAAAATAATTTTCTCTTTCATTCAAAACATGTACCCTAAGCGACCCACGGTTACTAAGTGGGTTTCGTAGTGGCTGGTTTTTCGTATTTTTCGGAAAAGTGACACAATGTATCGGAAAATTTACTTTTTTTTGTGCTTAGGCGAACGAAATACCTAAGTACATACAAAATAAAATTCAACAAAATCTGAGGCAAAAAAAGTTCTGGACACTACCGGGTTAATTTCTTTTTGATCGCCGCTACAAGTTGCTGTCTTAAATCATTGGTTTTCCAGTTTGATAGACAAATGTTTGTTATGAAATGTTTGCTGTGGAACCTTTGTTATGATAACTGAGATAACTGTTTGAAGACATACTGTTATGTGATATCATTATGTTTAACAACAAACCAAATCTTTTAGAATATCGTGCCCATCTTTTAGATTAAAATGTAAGCCACTTTTACACTTAAGATGAAAAGAGAAAGAATTATTCTATTCAAAACTTTTTTAAGTAAAACCATAAAATGACTCATCAGACAAAACTTGAAAGATCTTCTACATTTGAGGTTTCAGATGGATTGGACATAGAAATTATATTGAAAATCATTGACTTATTTATTCTATAACGGCACGGTTAATGTGCGGCAGCACTATGAAATAGTTGCATAGCCTTACGACAAAGGCTAGGCAAAGGTTTTAAAGCCAGGAAAAGAGCTGGTTCTAATTTTTGTTTTTGCTCTGTTAATAAAATAGAGCCTCGCTCTAGATCAACGACCACTGGAATGCAGCTGTTGTTGCATGGAATTATTACTCGCTGAAAAGAGGGGCTACAAAAAATTTTATTTAACGGTAACAGAAAATAGTTCTAGGATCTGCCAACGAAAATTAAAAAAAAAAATGTTTGCACTACATGATTTTACATTTAAACATTTTTTTACCAAAGCATTTGCAAAGAAAACACATTAAAACTTCAAATCGTCGTGGTCATTACAATTTCATTCTGACAAAAAGTAATGAAAAATTAACTTTTTTAAATTCTTGGTGTGCAATTCAGCAGACTTCCATCATATCCTCACTCTCACAAAAAAATGTTCAATCAAATTTTGACAAATATGCTCCGAAAAGGACCTCAAACATGATCCAAAATGCACTATTTTTATAGACTTATTTCTCTGCAGCAAAAGTTAAGATAACTTCTATTAAAAAAAATTGTCATCACAAAATATTGACATCCTGTTACTATATATTTTTCACGGCCAAACTTTGCATATTTTTGAGTACTTCTCGAGTAGCAATTTGTTTAAGTGAGGAAAGCATAAAAAAGGGTCAATCAATTTTTATTTTCTTTTATGCATCAGTTATGGTTGATCTGATTTATTTGCTAATAAAATAAATGGGAATGACCTTTGTGATCAATATATTAAATATTTTTCGAAGTAGCATTTGTGGGGGAAATAACAATATGAAAATTTCTGTTATATTCATGAATTTTTTCTTAATAAAAAGAAGTTGCGTTAGAAATTTTTCGTTTATTTTTTTTTTAGTTTTACGTGTAATTTTGATTTATTTTTTTTTTTTTTGACGTAGAATTACGTCATTCTCGGAAGTTATTAGGGCGGTTGATAGTGATCAAGCGGCGGTTGATAGCGTTTTTAGGTCACACTTTGATCCTTTGGTGTGCCTAAAGAACTGATCGTACAATGTTGATGTAAGCACTTGTTGGTCTGCTTGATCCTCACTGGGAGAAAAATTTATATTTGAACTCTCTAACTTATATAAATTTTACACAATTACATGAAATATAAAGCCAACATTTGAAGTTTCTGTTTGCTTTGCGCATGGTTCTTGTTTAAGGTTGCTACTTATTTATCGACTTCATTGGTTCTTGTATACATATAATACAAAATATGTATGTACTGAGTATTGCTGATAAAAGCAAGAGGGAACTGCCAGTTAAAAAAGTATATAAAACTAGAACTTGATCTTTCTGTTTGCTTTGCGGATGATTTTTTTGCTTAAAGCTTAGTATGTTGTAAAAACGAAAACTCCGCGGCATATAATTCCACACAGTGTAGAGTCAAAATTTTTGTGTGGAGAAAAAAGCAACTACAATACAACCTTCCTCAATGCAACTAGATAGATTTTTCCTGTATAAAAATGTAGTTTGCAAGCAAAGAATAACTGAAAGGAAATAAGGTAAGTTTATGCAAGTTTACGCTAATGTAAGTTTTGATAATTGTGCAACTTGTTTTCTTTAAATTTGCGTTTACTAAGTGAACAATGTAAATTTTTGAGTGTTGCGATAATCGTACTGTACTCTTAAGCGAAGTCATACTGTACTCTTATTGAAATGTCAAAATTACGCAGCTAATTAAATATCCGCGCACATAATCGACAGCGAAGTTTTGATATTTCAACTCTCCACATGGGTTGTTAAACTTGCTAGCATTCAACAAATTTTTCGACTCTACAGCGTACTAGGTAGCGAAAAAAATTCTGCTATTGCTTTATTTATCCATTCTTGCTAAATATTTTTTTAAAAAAGATGGCATCAAAAGAGAATTGAATAATTCTCTTATTACGACATAATCGAAACTGCTCTATCATTTTTTTTTTTGACAAAATATGTAAATGTTGACAATCATTAAGCCTGTATGACACTTCATTTTCTTGTCAAATTTTAAAATCTGAAAACAAGTGGCGGGTGGGCAAGACAATAATATTCTTGTCTATTATGCGAGAATAGGATTGGAACATATTCAGTGGCAAAAACCAATTTTAACTGTTTGGCGACGTTGCTAGTTGTCGCTGATTTTTTTTTTGTTCTTGCAACGAGCTACACCAACAAATAAAAAATTCTGATATATTAAAATAAAATTGTTTTCAACTAAACAAGAATCTTGTTGATAAACAACCATAAAGAAATCTTGTCAATACAAAGATTTGAGTATTTTTCAAACTATCATATGGTTGCTATAAAGAGAAGAATTTTTTATTAATAGCATTTTTTTAAATAAATTTAACAACACTGACATTATTAATAATACTAACAAGTTTTTTTTTTGGTGTAGTTGCGTTGAATCAAAAAGTTGACAGCAAATATTTGATCGAAACTTATAGCTGAATTACAATACTGCGTTAGGTCGGTCGGCCTTTGACCGTACTTTGGTCTCCGTTGTAAAAACTTTACGATATAAGCTGTCAAAACGGACGACCTCAAACTTTGCAAAACTAAATGTTGCGTTGACAGATCGTGCGTCTGTCATTTTGATGATGCCAATAAAAGCAGCTATACTAAAAATCCCACAAAACGTCCCTTTTTCCGAAATCATGCAATTATATTTGTAATCAATGAAAAATTAAAAGATAGTGTCATAATAGCGTTCAATAGCGTTAAAAATCTTTTTTAAATGCTTTATAAATGAGATAATTTTAAAAATGGAGGAAACCTTCAATAAACCCTCGATAAAGCATTTTTAAATTTTATTTTGTTTTCATCTGAGCACAAATTATGTCAAAAATACATCAAATTGTTTCATAATATATAAAAAAAAAAACAGAAAATGTAAAAAAAAAATTATTGAAAATGTTTGTTTATAAATGAGAGGATTTTTAAAAATGGCTGAACATCCAATAAATCCAATAAACCCCTCATAAAGCATTTTTAAAATTATTTGTCCTCTCATTTGAGGACAAATATTGTGAAAAATAATTAAAAATACTTAAAAAATTTGGATAATATGTCAAAAAAATTCAAAATTATAAAAAAATTCAAAAGAAAAACAAAATAAAAACAAGAAAATTAGTCAAAACATTTCAAAATATTTACAAAACAAGATAATAAAATGACGATGTTTTCAGTGCAGAGAGTAGCTTCGAAAAAACAACGATGTTTAAACATCAAAATGTTGACGAAATTGTGACAAATAAATTAAAAGTCATTGAATTTATCAAATACACAAACCATTATTGACACTCTTCCCACTTCAAATCGAGCATGTGTATGTGTTAGCAACGTTTGTAGCGATGAAGTTCGTTTTATTGCGGCTTAAAATATTGAAATATTTTTATTTTAAAATAATTAATTAAATTTTATTTCATCTAATGTTCAGGGGAAATGACGATTTCCGGGGCGCCGCGATTTGACGATGGATTGAAAGAGTAATCTCAATAAAAAAAAGATTAACAGAAGGAAAAATCGATTTATCGATTTGTTTTCGAGTTATCGATTTAAAATTTTTTTTTTTGTTATAAGGTGTATGAAGAAAATTGGCTGTATTATTCTCAATATATAACCAATATTAATGATTGAGGTGCCAAATTGCAGACAATACAATAAGCTTTCAGAAAATTTGAAATTAATGAAATCCGTTAAGTATTTCAGATTTTAAAGATATTTGCATGTAAAAGTAATTTTATTTTTTACATAAAACCATTTTTTTCTTCAAAATTAACCTTTATTACTATGGATTAAAGACAATATATTATTAAAGCTTGGAAATTAATCTTTCATTTGGTGTATAAAATTTAAGATTTACTTGAACTTTTATCGTGTTTTTCTATGACATAATGATTGCCCTTGTACGAAATGCTCTAAAAAATAGGGTAGATAACGATTTCTGGAACGCCACGATTCGACAGTGCATTTCAGAAGTTCTCTTCATAAAAATAAGAATGGCTGAAGGTTTTCTAGTAGATGGACATTACCAAGTGGCAGCTCCATACCAAGTTTCATTATTATGTGGCATTTAACTCCAAAGCTATTTGATACCATAAGTTTGACTTATATGGGCGGTGCCATGCCCCCTTGTCCAATGCTCACTCAATTTTTCCAGTCAAAGGACAAGACTAAATAGTACATTCTTACCGAGTTTCATTGATGTGTGACTAATAGTTCGAAAGTTATACCCACAATTTGGGAAGCCGAAAAAGTGCCACACCCTTTTCCCAACGCCCATAAAATTTTGCCAGTGGAACGGCACATGTAAATCGAGGCCGAACACCTAATTCCAATGTTGTGCGACCTATAATTCCAAAGTTATTCAATATTGCAGATTCGAGCTGCCATGCCCCCTTGTACAATGCTCGCTGAATCACTTGTAATTAGTGAGTACTTGGGTACAACTTTACAAAAACAAAGTGAACGGCATTTGCCAACCTACCTTACCACAACATTCCTTTGTGTGTTATATTATTCAAACAATGATATTAAGGGTATTCGTCCTCAACCAACCTCATTAAAATATCTAATTGACCAATATATAAGTTTGCCATTTTGCATGAATACCCTTATAATATTATTTATAATATACTAAAAAATGCATAAATTTTAATATGAAATACAATTGAATAATATTAATATCATGCTAAATTCATCAAAATCATTTTTATACTACTTAAGCAGCATGTTAATTTAAAAAATTTGATCAATTTAAAAAAAACTCGCATCAAAATATAAATTCCCACGATAATCCTATGAAAATCTGAGTTTTCCATCGGAATCCAAGAATACCCACATTTTAGCATTGCTCAACGAAAATGCAACCCAGCGTTAATATGGAATGTCAAAAGCACGACCTAGCTTGAGCATGTCGCTACTCATAGCGTTGATCGTACGTCACCCCCTCAAATTCATATTTACGGGATGAGGTCGACGCAATGCATGAGGTCATATTTTGTGTTGCTTCATAAGAACCCATTGTTTCTAGTCGAGCTGTCAAAGGCCGACCGACCTAACGCAGTATTGTAATTCAGCCATTAACGACGAGCGAATTAAGAGAAAAGTCAAAAACAATGCATTAAAAATGCAGTTCGTCGCATGGTAGAATAACAGAGGTAGACGCATTTCGGACTGCGCTCTCTTCCTCATAGCCAAAATTGTCTTTCAATAGTAATTTGAAAATGAAAAAACAAAAAGAAGTAAAAAAAATAATCACTTTAAAATTTTCTATGGGCAGTCAATTTCGTTTTGACAGTTGAGGCCGTCTGCCTCTCTGAAATGCTTCTACCTTGTTTTCATTGTACCATGGTTCGTCGTACATTTTTTTCTCCAATTCGTACTATATGCGTACTCACTCGCACCAATTGAATCTTTGCATTAGTAATATTTGAATTGCTCTATTTTAGTTTTTAATGAAAAAAAAAAAAATAAATAAAAAAATAAAAAAAAAAAAAATAAGCAATTTAATGAAGTATCATACAGGCTTTAGAAATTTTTCGTTTATATTTTTTTTTTTTTTTTTGCCAAAACAAGTAATATCAGATTGGATGAAAAATAAGCAAACATTTTTGTGGAAAATTCTTATATTCTTTTGACAAAAAAATTTAACTTGACTTGGCACTTCAAATTTTTTGGGTAATTTTCTTCTCACAAAGTAACTTTTGTAATTTTTATTTTATAAAATGTGAGATTTAAACAATTCTCTTCTTAGAATATAAGTTAATTTTCATAAAGTCAATTCTTTCAAAAATAAAAACAGTTTAAAAAATAACTTTTCATAGATACGTTCAATATTGTTTTGAAAAGAAGCAATTAATAGAACATTATTTATAAGATTTTTGCAAAATTTAAAAAAAAACAAAATTTTTAAAAAATTTAATAAAATCAGATTAGGACAAAAATTCGTATTGTTTTTAAATTTCAAGCACACAAGAAGTTTTGTCAGCATTAGAAAAACGTTCAATTCTTTCAGTTCATTTTTTAGTCAGCGTTCATTCAAATCGTATTGCTTAAAAAATTCAAGTTTAGATGTTTATAGTTTTTTTAATATTTTCATGGATGCAGAATGTGTATTTTATGTCTTCTAAGGTGTTAATACCTGTTATTATAGCTATTAGTAAAAAAGCACTAACATTTTAATAGAAAGAATTTTATGATATATTGTGAACTAATTCAGTTTTTTTAAGTAAAAGTTTTATTTATTTAGTTGAATTTTATTATTAAAAATCAAATAGTTTTCGAATTTGAATATCACTGTTTTGTGTTGTTTTTAATGATTGTTTAATGTAGCAATTTTCTTGTTAATATTCACAAAATTATTCAAAAGATTTGAACACACTAAAACAAAAGAAATTTTTGGTTAATTCATTCTTAAAACTAATTCAGTAAAACTATGAAATATGGGTTGTCAGGCATAAAAATAATGTATAAATATATAAAAAATATAAAATATTTGGTTGTTACTGCAGCTGAAAAGCATTTTGTTGCATATTGCAAAAATATTAGAAATAATGTCCGTGGTAGCCATGATGACCGCCATAGTAACCGCCATAGTAGGGATAGCCTGTAGAAAATAATTGGAGTTAGTTTTGATTCAGTAAAGATATGTCATAGTCATTAATTTCTATATTTCAGCACAAATAATGTGAAAAGTGCATTTTGAATTTATTTTTATGGAATAACAAATAAATTCTTCGCTGAAGACACAATTATTTCACACACACTTTAAAATTAAATTGTTAAATGTTATGAATTGTGTATGAATTGTTTATGAATTTTATACTAATTGAAGTATACTTGAGAGTATTGAGAAAAATGTAAAAATTTTTCAAAGTGAGCGACTAGAATTGCAAAAACGATATCCTTAAAAAGCGATGAAGCCAGATAAATCATCATGTATGACTCTTGAGCAATCGTTTTTAATGTATAAACAACTTTTTAATATGTCCACGATTTGTAAAAAAAGAAAAATAAACAATAAAAACACACTCACTTAGTCCATAACCATAGCCGGAATAGTAGGGTGAATAGCCATATCCTCCGAAACCGCCATAGTAGCCGCCTAGATATGGAGACGAGTAATAGCCATAGCCAAAGGACGACGAGGCTTGTAGGTCATCCTTTTCAGCTTCACCGGAGGCGCTCAACTGTAGATTATCCGTGGCTGCGATTGAATGTTGTTGTTGTTGAGGTTGTGGTAGTGGCACTGTAGAGATTTCTTGTACAAACGAGCCTATGACAAGCATTAAACTCAAAACGGAGCCGGAACTCAAAAACATCTCAAATTTATTAAAAAAACAAAATATACTATAAATAACTCCTAAAAAGCTTCAAAAGCTATAGATATTAAAATTTGAAAAACTTTAGGAAAAACACGCAAGTATTGCAACAGAGCTTTGCTAGCAACTGACAACATGGCCAGCAAAGAACATGGCTTTTATACAACTACTTAATTGACTAAAGCTAAAAATTTAATCAAAATACAACAACAACAGCAAAGAACTCAAATGACATTTTTCCAACAACAACAACAACAACAGCAAAACATTTTCTTTGAACAATGTGAATATTGGGAAAATTACACATAGGCAATTACAACAACAATTACAACAAGAACAGCAGCACGCAGCAGTTTAACTGCCTAACTTCAAGGCTTATTCGGGTCTCGGTTTTTTTTTTTCTATTATTTATTTATTTTTATTTTTTATATCAATTACATTGTTTTTTTTTTTTCTTGCCATGACGCTAACCGCCGATTGCATGAAAACAAATGCATCATTGACTTCAAAATCAAAATCTTAGGCCTGCGTACCTTCAATAAACGGTTCGCATGGAAGTCGCCATTGGCGCGAACTTTTTTTTCTGTTAAACTGCGCATGTTTGAGGCAGCGCTCTAAGGGCTCCAGCGCTGTGGGTGGACCGTGAGCCAACGCAGCTGCTTTTAATGTGATTACTTAGAAATGTGGGCATTTTTTTATTATTGTTGTTGTTGCTTGTATTTCAATTGCTTTGCATGACCGATTGCTAATTATTATATTTTGCCATTCGTTCGCTGGTTGTATTTTTTTTTTGTTTTGTAATTTTTGCTATCGTGTTTTCTTTTCAATTTTTAAAATTTTCGTACAAGTTTAATTTCAACTTCTTAAAATTCTGAGGCCAATGTCAGTGAACAACAATAGCTTTGGTCTAAACACTTAACTTTATAGTTGTTGATAATGCACGTGGAGCCAATTGCCTGGGGAACTCCTCTATGAAAAGATGCAAAGAGGCATTAGGCAGCATAATTGAGATATTGCATATTTTAACTATTGTTGATTGTTTTCACTGAGTCGCATAGATATTTCATGTTCATTGGATACTTGATGCTTTTCATGAGTACTGTGAGCACACGCGAAACGAATCACATGAGAGAGTGAGTTTAAAATTAATGCAAATGTACAAAGTTTGTGTCTTATGCATAGATGTAAGACATATTTTAGTAATTTCTTAGAATCGGAATTGAGATATGATGACTTCAACCATTGAAAATATATTGTCGGCTTACAAGGAATACTCACCAACTGAAAAAACATAACTAGTTCGTGAGAAAAATCAAAACAAACTTTTATTGTTAAGATGGTCCTTGCGTTTCCTTTTAAATGTGGTTTTTCAAAGCACCACTGGATATTTTTAGCCGAAATATTAGATATTCAGTGTTGCCAGAAATTTTTTAATGACTTTCTACATTATAGTTCATCAAAAAGTAAAAAACCGAATTTTCGTCAGTTGATAAGTTTTCCTTGTAAGCCTACGATATGTTTTTTTTTGTTTTTTCTTCTTTATTATCTAAAGAATTTTAACTTATTCTGTTCTTTGCTAACGATCAGTCTATAATACAAACCGACCCAAAAACACCTCACATTTAAGAGTTTGAACAGAATCAAAGCGATTAGCGATTGGCGATATTATTAAGGAATAGAATGCATGAAAATGTATAAACACGTCCGAAATCAATTCGCTGGTCGTGAATCGCGACGAACTTTCACCGGATTAGAATCTATTATCTTTTTTCTCTGGCGACCTGGCGATCCTCTCTTTGAGTGGTGTCAAACATGATATGTGTTGCCGTATTTTTCCTAATAATGGGGTACGTTCAGTGCTATTTTCTTAAGTTTTATTATCTTCTGACATTTTTGTCTGTGTTTCTGTTTTCTTCATGTCAATTATGCATACACAAAACAAAACATTCTGACAATTCAGTCTGAGTGCTCTGAGCGATTGGCGAGAAGAGAGGATCGCCAATCGCTTTGATTTTGTTCGGGCTCTAAATCGGCCGGTATTATTTCTCATCGACAGTGGACTTTGGTGACTAAACCTTCGACGACTGTCATGACCGGGTATGGGCACCACTACATTTAAAACTTGTCATGACCAGCTATGGGCAGAGAGCGCTCTAGGAGCGATGAGAATAAGAATTGAGAGCAAAGGCTTATGTAGCAATACAAAAGGCAATAACAAATCAAAGATAAAAGACAAACACAGAAACAACACAGAAGCTTTAAATGTAGTAGTGCCCATACCCGGTCAAGAGCAATTATGGATGATAATTACAGGAGAATGGGTAAAAAAGAAAGCAACACCTACAAATTGTCAAAATTCAGTACAAAAACGGTGAAAATTTTGCGGAGATACATAGTTCGAAATGTACACACGCTCAATCAATCAATAAAGTTGAGACCAATTCATGTCAGGCTAAAAGGGCCAAAAGAATGAAAAAAGTCGTCTGGGTCCGTATACTTCATCTCCAACCACAAAACTTTGTTTATCATGTCTCCATAGTGTGCTCCTTTGAATGTTACGGCTCTTCTGTCTTCATTTTCGACGCTTTGATACCTGAATTACTAGCGGGTATTCGGATACCCAAATGGAGGAATTTTGCTTATTAACGCAGCCATCAGAAAAATAGTAAAAAGCATTGACACCATTCATGTTTTGCTGGACTCCTAGTTATATAATGCTCTCTTTCTCATTTGAGTGCATGACATCACACAGTACTTTTGCTTGACAAATACGTATGCAAATGTGCGATCTCTTAGGCAAATTGACGAAATTGAAAAATAATTCTTTCGGAAAAGTAAAGTAAAATATCTAAAGTAGAAATATATATAAAAATATGAATATTTTCGTATACGAAAAATATGAATTTTTTAAATTTTCAAGATTTTTATCTCCTAAACCATTCGAGACCGACAAAATTTTATTGCACCAGGCTAAGGAGAGGTCCATATACATATTATAAAAATAAGAAAAAAAAATATGTAGGCGTGGGCCCCAAAGTAAAATTATTCCAAAGTCTGACAATATCGCTTATGACGTCATGCTATCTCTCTCTCAGTTGCGGAACGCGTAATCTAGTTTCTATCATTCTTGGACTCAGTCAAAGAATGTACGGCAGTACTTGAGTCCATTGGACCTTCTACGAATGCAGAGCTATAAAGACTCTTTCAACGAGCGCTGTCATGTTAAAGTGCTGTCCCATTTTTTTAGGTGGCAACATACAACTTTCATTCGATGACGTTTGACAAAGAAAATCTAGGACATTTTCAGATAAGCATTTTTGTTCGTACATTTTTGCAATTATTATTGTTTTATTAAAGTAAGAGTATTATGAGTTTTGTATGGTTTTAATTGAAGTTCGTTAAATATGGCTGTATGATTAGTTTTTATTCAAATGTATTATTATACTTACTGTTAACTGTTTTATACCTAGAACGGCGGTTGTGGACAGTTGAAACAATGCAAACTGGAGTCCTAAAATCTACTTTATAATTAATGCTGTTGAATTTTGAGATATATAATAGCAAGAAGTACACAAACATTAAAAAAAATAGTCGTCCCTAAAATCTGATTATTATATAATTTAAGTTGTACTTAATATAAACCTTTGACTAAAAATAATGTTAGATTATAAGTATCGTGAACGACTTGAATACTAATAAAAAAATATTTGTGATGTTCAACTGTGCCACTACGAGTCGTAAAATGTTATTAAACAATGAATAAAATATGTTCATTTCTTATATTTTGCATTATTTGCATGTGTTTCAACTGACCCCAGGCACTGTTTCCACCGAACCTGTCAGGGGATGGTTGAAACAAAATATTTTTTAAAAAATTTGATTTTACACATAAAATACAATACAGTGATCTCAAATAACATTGCCTTTTAGTAGACAGATATATGGTCCTTAAATGTTTCAACCGTACCCAGTCTACTTTATTCAAAAATTGTATTTTTGAATTTTTGTAGTCGGCATAAAATTAGTAGGTCCAGTTCTCAATCAATCAATCAATACAAACATTTAATAACACGCACAACACAATGCGATCATAACAAGTTCGGTCAAAGTCCTTTCAAAGGTTGAAATGGCCAGTTTATGTAAGAAAGTTAAAAAGTCTAGAAACTATAAAATTATATGAAGTGAAGATAGAGATATGTTTATAAAAATATTTGCAATATTATAATGAATAATATATTTTTTTTAAAAAATAAAATGTCAGCTATTTTTGGAACAATTTTTTTTTTTTTTAAATTTTAAATTCTAAATTTCGAAAGAACCTTAAATTTTAAGTACTTGTGAAAATACTTTTATGATGAAGCAAGTTTTAGGTTAGCTTTGCACTTGAAGTATCTACTGTAGCTCAAACGCTAATAGCAATGAACTCTAAATTAAAAAAAAAAACAATAGACGATAAACTATTGTTTTTTTTTTTAATATTAGCAACAAGAACAATAATTTTGATTAAAGCACGCAACGCACTATTGACTATAACTGAGAGTTTAACAAGTGTGCGCATGCTTTTCTCGGTCAGTGTGCCAAAATAATAATGTGGCAAAAGTTGTTAGCTGCCTCATATTTAATTTATGTTAAAATCACAGAACAATTGTCACTTTTGCTAATTAAATTATATATCTTAAAATAATATAATGAACAGAACAAATGATCAAACAGTGGCAAGTAGCTGATAATTAAAAAAGGTTTCCTATGAGAACCAAAACAGAACGAGAACAGACGCAGAACGATGTGAATAAAATAATAATAGTAATTTTAGTGCCTTTTTAACCTTTGGTATTTGGGCAGGATTAAAACAATTCACGTCTACCTGGGTGATTAAGAACATTGTCTACATTTGCTGTACAACGTCTAAGTAAGCAAAGTGTTATACTTTCAATAAATTGGAGAATTGATCTTAATTTGTTGAAAACTGCTAAAATTTTAATATATGATTAAAACCTTCTATATTAATTTTTATTGAATTTGAAAATGAAAGCACCCATATTATGTTTATATTATCGATTTTTTTTTATTGTATCTTATGTGGCGGACTCTTGATAGGTAAAAAGCATTAAAATAGTTTTTGTTTTAAGGTTTTAACACTTTAATAAAAAATTTAATTAAATCTTAAATTAAACCTGTTTCTCAAGGTCAACGGTAGCGCCAACCTATTTCGATTGTATAACACAGAATTTTTCTAACTTATGCGTTGTGTCATTTCTTCTTGATCTTCTTTTGAGTTCTACTCTATTTGGAAGAGTTCGTTTTAATTTTAATGATGATCTTTATAGTCTACATTTTTCCAGTGATTGTTGATCAACCGGTTTTCTTAGCCAGGCAAATGTTATTTATATTATTTTTACTGTCGTTCAAGCAAAAACAAATAAATATTAATTAGTTGACTTGTCGTTAAATGTATTTAACGGATTGTTATGCCAAATCTCCATTGAAATATGGTTTCATCTAACTTTTTTGACTCGTTTTTGTGAGGGTGAATCTATTTAAATAGTTTCTAAAGACATAAATTATTTTCATTAAAAAAAAAACTGATGAAAAATTGACTTTTTATATTTAAAAAAAATAATTATTATTATTTTTAACTAAATTAAGATTTTGAACAGGTATTATTTCTGAAAAGCCAATTTTTGTCGTAGTAAACTTTGCAATTTTAATGTTTTGCTCATTAATTCTTCTTTATTAAGTTGAAAATTATAAAAAGCAGTTAAATAATAAAAACAATCAACTTTTAATTTGTGTGACTTCTATTGCTAGTGACACTGTAAATTAAGATTTGACACGTTCTTATTTTTTTGCTTGTTTTAATTTCCTCTCTTATTCCTTTCTAAATTTAAATTAGATGGGTTTTATAATTTTATGGATCTATTAAAAGCGGATAGAAAACATGCTTCATAAGACATAAAACTTTTATGAGAAACTGTATAAATTTAATTTAAAAAATATATACATTTTACTTTGATACTTCTTTAAAAGAGTACGGAAACGTCCGTCGCGAGGCTTTGTGAGCCTTGGCCGTATGCGTTAAAATGTGCGTGAACCATTCGCTGCCAATTCGAGATCAGGTTCGAACCCACGCTGACATACAAAATGTTTTCAATTAAAATTCTCTGATGGGCCAATTTTATGATCGGCCGTCACAGCGGACAATGGCATACGTCTAAAAGTAAATAATTCGATACTTTTTGCTTCTTGAGAATATGCACTTCAGTCATTCGGAGTCGGCCTTAAACTAATAGGTGCAGTTCTTGGTCATTTGTGTACGACGTACACAACAAAATAAAATAACACGTACAACAACATTTGTTCATAAGAAACTCGATAAAAGTCCTTTCAAGGCCTGAAATGGCTAACTCGTTTTTTTAATTTTTTATTGTAACTTTAAAAGTTTTTCATGCCTCCTTGTATAATTCCATGCCATACTTTGTATCATACATAATAAATGATCAAAGAATCATAGATGTTTGTTCAAGAAGTCCATAAAAGCCAACATAATTCGAACTGACCATTTAGGCCCATATATAGATGTACATATAGTCCAAGCGAATCCTTTTTTGCCATAGACTCCAAAGTTTTTATGCAAGTAATTTATAGAATCTATAAAATTTACTAGAACTCATCTGGAATCAATATTCCCGACACGCCTCTTAAATTTTGCTATTCATTGCTATTTACGCCTCATGAACTATCGTGGGAGCGTACGCAACAAATTTTTTTTTTTGTGTTCTAGTACATGAGCAATTACAATTGTTTTTAAAATTTCGCTCTCGTGAATGGGCACGAGCACGTACCAAAGTGAGCTATTTACGGGTTCAAGTGTGTACATGAGCGAATCTTTCCGTACTCTGCTTAGTACATTATTTTAAACTAGCAGGCCATAGTGGTCCGCGGCTTCGCCACAGACGTTTTCTCTTTATTAATAGTTTATCTTTATCAATTTATAAAAAAATTTATTGAATCACACAATGCTACTTCTATAAAAGTAAAAAATCGCCGTTTGTTTTTTTGTTTTGCTCATTTATAAATAACAGGAATAACAGGAAGAATATATATATATACTATTGTAGTATTACTATTCATCAAGTCGAATTGAGTCTCATTGAAAGTGTAGGAATATAGAGCGGAAAATCTCCATTTAAAAAAATCCCCCTTTAACAAAACTATGTTGGATTTGTTCACCACATCAAAACTAATTTCAACATATTAGGTCTGTTTCCGTACTCTACACTGTGTACGATTTGTGTAAGATGTGTGCAAGAGAGTAAAAACGAAATGTGAGAATAGTTGCAAAAGTACGGAAACATCTTCTAGTAAGTTTCAAGCACAAAACAGCTGATTTTGACTGCAGACAGCACAAAATTGAAAACACTTTCCCTCAAATTATTAATAGCCATTTTTAATGCAAAACTGAACAATTACTTAATTTTTATTTATTATTTGTTTATTGTGCGTAAATTTCTTTTTAGGCACACAATTTGTGGACTTATTTATCGCAAAACATAAACAATTATGAAATGTAATTTGACATTTGCTTCTCCTTATTGATGCTTATTCTTCTTGATGCTTGTTCTTACTTTACTCGAAGTCTCGAGTTCTAGCACTCTCTGTGCACTTTGTGTGCTCGAGAGAGCGATTTTATGCTTGTTCTTCTTCTCCCATTTTAAGCACAGTAAGTACGGAAACAGAAAATAGTGTCCCACAAGTTACACAGTGTGCGTACGGAAACAGACCTATTAAAATCTATTTCGATCCAATTGGCAATTGGTGTAGCGAAATCATTTGTTCTTTTGTTTTAAGGGCAGCAAAGAAAAAATGTATGTATCAGTGTTGCCAGAGAGACAAACTGAAATTTACCACTATTTAGGAAAAAATTTACCACTTTCGGAGAAAATTTACCTTTTCTCAAAATAAAAAAATTAAAAAATTTTTAAATGATTAACAACCGTTATAATTTTTTTGTTAGTGTACATATATTTATCTCTCATAAACAAATGCAAGAGTTGAAAGTCAACTCTGGACGTGTATAAACCGAGACTTACCGGCTATTTTGTTTTGCTATTTTTGGATTTAATTCAATTCTTGCTTTGTTCAGCAACTAGAGGTGGATAATTAAATTTTTTTTTTTTTTTTTTGTTACATAAGATGATTCACAAGAATACTAAACTGCTTCTAAGTATATTTAGAGAGATAACAGTGCTACCAATAACTAACTTGTAAAAATTAACAAGTCACAAAAGAAAAATTATTATTTTCGCAAAATTTTCTACTTTTGATCAAAAATTACCTTTTTTACCTCTGCCCAAAAAATAAGTAAAAAATTACCTCAATTAGGGAAATTTACCTCAATCTGGCAACACTGGTATGTATGTGTATTTGTTTGTTTATTTTGTTGTGTTGTGCTTGCTGAGAACAAAGAGAGAATAGAGTAGAGAGCAACATGGAGTTCATGAAAGCTCTCGCATCACAAACAGTGTTGCCAGAATCCGGGATTTCACCTATATTTCGGGTTTTTTAAACCTCAAAAGGACGCACGGGATTTTGAGCCAAAAAAGGGGATTTTCGATCAAAGTCGGATTTCTTAATTTTTTTTTTAATTGCAAAAATATTACATTGAAAGCAATACTATTTCATGCAAAGCTGTAAAAAAATTGAACTTGAGAGTGTCACTGTAAATATTTTAAGGTAGAATAAGCCTGGTAAATGTAGGGCTACTTGTGCTCTCTTTATGTCAACTGTAAATATCAATAACTGTCAAAATAGCGAAAGAAAGCAAAAGCAACAAAAAAATTATTTAAATGGAAATAATTTCGATTTGATAGTTCTGAGTCCACGCTCTCTCCCTTGCATCTACCTTATTTATTGTTGGATTCGTTTTCTTTTTGGCTTGGTTGGCAGCAAGAATGACTGAAATAAGATTACACGCTCCGCAAATGAGAGAGAGAGAGAGCATGACGCCATCCAGCGCTATTGTCAGACTTTGGAATAATTTTACTTTGGGGCCGACGCCTAAATATTTTCTTTTTCTTATTTTTAAAATATGTACATGGACCTCCTTAACCTATTGGTGCAACTAAATTTTATCGGTCTCGAATGGTTTAGGAGATAAAAATCGTGAAAGTTTAAAAAATTTCTATTTTTCGTATACGAAAGTATCCATATTTTTATACAGAAAAATAGTTCTTTTTACTACAATTTTCAATTCATCATGAATCAAAAGAATTAATTTTCAATTTCGTCAATTTGCCTAACCGATCGCACATTTGCATTCGTTTTTATTAAGCAGAAGAGCTGTGTGACGTCATGCACTCAATTGAGAAAGAGAGCATACGATAACGAGACTGCGGAACACGTAATCTTGTTTCTATCATTCTTGGATTGGCAGCTGCTTTACCAGGTAGAAAAGAAAAATAAGCCAAACAGTGTGGTGTACACTCATTGTACAATCATTTTACTTTTCCACAAAAACATCACACAATACTTTTGTAAGAAAAATAACCGAAAATATGTATGACCAAGAAAAGAAATTCTTCCAATATTGTTTTTCATGTCAATGACACACATGAACATTATGACACACACGTATGGTAAAGAAATGCTAACATTTCATACGTATACCCAAATACCTACAGCGAAGTGAAACATGAGTATTTCACTTGCTGCACATGCAGTTCATTGCTCAGGTGCTTGACCGTACTTATTGGTGACAATGGCAAATCAAATTTCTTTTATTTCTTTCTATTTTTTGATATGTCAAATATCATAAATAGGGAAATGCAATTTGTTTAAAATTGATGACTAAATGCATTTGTAACATGAACAAAAGGTTGAACACCATGTTACATTGGGCATTTTGGATATACGAATGAAATGCAAGATGTGTCAGATAATTTGTAAATTAGTATATAAGTTGGAAAATTTGAAATAAAAAAGGCAGTCTCAGTTTGATACTAGAACTTTCCTGTCTTGTCATTTTACTGAACTCAAAAGGGGCATTAATTGCTCGTCTGCCGAGTTTTAAAGCCTCGCTCTACAAACCAAGGCTTTCTATTGCATTAGTCGCGGTATAATACTAATGCAATAGTAATAGAATTTAAAACACCTATGAAAATATATTATATGGCGATCCTGCCCCATAACTTAACTGAAATCTTCCTGTTTTTAAAGAAAAATAAAATTTTTATTTTTAACAAACCTTTTTAATGGACAAGGAATTCCACAAGATTTTTAACAGCTTGGTAGACAAGATAGCAGAAGAGGAATATAACCCCGCTGAAGGTATAGAAATTCAAGCACCACCGTACGTTCCTACACCAAACCATTGCGTACCCAAGCCGATAACAATAGAGCAATACTTGGAGAGGAATAAAAGAAAACTACAACGTCCTGTGGAACCAAAACCGGCAATCATCAAGAAGAAATCAAAAGGCGGAAAAAAGAAACGCCTGAACAGAGAAAAGGCCGAATTAAGACGACTAATAGGACTCAGCAGCGGACCGCAAAAGAAGCTATTTTTCGAAAAACTAAAAGAATTAGAAAAACCTACACAAAAATAATATTATAATGGGATGGTGGAGTAAAGTCAGCAACGCAATTCTGATAGCGATTGCAGGATACGAAGTGGGCGCCAACACCAATAAACCAAAAGAAATTAGAGGAGAATATTGGACTACACTAATAATAATCATCTTCCTACTAATCCTAATTATAGGTATTAAAAAATTAAACGCATATTACAAAAATTATGTCAATAAAAAAGTGAATAACACTATTGCTTGAATAATGAAAAAAAAAATCAATATGAATTGTAAATGGACCAACTAATAGATAGTTTAGCCAAAATTATAACGAATCTTAGAAAATCGGGTAGTAAAGGATACACTAGCAGAACACTAATTTTAAAATTAGAAGAAGTAGAACTCATCAACAAACAATTCATAGAATTTAGCATAACCAGGGAAATAAAAGAAGGACATACAAAAACATTTTATAAGTATTTTGAAAAAGCGAAAACACTATTACAGCAAAAACTAGACACATTAGAAACGATCCCAACTCACAGCATGTCAGAGACGGAAAATTCTAACGCAAACCCAACTCCCCAAGTTTCAAGATCAACTCCTAATTCTGTCACAATGGCATCATTTAACTTAGAGCTATCGTTAAAAAGTATACCAGAATTTTCTGGAAATTTCAAAGATCTCACTTCATTTTTAAAGATAGTCGAAATAGTATATAACTCATTAACATCTGATGCAAAAACTCAGCTAATAGATTTTGTTGTTCACGTAAAATTATCACCAAGTGTAAGAACAGCAATAAGTGCTAGTGAAACAAATGATTTCAACGCTCTTAAAAATTCCCTACAGTCAAGATACAAGCCCACAAAAACAATAGCTCAAGTACAGCTAACATTGAGCAAATTCATACAAAAGAATATGAAGGTACAAACGTACAATGAAAAACTCTTAGAATTAATCGCGGAACTAAATGAGTTGCAAATAAATGAAATTCCTCAATGCAACGCGATACAGAAAAACACCATAATTTCGCTCAATAACACCTATGCATTAAACATATTTAAAAATGGTCTTAATGCAGACATTAAACCCACAATATTTGCGTCTAAGCCTAAAGATTTGAATGAAGCCGTACAACTTGCAATAGAACTAGAAAAAGACTTTGCTAGTAATGAAAATCAAGTATTATATTTTCGTAATGGAAACAATTCAAATAAGCGGAATAATAATAACAATAATAAAAACAATAACTATAGAAATAATAATTATAACAGAAACAGCATTTCGAATCGCAATAATAGAAATTCGAATTATAACAATAACAATAACAGAAATAATCATAGAAATAATAATAATAGAAATAATAATAACTGGAATGATAATTACCAGAATAATAACCGTTACAACAATGGACAAAACAACAATAATAATGGTAGACGAAACCGAAATAATAATGGTAATAACAACAATAATAATTATAATAGAAATAGCGTACATATAGTTCAGGAAAACTCCGAAGGCCCGGAGATGAAAAATCAAATTTAAAACTTTCATCCTCCGGAGCAGAATTGAGTAAAATTTTTTCTATTTCTAAAAACACTACTAATTATATACAATTAGACATAGGCACAAAAACTAGCTTAACATTTTTAATAGATACAGGGGCTGATATTTCATTATGTAAATTAGGTGAATTAAATGAAGACCTTTTTATTGAAAAAGAACAATCGTGTTCATTTTCTGGTATAACAAATGAAAGTGTAAAATCTATTGGAATCGCAGAATTAAATTTTAATTTATATGAATTCGAATCAAAACACAATTTTCACATAGTCAATGATAATTTTCCAATACCAACGGACGGAATCTTAGGGAGAGATTTTTTCACAAGATTTTTATG
Source organism: Pherbina coryleti (assembly GCA_943735915.1). NCBI lineage: Eukaryota > Metazoa > Arthropoda > Insecta > Diptera > Sciomyzidae > Pherbina > Pherbina coryleti. The sequence continues at coordinate 121,808,490 of OX030952.1, read as the reverse complement.
CAAAATTGATTACGAAACATTCACGATCTCATTAACTTTACAAGAAACAGAGATTACAATTCCCATGAAATCTAAAATACATAGAGACTACTACATTAAAATAGAAAAACGATCCGAGCTAATATATCCGATACAATTAAATATAACAGAAGATAGCATTATTCTAAGTAAAGAATTGGAGCCAGGAATTTTTGTAGGAAATACAATAGTTCCAGGAAAAGGCATTAGTCATGTTAAATTTCTAAACACAACAGATAAAGATGTAATATTAAAAAATATTAATTTTGAAATAGAACCATTAAGGAACTACGTTTTTCTCACTAAATCGGAAAATCACAATAAACAAAACAATAAAGACCGATTTAGCAAACTATTACAATTGTTCAAAATTGACAATAATGACACTAGAGCAACAGATGAGTTGATAAAAATTTTTAAAGACTATCAAGACATATTTCACCTAGAAGACGAAGTTTTAACAGCAAACAACTTTTATACACAACATCTTAATTTAACCGATAAAACACCAGTTTACATTAAAAACTATAGACTTCCTCAAACTCAAATAGAGGAAATCAATCAACAAGTTCAAAAACTACTTGATGACGATATAATTGAACATTCAACCAGTCCATACAACTCACCATTACTTGTTGTACCTAAGAAAAACGATGGAGACAAAGATAAATGGCGACTTGTAGTAGATTTTAGACAATTAAATAAGAAAATAGTCAATGACAAATTTCCTCTAACGAGAATTGAAGATGTATTAGATAAATTAGGAAGAGCAAAATATTTTTCAACTCTAGACATGACAAGCTCATTTCATCAAATTAACTTAGATAAAGAATCAAGAAAACCAACAGCATTTTCTACATCCAACGGTCACTATCAGTTTAAACGACTACCTTTTGGTCTAAAAATTTCATCAAATAGTTTCCAACGTATGCTAACAATAGCACTTTCAGATCTCGATAGTAAAGCATTTTTATATGTAGATGACATCATAATTTTTGGATGTAGTTTGAAACATCACAATGACAATCTGAGACAAGTCTTTGAACGTTTATCAAAATTCAATTTAAAATTAAACGCAAAAAAATGTGTATTTCTAAGGTCAGAAGTTGTTTATTTAGGTCATCTAATAACAAAAGAGGGTATTAAAACGGACCCAGCAAAACACAAAGCAATTCAAAATTATCCGATACCTAAAGATTCGGACGAAGTAAAACGATTTGTAGCTTTCTGTAATTACTATAGACGTTTCATAAAAGATTTCGCTAAAATTACAAAATGTCTTAATGATCAAACAAAAAAAGGGAAAATATTTGAATGGACAGACGAATGTCAGCAAACTTTTGACATATTAAGACAAAAATTAATTAGTTCTCCAATATTGCAATATCCAGATTTTCAAAAACCATTCATTTTAACGACAGATGCTTCAAATTATGCTTTAGGTGCAATCTTATCACAAGGGGAAATGGGAACAGATTTGCCAATAACCTATGCAAGCAGAACTTTGAATAAACACGAAATTAATAAACCCGTAATAGAAAAAGAATTACTTGCTATACATTGGGGCATTGAATTCTTTAGACCATATTTATATGGTAGAAGATTTATAGTAGTAACTGACCACAGACCTCTCGTTTCACTCTTCACACATAAAAACCCCTCTTCCAAACTAACTAGAGTACGGATTGATTTATCAGACTACGACTTTGAAATTGTATATAAAAAAGGAAAAATTAATACAAATGCTGATGCATTGTCTAGAATTAAGATAGATTCCGATATGCTGAAAAACATGATTCCAATAGAAGACTATTATACCAAACCAACAAAAATCTTAGCAATTACACGTGGAATGAATGCAAAGGGTAAAACAACTGAAAACAACTCAGATAAGAAAGACATATCTCAAAACGAAAAATATACGAATATATGGGAATGTACTTCATTACAAGATATTAAAAATGTGCACAAATTGAAATTTATAATTAATACCAGTATAAATACGAAAAGCAATGGTACCATTGAATGTATAAATAATAGCTATCATATGAATATTAGTGATGATCTTGCAAAATACGTTTTGTTTCTAGAGAAGCTGATAATCTATATGCATAAGCAGAATATTAAAGATCTCGCATTAGCTAGCGACGATGAAATTTTCAAACTGATATCAATAGAATATATGAAAAGAATTTATGATGAGGTATACCAAAGATTGATAAAATCTAAAAAATATAAGAACCTTAACTTGAATATCATCTTGTATAAACCTTTGCAGTACATTAAAAGTAAGAAATTACAAAATAAATTGATCGAAGAATTCCATAGCTCACCATTGTCAGGACACTTAGGCATTCGAAAAACTGTACTAAGACTCAAACAAAGATATGTTTGGAAAAATATGAGAAAAATGGTTAGAGATTACGTTGTGAATTGCGATAAATGCTTAAGAAATAAGCAAACGAAACATATTAAGGAAGAAATGAATATCACTGAAACCCCAAGTACTAGTTTTGAAATAATAGAAATAGATACAGTAGGACCATTAAGAATTTCAAACAATTATAGGTATATATTAACAATGCAGTGCGAACTAACAAAATATGTTGTAGCATACCCTATAGAAACAAAGGAAGCAAAGAATATAGCTAAAACTCTAGTAGAACAGTTTATTTTGAAATATGGTTGTTTTAAAGTATTAAAATCAGATAGAGGCACTGAATTCAAAAACGATTTAATGAATGAAGTATGCAAATTATTAAATATAGATCAAAAATTCTCAGCACCATATCACCATCAATCTATAGGAACGCTAGAAAGAAATCACAGGGTACTAAATGAATACATGTTAAATTTTGCAGAAGATTTAGAATGGGACAAGTGGATACCTTATTATACATTTGCGTATAATACCACACCTCATGTTAACAACAATTATTCTCCATACCAGTTGATTTTTGGCAAATTACCAACTCTGCCATCGGACGCACTTTGCACTAATACTAAAGTTTATAATTTAGAAAATTATGCTAACGAACTTAGGACTAGGATTAAGAGAGCATTAGATAACGCTAAAAATTTAATAAATATAGCAAAAGAAAAATCGAAATTAGAATATGATAAAAATATTATAAAAAGTTCTTTTGATATAGGAGACTTAGTACTAGTAAAACTAGAAAGTAGAAAGAAAAATCAGAGTCCCTACATTGGTCCATATAGAATACTGGAAAGACAAAATTGTAATTCAATATTAGAAATAAATAATAAAGAAAGAGTATTCCATAATAACTCATTAAAATTGTATAAAAAAAAAAAAAATTGTAAAATAAAATAGATATATATATTCTTAATATAAATAAAATAAGAACGTATCAGACACATTCTCATTTACAATACATATTATATGCATTAACTATATACAAAAAAAAAAAAAAAAAAAAAAAAAAAAAAAATTCAATACTCTTAATTTGTATTCAGATTTAAATTTATTCAAAATCTCATAAATTTTATCTTAAGGGTAAGGGTGTGGTGTACACTCATTGTACAATCATTTTACTTTTCCACAAAAACATCACACAATACTTTTGTAAGAAAAATAACCGAAAATATGTATGACCAAGAAAAGAAATTCTTCCAATATTGTTTTTCATGTCAATGACACACATGAACATTATGACACACACGTATGGTAAAGAAATGCTAACATTTCATACGTATACCCAAATACCTACAGCGAAGTGAAACATGAGTATTTCACTTGCTGCACATGCAGTTCATTGCTCAGGTGCTTGACCGTACTTATTGGTGACAATGGCAAATCAAATTTCTTTTATTTCTTTCTATTTTTTGATATGTCAAATATCATAAATAGGGAAATGCAATTTGTTTAAAATTGATGACTAAATGCATTTGTAACATGAACAAAAGGTTGAACACCATGTTACATTGGGCATTTTGGATATACGAATGAAATGCAAGATGTGTCAGATAATTTGTAAATTAGTATATAAGTTGGAAAATTTGAAATAAAAAAGGCAGTCTCAGTTTGATACTAGAACTTTCCTGTCTTGTCATTTTACTGAACTCAAAAGGGGCATTAATTGCTCGTCTGCCGAGTTTTAAAGCCTCGCTCTACAAACCAAGGCTTTCTATTGCATTAGTCGCGGTATAATACTAATGCAATAGTAATAGAATTTAAAACACCTATGAAAATATATTATAAGTGCTACCAATAACTAACTTGTAAAAATTAACAAGTCACAAAAGAAAAATTATTATTTTCGCAAAATTTTCTACTTTTGATCAAAAATTACCTTTTTTACCTCTGCCCAAAAAATAAGTAAAAAATTACCTCAATTAGGGAAATTTACCTCAATCTGGCAACACTGGTATGTATGTGTATTTGTTTGTTTATTTTGTTGTGTTTTGCTTGCTGAGAACAAAGAGAGAATAGAGTAGAGAGCAACATGGAGTTCATGAAAGCTCTCGCATCACAAACAGTGTTGCCAGAATCCGGGATTTCACCTATATTTCGGGTTTTTTAAACCTCAAAAGGACGCACGGGATTTTGAGCCAAAAAAGGGGATTTTCGATCAAAGTCGGATTTCTTAATTTTTTTTTTAATTGCAAAAATATTACATTGAAAGCAATACTATTTCATGCAAAGCTGTAAAAAAATTGAACTTGAGAGTGTCACTGTAAATATTTTAAGGTAGAATAAGCCTGGTAAATGTAGGGCTACTTGTGCTCTCTTTATGTCAACTGTAAATATCAATAACTGTCAAAATAGCGAAAGAAAGCAAAAGCAACAAAAAAATTATTTAAATGGAAATAATTTCGATTTGATAGTTCTGAGTCCACGCTCTCTCCCTTGCATCTACCTTATTTATTGTTGGATTCGTTTTCTTTTTGGCTTGGTTGGCAGCAAGAATGACTGAAATAAGATTACACGCTCCGCAAATGAGAGAGAGAGAGAGCATGACGCCATCCAGCGCTATTGTCAGACTTTGGAATAATTTTACTTTGGGGCCGACGCCTAAATATTTTCTTTTTCTTATTTTTAAAATATGTACATGGACCTCCTTAACCTATTGGTGCAACTAAATTTTATCGGTCTCGAATGGTTTAGGAGATAAAAATCGTGAAAGTTTAAAAAATTTCTATTTTTCGTATACGAAAGTATCCATATTTTTATACAGAAAAATAGTTCTTTTTACTACAATTTTCAATTCATCATGAATCAAAAGAATTAATTTTCAATTTCGTCAATTTGCCTAACCGATCGCACATTTGCATTCGTTTTTATTAAGCAGAAGAGCTGTGTGACGTCATGCACTCAATTGAGAAAGAGAGCATACGATAACGAGACTGCGGAACACGTAATCTTGTTTCTATCATTCTTGGATTGGCAGCTGCTTTACCAGGTAGAAAAGAAAAATAAGCCAAACAGTGTGGTGTACACTCATTGTACAATCATTTTACTTTTCCACAAAAACATCACACAATACTTTTGTAAGAAAAATAACCGAAAATATGTATGACCAAGAAAAGAAATTCTTCCAATATTGTTTTTCATGTCAATGACACACATGAACATTATGACACACACGTATGGTAAAGAAATGCTAACATTTCATACGTATACCCAAATACCTACAGCGAAGTGAAACATGAGTATTTCACTTGCTGCACATGCAGTTCATTGCTCAGGTGCTTGACCGTACTTATTGGTGACAATGGCAAATCAAATTTCTTTTATTTCTTTCTATTTTTTGATATGTCAAATATCATAAATAGGGAAATGCAATTTGTTTAAAATTGATGACTAAATGCATTTGTAACATGAACAAAAGGTTGAACACCATGTTACATTGGGCATTTTGGATATACGAATGAAATGCAAGATGTGTCAGATAATTTGTAAATTAGTATATAAGTTGGAAAATTTGAAATAAAAAAGGCAGTCTCAGTTTGATACTAGAACTTTCCTGTCTTGTCATTTTACTGAACTCAAAAGGGGCATTAATTGCTCGTCTGCCGAGTTTTAAAGCCTCGCTCTACAAACCAAGGCTTTCTATTGCATTAGTCGCGGTATAATACTAATGCAATAGTAATAGAATTTAAAACACCTATGAAAATATATTATAAGTGCTACCAATAACTAACTTGTAAAAATTAACAAGTCACAAAAGAAAAATTATTATTTTCGCAAAATTTTCTACTTTTGATCAAAAATTACCTTTTTTACCTCTGCCCAAAAAATAAGTAAAAAATTACCTCAATTAGGGAAATTTACCTCAATCTGGCAACACTGGTATGTATGTGTATTTGTTTGTTTATTTTGTTGTGTTTTGCTTGCTGAGAACAAAGAGAGAATAGAGTAGAGAGCAACATGGAGTTCATGAAAGCTCTCGCATCACAAACAGTGTTGCCAGAATCCGGGATTTCACCTATATTTCGGGTTTTTTAAACCTCAAAAGGACGCACGGGATTTTGAGCCAAAAAAGGGGATTTTCGATCAAAGTCGGATTTCTTAATTTTTTTTTTAATTGCAAAAATATTACATTGAAAGCAATACTATTTCATGCAAAGCTGTAAAAAAATTGAACTTGAGAGTGTCACTGTAAATATTTTAAGGTAGAATAAGCCTGGTAAATGTAGGGCTACTTGTGCTCTCTTTATGTCAACTGTAAATATCAATAACTGTCAAAATAGCGAAAGAAAGCAAAAGCAACAAAAAAATTATTTAAATGGAAATAATTTCGATTTGATAGTTCTGAGTCCACGCTCTCTCCCTTGCATCTACCTTATTTATTGTTGGATTCGTTTTCTTTTTGGCTTGGTTGGCAGCAAGAATGACTGAAATAAGATTACACGCTCCGCAAATGAGAGAGAGAGAGAGCATGACGCCATCCAGCGCTATTGTCAGACTTTGGAATAATTTTACTTTGGGGCCGACGCCTAAATATTTTCTTTTTCTTATTTTTAAAATATGTACATGGACCTCCTTAACCTATTGGTGCAACTAAATTTTATCGGTCTCGAATGGTTTAGGAGATAAAAATCGTGAAAGTTTAAAAAATTTCTATTTTTCGTATACGAAAGTATCCATATTTTTATACAGAAAAATAGTTCTTTTTACTACAATTTTCAATTCATCATGAATCAAAAGAATTAATTTTCAATTTCGTCAATTTGCCTAACCGATCGCACATTTGCATTCGTTTTTATTAAGCAGAAGAGCTGTGTGACGTCATGCACTCAATTGAGAAAGAGAGCATACGATAACGAGACTGCGGAACACGTAATCTTGTTTCTATCATTCTTGGATTGGCAGCTGCTTTACCAGGTAGAAAAGAAAAATAAGCCAAACAGTGTGGTGTACACTCATTGTACAATCATTTTACTTTTCCACAAAAACATCACACAATACTTTTGTAAGAAAAATAACCGAAAATATGTATGACCAAGAAAAGAAATTCTTCCAATATTGTTTTTCATGTCAATGACACACATGAACATTATGACACACACGTATGGTAAAGAAATGCTAACATTTCATACGTATACCCAAATACCTACAGCGAAGTGAAACATGAGTATTTCACTTGCTGCACATGCAGTTCATTGCTCAGGTGCTTGACCGTACTTATTGGTGACAATGGCAAATCAAATTTCTTTTATTTCTTTCTATTTTTTGATATGTCAAATATCATAAATAGGGAAATGCAATTTGTTTAAAATTGATGACTAAATGCATTTGTAACATGAACAAAAGGTTGAACACCATGTTACATTGGGCATTTTGGATATACGAATGAAATGCAAGATGTGTCAGATAATTTGTAAATTAGTATATAAGTTGGAAAATTTGAAATAAAAAAGGCAGTCTCAGTTTGATACTAGAACTTTCCTGTCTTGTCATTTTACTGAACTCAAAAGGGGCATTAATTGCTCGTCTGCCGAGTTTTAAAGCCTCGCTCTACAAACCAAGGCTTTCTATTGCATTAGTCGCGGTATAATACTAATGCAATAGTAATAGAATTTAAAACACCTATGAAAATATATTATATGGCGATCCTGCCCCATAACTTAACTGAAATCTTCCTGTTTTTAAAGAAAAATAAAATTTTTAGTTTTAGAGAAGAGAACGGAACTTTTGGAGCTCCGCCTCTGGCAACACTGATCACAAACGCATGAAAACCTAACGATCAAACAATGCATGGGGAGCATTCCACTGTTGGTACGGGACAAATCGTACGCATTTAATAAGTTAAGATCTTAAATTAAAAATAAACCGAAATGTTATTGTACAAAGCATTTAGTACATTCATTTAGTGTAACGGAGGCTTTTCAAAATCAATTATTTGTTCCTGAAAATATTCATAAATAGGCAGCAATAAGTATGTAAAGATGTTTGTTTGTACGGGACAACCGCAGTCCACCATACTTTTTATTTTTTGACATTATTGGAGAATTTTAGCAAAATTAATTATCTCTGTAAAATTAAAAATATACTTATAAAGACTTCATCGCTCATGGTATGACGAAATACTACAAGTTCAAAAAAATATCTATTAAAATGAGAATATAAAAATAAAAATGAAATCGTTTGTACGGGACACTTTTGTTTGTACGGGACTCGTACGTAATTCAGAAAATAAGTCTTCGTTTTGAATCATTTTTTAAATGAAAACTTAACACTATGATTATCTAAAATGTGTTTCTTGCATGTTACTTTATGACCGTCGACTAATATATGATGAAATTTTGATATTCCCGGAACAGGCCTTGCAGCTTCCCATGGATAAACATTTTGGATTTTATCAGCTATTTCTGATTCAGCAATAAAGAAAACCTTCGTAGAAGGTACTAAAGTGTCTGTTAATGTAACGAAATCTTTTGCGTTTTGGATTACGGTACCATCTCCTTGACCTCGAGCTTTTTGGCTTACAAGTTGCTTTACGTTACCACCAACCCCGTCAATCAATTTATAAAAAAACAATGAGATATGTATGTGTCAAAAATTACCATTTTCAGTGGAATGCTCCATGGACTTGTATATGATTTTTAAAAAAACTTTACACTTTAATTAATGATACTAATTATTAAAATTTTGTAAAGAAAATACCCCTATATCCTTTTGTAGCAGAAATGCAATATTTTAAAGCTTATTTCATAAAAATCGGGACAGTACTTTTGGTGTTTAGCTTCAACAAAAAATTTTAATTTTAATTTTATATAATAGAATAGAAATATAGATATAGATGAAAGAATTATCTTAGCAAAACGAAAAAATGTGAAAATAGTAGATTTTATCCATTTTTCGCGATTGGATAAAATTTTTTAAAATTGTTTTGCGATTGAAAAAAAGAAAGAACATTTCTTCTGAAAGAACAACTCTTATACTCACGTTTATCATGAGATAAATTATTATTCCATTAGTTTGGAATGGATCCTTTTCGGATTCGGAGAATGGATGTTTTCGACTTAAAAATTAATTGATCGTACTATATCGTATTGCTCTATAAGAGCAATATAGACAATGTAATTAGAACGGCTTTAGAAGCACTGGATAAAAGTTTGACTAACTTTGAAAGCATGATCTCGAAAGGTTAAGAGCACTGGAATAGTGTAATAGTTAACGTATGATAATGTTTTGCTGAGAGAAAAAAGCCCAAGTAAGTTGACGTATTGAATATATATATTTTGACAAAAAAGTAAGTTCTTTAAGTACTAGAAAACTATCTAAAAAGTTTTTAAAAGCACTAAGTAGTTTTTCTAAATTCCATAATTATATAAAGAGTTTGAGATGTATTAAAATTATAGAAAATAGACTCACTAAGAAATTTAAGAAGCTAAAAATTAATATACGTATAAGCATAAAAACGTTTGAGGTGTGCTAGAAAAGCTTTTGGAAAAGTAGGGTGGACTGCGTACAGTTGAAACGGTAGACGGTTGAAACAAGGCAACTGTTCAACTGTGCCATTACGAGTCGTAATATATTATTAAACGATGAATGAAACATATTCACTTATTATATTTTGTATTATTTGCATGTGTTTCATATGCCCTGACATGGCGACGGTTGCAACAAATTAAATTTTTATTTAATTTGATTTTACACATAAAACACAATGCAGTAATCTCAAACAACATTGCCCATTAAAAAATAAAAAAATAAATAACTGGTCATTTCAGCCCTTGAAAGGACTTTGACCTAGCTTCTTATGATCAATTGTGTTGTGCGTGTTATTAAGTTTGGACCTACACGCTTTAACGTCGACTCCGAACGGCGATGAACAGAAGTTCTTATTCTCAAGAAGCTTTACATGGCATTTTTATTACTCTCTGAGGTTTGCCATTGTCTGCAGAGATGTGGCGGCCGTACAGAAAAATTATTTTAATTCAAATAATTTTCTGTCCTGCTGGGGTTCGAACCTGGGTCTCCAGGTTCGTTGACATAGCGGCCACGCACTTTAACCAACTACGCCACGGACGCCACATTGTCCATTAGTAGACCAATATATGGTTTTTTTATTTAATATATTTCCGGTATCGCTCGCCTAATTAATTCCGATGCAATGGATGATAAACGCTAAAATGTTTCAACCGTACCCAGTCTGCCCTGTTGATGTTCATTGCAATCTCTTAACAAAGCACATGTATACAATTTATCTTAAGAGTACAAACTTTGACTCTTGTTTTCTGACAATATCAACCTGGATCAAAATTTTCAAAAAACTGATTACGTCATAAATATAAATTTTCGAGAAATATTTGTTTGTTTCGATTTTTGCCACGATTTTTTTAATTAATATTTTTAATAATTTATTTTTGCGTCTTATGCCCACTAATAATTTAAAAGTGTTTTTTTTTATTTTTCTTTTTACCGTTTTGTTGTGAACTTTTGCGTCTTGAATCACAGTTCACAAATCAAATCATTCAGTGACATATCATATATCACAAATATACCCACAGAAAGCCGTTTAGTCAACTTTAAACAACGTTGTTTTTAAAAAATTGTATTCTTCAACATTATGAACTCAAACAATAATTTAAGAATTCTGGAATTCACATAAATAAAATTAATGACTCAAGTATTTAAGTCACACTGGCTCTAATTAATAGTTAACTTTTTAAGAATTTCGCTAAATTATGCTTTGAACTTCGTACAAAGATTATAATAAATATAAATAATGTGCGTAGTTAAGCTGGATTATTAATATAATTAATTATATTTTATAAACCTTGATACATATAACTCATTTTTCAGTATTATTTTTGTTATTTTTGCATAACTTTAATTTCATTAATTGTGATGATTTGTAAATGTCAGCATAATATTATAAATTTTTTATTTTGTTTTGAGGTTTATTTTCTTAACGCCGCATAAATTAATGGAAATATTTTCATTAATCTTAAAATTAAGAATTAGTTATTTAAATAATAAGAAAATGTAGGGGTGGCTATTATTGATTTATAAAATAAATAAATTAACTATCCATTTCAGCCTTTGAAAGGACTTTGACCGAACTTCTTATGATCACTTCTTATGATTATGTGTTGTGCGTGTTATTAAATGTTTGGACACAATTGATCGAAAACTGGACCTGCTAGTTTTATGCCGACTCCGAACGGCTAATGAGCATGTTCTCAAGAAGCTTTACATGGCATTATTTTACTCTCTGAGGTTTGCCATTGTCTGCAGAGAGGTGACGGCCGAACAGAAAAAGTAATCCAATTTCTGTGTAAGATGGATTATACCCACTATACCCACTGCGCCACGACCGCCACAATCCGATATTTTCGGAAAATAGAATTCAGATATAAAATGAGACGTTGTCTTTAACTATTAATAGAGAAGTTCCTTCATTCAAGTCCATTTAGCAAAATTTAATAAAAAATTAAAGCAACCTCAGTAGTGTCTTGACTGGCAACCCGGGTTCGAATCGAATCTCGGCCAGGTCATGGTCGTACGCTTTAACCTTTCTCAATTTCTCTCTTCATTTCAACTGAAATTAAAATTGCATAGAAAGTAAAAACAGTTTGTGAAAAGGATCTCATAGTAACTTGAATTAACTGTGTTGAACACTTATTTCACTTGTGTTCCGCCATGCTTAGAACATCCTACACTTGTTTCACTTAATTGCCTCTTCATTCTCACTTATATATCACACCATTTGTCACTTCGTCGTTCGCAAATTATTGTGTTCTATATGACAAAAATGTTTTTTTGGTAAATCAAGTTTAAAGTTTAGTAAAAAACTGAACCGAAAAATCTGCCGCGATTTTCTTACCAAGGAAAGTTCAAGAGTTTGTGGTTTTTTCTGTCAAAAAAAATGTTCATCTTTGGAAGCGTTTTTTAGAGTAAGATGCGTTTAAAAAAAAATAATTTGTTCTATATGCACTTATTTACGAAACTCTTCTTGTTTTATAGCATATAGAACAAAATGTAATATTTATTGGAAAAATGAAAAGCAATGTGATTTCACTCAACAAAAACTTTATTTCATATGTTATAATATTAACTTAATTTTAAACTTAATCTTATATGTTCTTATGAGTCCACTTAAATCAATACCTGTTAATTTCTTAAAAGGTACGTTTCGACTATAAAATCAAGTAAAAAATTAACCAAATTCCTTTGACTTCGATTCCACGAAGTTCATGCTTGATTTACGGAGATTTTTTAATTGAAGCAAGTTTGTTAAAAAAACGAAGACAAAAAGTTGTACCTATATTTTAAATTGTATTAAACAAATTATTAGGGGTATTCACGGGTTAATGCGAAACACTGTTGCGACGATGCGAAAATGCAAGATTGAGAATTTTTGCTTCATTCCAACAACAAACACATTAGAAGCAATTTTGCAACTCTTCTTGAATTAAAGGGCTTACATATCGGCGAATCTGTTCGTCGAACAACATGGCGGCGCGAACGTGTGTGAAAAAGCTAGCGTTCAAATTGAACGAACCTGTTCGTCACACAAGCCATTGATTTTTGTTGTTTTTTTGTCATCATTTTCGGCAGCATCCCTTGTTCGACAGAGAAAATAAAAAATTTTTGTAAACACGGCCAACCGTGTGACAAACTGTCGAACATCGCTTCTTAACTAGCGAAAATTGTGTGAACATGGCCGCCGTGTGACGAACATATTCGCCGATGTGTAAGCCCTTTTACGCACTGCTCAAACTTATTGCGAAAGCGCACAAACAGTGATGCGAAACAGCTGATTCATGTTATGGGTGTTTTCAATCATCTGGGTAAAACTAAAAAGGCTAAGTTTGCACGTTGATTTAAATAAGTTTTTGTTATTTTAAAATAAGGTGGCAATATATATCTTTCCGCTATCGTAAAGTTACAATATTGATGTTCACGCGTTAGTGCGAAAAATATGTTGCATTTTCGCATTCTTGCAATTCGCATCCACCCGTGAATACCCCTATTGTAGTATGCCACTGCATCAAGTGATAAAAAGTTGTATAAACTTTTCACATCATTTACTTTCTCCAATGATATCTTCTTATCTATTGCTTATCCACTCTTATTCTTAGTATTTAGCTTTTTTTAAAAGTTGTTGTAAAATTTAACTTCTAACCTTATGTTATTTATGATGGTGTTTTCTTTTCTTTTTTGTTTAATTTTATTCACCAACTGCAATCTAAAGCGGGATTGTTTCTTTTTTGTTTCATTTCATTTGCCAAGTGCAATGTGAAGCAAAAAAAATCCAAAAAAAAAACAAAAAAAAAGCAAAATACAAAGACCTCCAAATTATTACTTTAATAACTTTATTTAGACTTGCATATAGAACAAAATAAAAAAATATTTTTTTTACTTAGTATTTTTGCTTCGTTTTTGTTCTATATGCACGATTTTTTGCATATAGAACACAATAGGTTACGAAGCTTGTCACAACAGTGTTGTATAGCACAAAGTCGATGTCTCATATTTCGAAAACGATAAAAGATAAAAGCAAACTGATGACACAGATCTATAGATCTCGAAAAATTTGCCTATATATCAGTCTTATCTCAATTTTTTCAATTTTGTGATATAGAACACAATAATTTACGAACGACGACTTATCTATCAAAGATAACACGCCGTTTTCATGGACAATACGTGGGATGCTACTTATATTTCGGGTTCTGACAACGCTAATATCATTCCAGTCAAATTGATGCTTCATTTGGAAATTTTGACATATTTGAACTTATACGTACTTACAACGATTTGGTGTATGTGCGCTAATTGTGTTGTTTACAGTGCTTTTAAAATTGTTCATCATCAATGAAATGAAATTAGCACGTGAACATGTTCGTGCGATTATTTTTTAGAACTTTTGACGTGAATTATGTCAACAAGATTGCATCGATGAGCTCTATTCTTTGGGTGATGAAGCACTATCAAAAATCTCTGCATATCGGTGGTACACAGAATTCAAGCCTTCGCTTACCGACAAATATCGTGGAGGACGCCCAAAATCTTTTGTTGTGCCACAAAACATTAATGCTGTGCGCGAATGCTTGATCGTCATGTGACATGCTGTACGATTGAGGCATCCCTGGGCATTATTTCCACCAGTATACATACAGTGTTCCGCAAAACAATAGGAACAAAATCAGTGCGCTGCTACAAAATCTTGTATCTTTTTTAATATTGGGGACACACAAAAATTATTATAGGAACCAAAGCTTATATTCATACATCATATAAAAAACAAATAATTTTCAAATTAGGTTTTATTTCTTTCATTAAATATAAATTAAATATATGTATACAAAACAAAATCAACATTATTAATATTTGGTGTAAGACCCATTATTCTTCATTACCGCTGCACATCTGCGCGGTATCGACTCTATTAAATTAGATATAGTGATATTAGGTATTTGTTCCCAATTAAGTTTCAAGGCTTCATACAGTGCAGTCTTATTAGGAAACCTTTGACCAGAAACTTTTTTCTTCAAAATCCCAAAAAGATTTTCGATGGGATTCAAGTCTGGTGATTGTGCAGGCCAATCAAGGACTTGAATCCCATTGTCTATAATGTAATATTTGATGAACTTTGATGTGTGTTTCGGGTCGTTGTCGTGCGGAAGCATCCACTGAAGCGGCATATTCCACTCTGCATGTGGTAGCATCTTGCTTTCTAAAATGTCTTTATATACAAATCGATCCATAACAGCTTCGATTTTATGAAATGGTCCGACTCCATCATAGGAAAAACAAGTCCAGACCATAATACCACCGCCTCCGTGCTTAAAATTTATTTTGTCGTTTACACGGGCTTCAAGTCGTGTATCTGGGCGGCGCCGTACAGTGCACATCCCATCTGAATTAATCAAGTTGAACTTTGATTCATCGCTAAACAAGACGGTTTTCCATTTTTTAACGGTCCAATTTAGGTACTCTTTTGCAAAACTGAGTCTAAAAACAATAAATTGCAACTCGTTGTCAGAATTTCAGACAGAGTTGTTTAAAGTATAACACCTCACCTTTTTTGTTTATGTTTAGCTGTAAGCAATGGTTTCTTTGCCAGTCTATAACTTCTTATATCGTTCTCAACGGCTCTTCTGCGAACAGTGCTGTGATGGATATCTAAATCAAGTGTCCGAACAACCTCTTTGCAGGTGGCAAATGTTCCTGTCTTCCGCGGCCGCCCTCCTGAATGTACCGTTGTTACGTCTTTTGTGATGTTATACTTTTTTATTAATCTACATACTAAAAAAAATAAAAATAAATAACTGGTCATTTCAGCCCTTGAAAGGACTTTGACCTAGCTCCTTATGATCAATTGTGTTGTGCGTGTTATAAGTTTGTACACAATTGACCGAGAAATGGACCTACATGCTTAACGCCGACTCCGAACGGCGATGAACGGAATGTTCTTATTCTCAAGAAGCTTTACATGGCGTTTTTATTACTCTCTGAGGTTTGCCATTGTCTGCAGAGAGGTGGCGACCGTACAGAAAAATTATTTTAATTCAAATAATTTTATGTCGCTGCTGGGGTTCGAACCTGGGTCTCCAGGTTCTTTGACATAGCGGCCATGCACTTTAACCAACTACGCCACGGACGCCAATCTACATACTATTGAACGATTAATATTAAACTGTTTCGCGATAGATATTTGCGATTTTCCCTTTTTATATTCGAAAATAATTTGTAATTTTAGAGTTTCACAGTATTTATCACGTGCTATTATAAATGGAACAGTCAATGTCACAATTAGCGCAAAAACAAAACTAAACTTACATTTTTATGACTCACAAACAACATGTACTTTACAATAAAACACCTTTAACCGTTATTTTTTGAAACTTCTGTTCTCTTTTTACATTTTTTAAGTTTTATTGCTTTTTTTCTACACTCAAACAAATTGAAAGCAATCACATTAATTTTGAATTTAATAAAAAAAAAACAAAACTAAATTTGAATATGATTTGTTTATTATATGATGTATATATGCTTCGGTTCCTATAATAATTTTTGTATGTTCCCAATATTAAAAAATAAACACGATTTTGTAGCAGCGCACTGATTTTGTTGCTATTATTTTGCGCAATACTGTACATGAACACATACATAGTTGTGAAAACGATTTGTTTATCTTGGATTCCACATATTTTAAAAATCGCTTAAAATAAGCTCATTTTGATTGATGCAAAGAAACGTTCAAGAAACACAATCGCGGTGCTTCAAATCGACATTAAAATTGGGACTGGTGACGAATCCTAGATCTATGCGTATGATCCTAAAAGAACACAACAGTCGACTGTATGGGTCTTTTAAAATTAACAAAATCCGACAAAAGTTGGTCGAGCTTGAAGCACCTCGAAACAAATGTTAGCCTGTTTCTTCCAAAAAACTGGTCATGTGGTCACGGTACCACTTGTGACACGCAGAACGATCAATTCGGAATAATACAAAACCATTTGTGTGCCAAAAGTGTTGTGGGTAAAAAGGAAAATAAGCAAGCGCCTAAGAGTTATTCTTCATCAAGACAATGTGAGCTTCTACATCAGGCCAAAAAAAAGCGTTTAGGAGTACTCAAAACATCAAATTAATGGGTCATTTGCCGTACAGTCCTAATTTGGCACCCAACGACTTCTTTTTGTTCCCACACATGACGGACAAACTGCATGGATAATGATTTTTGACATCATAAGAAGCCGTTGTTGCGTTCAAAAACTATGTTTTGGAGGTGTCTCAAACGGAATGGGACAAAAGTTATGAAAAATGGTTCAAAAGGATCCAAAAATGTATTAATCATAAAGGAGAATATTTCGTAAAACAATAAAGCTATTTTTAATGAAAAAAATTCAATAGAAATACATTCTATTTTTCTGGGTGGGATTTGAACCACGAAACTCACGGTTCGTAAAATAAGCATACAAAGGTTCTGACAGGTTAATGCTTCATCCGCAGTCACCACTGCACAAAAGAAACCATCAAACCATTATCAAATGTCATGAATTAATCTTAATATAGATGATCATTAAGATGTTTAGGGTTGTATTATTGCATTCCCAGTAATTTAAGAAAAACAAAAGGTCCATTAATATTATCTTAAGATATCCTTTATGAAATTGTAAAAAAAATAAATACAACTAAATATAATAGTTAAGTCACTATGAAACATTATCAACTAACAAATAAATTTGATCAAGCCTAACACTAGCACGCCACGCTTACAAGATCTCTACAGCATCGGTGGATTGATCCGTCATTTGCGTGCGATTCTTGAGATAAAACGGAGCATTCGGTATGTCGGGAAAGCGATGAAAAACCGCAATACTTGGACGCAATTCAGCGGCCAAATGTGTTTGATAAATACGCCCTTCATCGTTAATGAGATACCAGTCATCGGCGCTGACAGGCTTTGTTGAGAGCAGCGGTGTTATCGTGCTGCTGCCGGCATATTCACGCGTATTCAAGCTTAACTCTGTTGAGCTTGTATCGCTGCTGCTCCTAGCCGGATGCACAAAGTCGCTTACAATTTGTTGTAGTTCATTGAGATATTTATTCAAATGATTAAATTCGCCAAAATCGTCAGAATCCGAAGCGTCTTCAATCAGCTGCCTGGGCATTGCAAAACGTGGCGAGGACGTATCTTCAGCTGCTTGCTGTTGTTTCCTTTTAAGATTGCGCTGCTCCAGCTCATCTTCCAACTCTTCAAGATTTTTTGCCTGCAGCAAGTTGCGTATGTTGGTCATGACATCTTCGTAGAGTAGTGACAAGTGGTCGATAGTTGGGGCTTGGGTCTTGGAAGCGGACCCAAAACTGCTTCTATAGTTGTAGTAGCTTGAGCTTGATCCTTGCTGTTGTTGCTGTTTTTGTTTTCTTTGTTTCCGGATTTTTCTATTCGGCGGTTTGGTATTGACCACAAGCGATGCACTGATTTTTTTCTCGCGTATGCGTTCGCCAAAACGCTTACGCAGTCGCATTGCTGTAGAGTTTGTTGCTTCCCTCAATAGTTGCTGCCGCATGCAATCGATTCTTTGTTGCAACTTTTCCATCGCATCACTTTCGTTGCTTTGACTGCACTCATCACGAACATTGGGCTGTGATGCATCTTCATCCACGCTAGAGTTTTTTTGCTTTATTAAATTTTCCATAATGGTGTTCGTCACATTCCAAGTGTTCGCATCTATTTTTTTTACTTGCTCTTCCTTCAGCAGTTCGCTGGATTTCACTTCCGTTTCCGTTGTGTGCGGCGTTGGTTCAATTTCACCAATTAGTTCCGCTGGCCGTGTTTCGTGCTGCCACATTTGCGCCAACATATTTTTCGTTGCTTCTCGCTTGGTTGTGGTTTCTGCTTCGCTATCGGTGGCAGTTTTTACTTCTGGTGGGTCGGGTAAATAGTACGTGGCTTGCTTCAACAACGCCGTTAAATGATCCATCAGCTCGTTACCCTTGAGTAAGACATTTTTCTGGTAAAGCTCTTCCTTTGACGTAAGATTTTGCTGCACCTCGCGCTTGGGTCTTTGCTTGGAAGTGGCAACTCTTGCTTTACGAGCCTTAAGCAGCTTGGCTGATTTATTTTTAGCTTCAAGTCGCTTTCTTGCCACCGTTCCAGGACTTCTAGTTTTATATCTCCTCATGCCTGGCTTGACTGGTTTCCTGGATTTGTTCGACTTTTTAGTTTTTCTCGATTTAAAGAGTGTTGCTGCTTTTGCACTCTTATGCTTCTGGCTTTTGGCATCCACCAAATTTTCTACATCTCGACGCACTCGATGTTTCCTGCGCACTTGTCCACTACCGCTTCTTAGTGCCCCAAGTTGAAGTTGTTGACCCCGTTCGAACTGCTTCTGCGCATAGCCTTGCTCAATAAACACTGTTTGCTGCTTCTGCGTTTTGATGCGCTCCCTCGCCAAGGGCATAGCCACTGGTCTAGGAGCATTATGTACCAGACGCTCTCGCTGACGCACCGATGCCAATAACTCAAAAGGCAGCCCATTTGGTGGCCTAAATACAGGTTTTTTCATATATTTTGACGGCATTTTAATGGCAGCAACATCGCTTGGTTGATGCGTCTGATCCCTGTAAGGTATTTTCTTGGGTGCATCTATGGTTAGCTGCTGCTGCTGCTGTTTTACTCTTTCAGTTGGTAGCAAGCGTTTTTGCGCTAGCATCTTAAGCAGCTCAAAGTATTGCGGCGGCTCAATGATGTGTATGACGTCATCGGCATCGTCATCCACATAACCTGTGCGTACGCCTTGCTGATGGGATGGCACTCGATTTGATGACTGTTTTGGTTTTGGCGCTGAGACGCGATAGTTAATTGCTGCAGACTCATCAGCGTGAATATCTGCTGCTGCTGCAGATGTGGGTGGCGCATCTGTGATTCTTATGCTGTTCAACCCAGGTAACATTTCAAGCAGCAAGAAACTGATACAGCCCCATTGCATTGGGCTCATTTTAACAAAATTAAGTCTTTCGAGTATATTTTTTTTATTTATATGAGTTTTTCAAACAATTTTCACTTTTAATATATTTCACGCACTTACAACTGCAACAACGTTAACCACACAACTAGCAGCAATTTTTCTTTGAGTTTGCATTTATAAGTATTTTATTTTTTTCATTTAAATATTTTCAAGAGTTTTCCAAGTCTTACCAGTTTTTCTTTTGCTCTTCTTTTTTGTTGTTTGCTGCTCTGATCTTGCCAATGAAAGCGAAAACGATGATAAAGCGTATTAATAACAACAACAAATTTCATGGTTATAATTTCTTTGAATGAAGAAAGGGGAAGTTGTTAGACATCTTAAAATTGCACGCTGCACATTGGGACAAATTGCAGAAAAGTGGCCAAAATACAAGACTACTGCTGTCGTTAGGAGTGTAACGGTCATATTGTTATAAAAATTTAATAAAGAAAAATACATATGTAAGAAAAGAATGTAAAAGATCGTTTGCTTAAGTAGTTCCGAAAAACCCCTGACAAAATCAAAAATTGATTTTTTTCTGCATCTTAATTTTACCAATCAAACGCTATTGAAATTATCCCACGCGCATCTCAAGAAATTAACGCCATTACTTTGCATGGATATAAACATTGCTTTGCTATTTTAAATGAATCTCCATTTTCAGTCCACTATTTTGACTTTTCTTGTATCTCAGAAGTGATTGGGTGGGCCCCGTGATTAATTCTTGGTTATGACTCAATTCTCAATCTCAGTTTTTTTTTTCTCTGAAACTTTGCCGAGCACTTAGTTTGAAAAGATTAAATTTTGGACTGTGAGGAATCGCCGCACCAGTCAAGGGCTTAGTTTACTCATGTTCGAATTTTCAGTGAATATGCGTTGTGAAATCTTTTTTTTAATACCTACAATGTCTGCCAGTAGTCACATCATTTGGTACCTAATAAACCTCTGCACAAATGCACTCGTTTTTTCCACAACAGTAAATCCAACAGTGCAGAGTTCAGAGCTTGACAGAACTCTGTTAGTCAAGCAGAGCGTATCCAAGTCATTTAATGATAACAAACGAACATTGCAGAGCACTCGTCAGCTTCAAATCAAACCATGTTCTCGCTTTGCTTTAACAGAACAATTACTAACAGTGGAAAATGCACCAATCACACCTAACACAACAGAACCTTGGCGAAGTAATTATTTCTACCATTGGCAAATAGAAATTTTATTTTTACGAATTCGGTGCTTGGGCGAACACTAGGTAAAACTGGGTCGCTGAATACGAAATCGTTGTCAGTATTTTAAAATTATAAAATTTTTAACAAAAGGGTTGCCACCTTATAATGTATTTTTTACGAGTTCTAAACATTGTAAAACAGTTTTAGGGGGGGTCACTGTTTTCGAATCTGATGTCAGAATTTTAAAATTAAAGATAGCTGAAAGGGTTGCCACCTAATTTTTTTTTATTTTTTGAATTCGGTGCTGGGGCGAACACTAGGTAAAAATGGGTCGCTAAATCCGAATCCGTTGCCAGAATTTCAAAATTATGAAATTTGTAACCCTATAGCCACCTAAAAATATGCTTTTTAAAAGTTTTAATCATTATGAAATTTTTAACCCTATAGGGTTGCCACCTAAAAATTTTGAAATTCTGACACCGGATTCGGATTCAGCGACCCATTTTTACCTAGTGTTCGCCCCATAATCGAATTCGTAAAAATAAAAAAAAATTAGGTGGTAACCCTATCAGCGATCTTGAATTTTAAAATTTTGACATCAGATTCGAAATCAGCGATCACCTAAAACTGTAGGATAGTGATTAAAACTTTTAAAAAAGCATGTTTTTAGGTGGAAACCCTATAGGGTTAAAAATTTCATAATTTTGAAATTCTGACAACGGATTCGGATTCAGCGACCCATTTTTACCTAGTGTTCGCCCCAGCATCGAATTCATAAAAATAAAAAAAAATTCGGTGGCAACCCTATCAGCCATCTTGAATTTTAAAATTCTGAAATCAGATTCGAAGTCAGCTACCCCCTAAAACGGCTAAACACGAAATCTACAGAACTCTAAACGGTCTCAATACGCTTAAGTTTTTCCTACACTTCATTGAATTATTTGGATCGGAGCCAAACCCATTTGTCAAATCCCCATCCCAGTACCCTACTTCCCATATCCTACTTTCTAGTAGAAGGATATCACCAAGTACGAACTCCATACATATTGAGTTTCATTGTTATACGGCATTTACTTCCAAAGCTATTCAAAGACAGCATAACTCCAAGCGTTCTGCTGTTGTGTACATAACAACATAACTTTCTAGTCAGTGCACACTTCTTTTTCGAATCGTGCCTAACATTGCTTTGGTTTTAGTTTGTTCTTGTTCTGCTCAAGCGACGAGTGCTCTTTGTAGTGTTAGGCTTGATTTCATTGATGAGAGCAAAACATAGCAAAAGCTTGCACTACAAACGAGTGCTTTGACACGCATTTCAAGCGCACTCGTGCAGAGGTTTAGTACCTAATTTGGTTCGGATCATTGCGAATTTGGCTTTGCAGCTCGTACAGCCTCGTATTAACTCTACCATCCAATATTAAACCACTGTTGAGGCAGATGTTGACATCTGAAGGTAAAATTAAACCAATTGGTTGATACAAATGAAAGTACCTATTGTACCACGTAACGATGATCAGTTTTGTACAGTTTTATAATTTCACTGAGATTGTCTTTCAATGATAGCTGTCATACTTATATTTAGCATTGTAGGGTTACCAAAGTTCAACAGTTATTCTTTTCACGTGAAAACCGTCATCTATACGTCGCACAGTAGACTGAGTCCATAAAAAAGTTGGCCTATAGACAAAATTGTACTTATAGGCTTCTAAGTCCAGCTATTTTAATTTTTTTGACCTGCAGTTTTTTGCATTATATAGCCTTATGTGTTGTGCAAACTAATAGTAGACGAGCTGGTAGACATTTTAGGGTACGTCTTTGAGGCACTCTAAAAACTTGTATAATACTTCCTTTGTGTTATCTTAATTCAAAAACCCAGACCTGGCTGAGAGGTAGTGGGTCCTAACCAACAATTTTTTTTTTTTAAAACAAGAAAAATATTTCACGCAAAAAATAAATTTTGAGGCATTATGAAACTTTTATACTTTTGAATTTAGTATTTGAAGATTACAAAAATAAACATGCCAGATTATTTAGTCGGGTCTAAGACCTTGCCAGTTGTTTGAAAATTATATTAAAAAAAAAAATCGAAAATATATATTTGAGGCACATGGAAATTTTAACTGGATATAATTTTTAGCTAAAAATAAATATTTTTAAAAAGACAGGTTATTTCGATGGGACATTCTATCTGCCAGATGATCGAGAATGTTAAAAATTGTCGACCTTGCTTACTTACTTAAATTTCATTTTATTAAAATTCTTAATTAACTTAACTTAAATTTCATTAGTTTTCACAAAATGTATCAAATTAAAATATCAAATTAACCTAAATAAAAAATGAAATAAAATTTAATTCAATTAACAAATAATAAACGTAAAAAGATAATATATTTTTCATTCAGCGTCAGAATTTCTTAGTTTCTCATCTTCAGCGAACTCTTCATTAGAGCTTGAATAGTCGATTTCTTCTTCGGAACCTTTTGAATTATATATGAATGGTAATACAAGTTTATTAAATAAATAAAATGAAAAATCCGATTATGAAAAAAAAAAAAAATAAAAGCTCATCTGATGTATCACTTTCGTTGGTATTATCGAGGTTTTTATTAAAAATAACATCAAATACTAAATTCGGGATGCAATCTAATGGATGTTTAAAAAAAATTGTTGGTCCCACAACTCCTCAGCTAGGTCTTGGTTTTTGAATTTAGATATCACAAAGGAAGTATTATACAAGTTTTTAGAGTGCCTCAAAGACGTGCCCTAAAATGTCTACCACCTCTCGGTCTATAACAGCTATTTGTTCTGTTGTATGCTATGCGCGTGTTCATTTAATAGCCGTTCTCCGTGGAGTGAAATTGTTAAAATCAAGATCAAAATATTTTCGCGAAAAAAGTGTTTTTTTTTACAAAAAGTGTTTAAAAACATAAAAATTATTGTTTTATTGTGAAACCAAGCAAACAAAATAAATAAAGGTCAGAGGGTTAATAAAAAAAAAAATCTGTAAAAAATTTTTGGTTTGTTCAACCACTCTCCAATGTTGCCTATAGATAACATCCTGTAACAAACGAACCAACACACCAAGGACTTTGAAATTATTATCAGTTCATATTTGAGTCAAGACTAACACATATTTGTCTTCTTAAAATGTATAGCCCCGACCATTTTGATTAGGGCAGGCATGAAACTTAACCCTTTCAAAATTTCACAAATTGTTGAAATCGGTCAGTACCTAGGGGTACCTCCCTTGAACCTATATTAAGGATTAACGTGATTTTATATGGGAGGTTCATACAAAGATTGACCGATCTTAATTAAAAATTGGTCAGAATTTTGAAAAAATAGTCTTATATATGTGTATTAAAAATGGTCCAAATCAGTTTGTTCAGCGATCGATAAAAGTTTGTGAATTTATTTTCACGTAAATTGAAAGAAAGCACTCTCACGCAATATCTTATCTTTTACTGAGATTTATTGATTATATTAAATATAATTGTACATTTTTGATGCAAATGAATACAATGTCAGTTAAGAATTTCTATGAAATAGTAATTTTGGACCATTTTTTAGAATATTTTACAACGGATTGGTCAAATTCTGTGAACTTTTTATAAATACTGTTAGAAAATAAACACTCGTAAGATATGTATTTGTCAATATGAATGCTGGACTCAGTGGGAATTTTTTTGTTTGACTGCTTCAATTGGGTAATTTTTTTAAATTTCCTACATTTTTGGCCATTTTAAAAATCCTGTGAAAAATCCATTCATTTTTTTTTTTTTGCAAATAATGAAAACTGCTTTTTTTAAACTTTTATAAAAATCAAACAACAAATATTTTTGATATAAATAAAAACTATTTTTCCTAGACGCTCACAAACAAGATTAATCTACACAAATAAAATTATCCAAAAGTAGTGATTTTAAAGGGTTATGTAATCCACAAATATTATATTTTTGGACTAGTAATTTTTATTCACTTTATTTAAAGTGGGTATAAAGGGTTTCGAAACAAAAACATTTTTTATTTTTGTCCACTACACGATCTACTGTTCGTCGGGTACTTCTGGAATTACTCTAGGCTATCGTAGCATTGAGACAACACAAAAAATAAAAACACAAAAAAAAACAACAGTCAAAAGGGGTTTTCACCAGTACAACACCCACTTAACTTTCTAGAAGTTTCGGTTTTGACCAAAATTCATGCTCATGTATGCTCCGGCCAATATCAAGCTTGGGCTTATCGGTTTTCGAATAATATCAAGCTTTGGCCAACATTATGGGTTTCGATCCGCCGGCATTTAAATGGGCCAGCTGTTGGAAAATTTTTTATGAAAAGACGGAAAAAATATTAATAGTTAATATTATTGAAATATGATATCGACGCTATGGAACTATACACC
This sequence comes from Pherbina coryleti, assembly GCA_943735915.1. Taxonomy (NCBI): domain Eukaryota; kingdom Metazoa; phylum Arthropoda; class Insecta; order Diptera; family Sciomyzidae; genus Pherbina; species Pherbina coryleti. Next base: position 121,782,972 of record OX030952.1, on the reverse strand, counting down.
CATTGTTATGCCAAATACTAGCATTTTTCATCTACTTCTTCGTATATTTTCAATGATAGTATTATTCTCAATCTAATTGATGTGGATATTCAATTAAGTTAAAAAACACACATACAGTGGTGGCCGTGGCGCAGAGGGTAGAGTGCGTGACCCATACGCCAGAGAATCCGGGTTCAATTTCCATCTGACACAGAAAGTTTTTATTGAATTAATTTATTTTTTTTGTTCCGCCGTCATCTCTCTGGAGACAATCGCAAACCTCAGAGAGTATATAATGCCACGTAAAGCTTCTTGAAAACATTTACATTAGCCGTTCGGAGTCGGAATAAAACTAGTAGGTACAGTTCTCGATCAATTGTGTACAAAAATTTAACGCCCACGTACATAACACGCACAACACAATTTAATCATAAGAAGTTCGGTCAAAGTCCTTTTAAGGGGTGAAATGGCCAGTTTATTTGTTATTTATATTTATTTTTATAAAAACACTTAATTTGTATGTCATTCCTAATTGAAGAAGTGAAGAATATGACGAGCAAGTAAGAAAACAAAAACCATGGGGAGGATAAAATAATGGTGGTCGGCCATACAACTTTACCCTTTAGGAGAAATTTCATTAAAATATAAAAATGTAAAGAACTCTTAATATTTAAAATAAGAAAAGTTAACCATCTACAGTGTAGATTGTACCATCTACCATCTACAGTAGATTCTACACGAAAGTCTTGGACACATTGTTTTGAAAAATTATCATTTTTTATTGAGATATAAAATCGTTTATGTATAAAAAACTATTACATATGATTTTTTTGAAAACTCGTGAGAGCAAACAAAAAAAAACCAAAAAAATCTTGCATGAATTTTTGTTTTGTTACAATATCATGTGTATATTGCGCAAGAAAAATCCATATTTGGAAAAAACCAAAATTGACTAAAGAGAAAATATCAATCCCAAAACCTTCAAAAAATGTAAACTTTTCGCCAAAACTTCGTTTGTGGTTCAAGTGATTTATTATACATACTTTCATTTGATATCATGAAATACTTTTTTATATTAAAACTATATAACTTCAATTAATCAAAATCAACCCACTGTGATTAACTTCACAACGATGATATCGCTTTTCAGCACTAAAGCGTTGTAAGCTGGTACCAATGATGACAAAGCTCTTCATAAAATGCGCCAAACACAAATACAAGCCCCATGAAAAAATAAAAAATAAATAAACATGTAAATATCTACGACATTCAAATTGATTGCAATGAAAACTTTTTGATCAAAGCCATTGATATTTTATTATAAACCGTTCAATGAACTAATCCAGCTGTTTCTGTATTTTTTTCACATTAATTCGGTCAATTATTCAATATTAAAATGTTTTGATTTATTTATTTGCCCAAACCTTCAACTTGAACCTGATTCACTGCCAATGCAAGGCCAGTCAAGCTGATCCACTGCTAACTAAATGCAACAACTTTAAGCAAAAGTTTTACAATCTAGTTTAACAACCTGTTTGTGTGAATTTCAGGCAAATAAATCCAAGAGTAAATAAAAAAGAGCGTATCAAGTGTGTCTGTGAGAGAGAGGGTACTATTTAGTATTAGAGAGAGTTGAAGCTTCTACAGTGCTTTTTAAATATTAAAGTATTTTCATGATCACATCCAGTTTAAAGGTGACTGTTGTTGAATGTCTTTAACTTGCATGATCCTAAAACTATGCAATGATTTATTTTGTTCTTTTTTTTAATTAGACTTTAATTGGAGTGTTCACATAAGTCAAAAGGTGTATAGTATTTAGTAGAGTAAATTATGTGAATCTCTTAATTGAGCACAGGTTTTTTGTTAGAAATTAATACGTTTTTGTTTAAATTTGTAATTTAGTTTGTTGAATGTGAATTTATAATTTTATTCAAAACACAATTTTACATTCAGGCATTATTTTGTCGTTATTTAGTTGAACTTACAAATCTGAATTTGAATGCAGATTTTACAGCTCTGTGTAGTTGTATACTTTGTGTATCAACAATCAATTTGAAGTAAATGATTTCTCTTGTTTCACTCCTTGGACGTGTTTTGATGTAGAACATTGGCCCATGTGTTATTTCAACCAATTCTGACATTTTGACATACATAAAATCGAACCAAATCTACGGCACTAGAACTGAAGACCTTGAAACCAAACCAAAATCTTAAAACCGATGCTCAGTAGTGCTCCATCTGATTGTCTTTCTTTAAACAACAAAAATATTAAAAATTTTGTTTTATAAAATATTTTATTTATCTAAACTTACAATAATATTTTTTTCGATTCTTCTCATGCTAAGTTAACGCAAGCTTAAATGTCTACAATTTCGGAGAGAAAGTGTTTGGATTAAATTTTTAATTTTAGTTGAACGGAACACCGCAAAAACTAAGTCCTTTATGAATAAGCCAAATAAATTAAAAAGCGAGCTCAAATCAAACTACAACAAACTTACAAGCGATAAATAAATAAAATGAACAATTTTTAAACTCAAAATAAATCAAAAATATTTTCATAAATATTTTTGTTTTTTAGTCTACGGCAATAAATAAATACGAGGCTCATAAAGAAAAGGATCATGCAGAGTACATTTAATGGTAAATGAAGATGGATGAAACTTTGTCAAATGTTAGAAAATGTTAATGAGTAAGGAGAATAGATAGTATTTTTTAACATGCCAAGGCATCTAAGACTCCATTACCAACGGTTGCCAGGAGTTAGTTTCTCCACCAGCTCCAGCACCAAAACCAATTCTATTTCTGCTCTGATAATGTGTGCCCACCGGTACACTTATATCCTGTGGTGTAGAGTTGGGAATCGTATGATGATAAGTCAGTTCATTTGAGGACGGAGTTGATGATGATGATGATGAAGCAGCTGCAGCAGCAGCGGCAGCAGCAGCATTACGTTTATTGTTCTCAAAGAAATCAATGATTGGGTGATAACTGTAGTTTATGCGTTTTGGGGCATTCGAGCCACCACCACTAGACTCTCCGACGGCATACTTATTGCTATAGATGGAATTTATATGGTAGCTGGGCGGTACCGCTGATGATGTGTAATAGGGGGCTGATGCTGACGATGGCGTTGACGTTGCTTTGGTTGTAGAGGGGACGTATGTGGGAGCTGATGAAGATGCAATCGTCGTTGAGAGTCGTGGCGCATTAATGTCGACTGGGCTGGGTACGTAATATGCGGGGATCGCTGCTGCAGGTGCTGCTGCTTCTGATGATGCTGATGATGAAATTGATCCCGATTGGCTTCTGCTGATGCTGGTGCCGGCGCTGGTGCTGGTGCTGGTAGCTGTATGGGGCACAGAATAAATACGTTTCCGTTTTGGTTGCACTCGAGTCGTGTCGCTTGTGCGGCCAAAAAAGTTTACCTCTTTGTCCGTGTGCTGCTCGCTGGGTGAGATTTCCAGATCCACACGATCCTCATTCAGCAAACTTTTGTATGGACGTCGGCTGCTATACTGATGCAGTAAATTATTGGACGTTGAGCCATATGAGGAAGAGGCAGCAGCGGCGGAGGAGTGGGAACCCGATGAAGAAGCACGTTGCCGCTTGTATGAGTAGTCAATGCCGTAATCTTCGCTGCTGGGTGGACTCAAATAGCTGCCAACTGTGGGACTTGGAGCATAAACTTTGGTGCGCACTTTCTTACTACCCAAAAGCAGCTCACTGCGATCGTAAGGTGTCGACTTTTGATGCTTATTATAGGCTTTTCCGTAGTTGTGTGAGTAGCCTAGCGCATCGTCATCCTCCTCATCCTCATAGTCAAGTTCTTCACCAATGGTCGAGTAATGATCCGCTGGCGAATAGTCCTTGGGTTTGAGACTGCCCAATGGTGGATACTGCTGACGATAGCCATCGATCTGACAGGAACAACAGGTGGGCACCTTAAAGATGTCCACGTGTAGACCACGTGTCTTGTCCCAACTCAACAGTCGATGATAGTTGTAGACCTGTGAGCAATGTGACCGATAACTATGGGCCAGATACGAGCAGCTTTCCTGTGGATTACTTTCATAACCAGACATTGGAAAATTAAAACCAAAAACATTTAATCGGAAAAATGTGAAAATACCTGCATTTCTCCAGACGCAGTGTTTGTGTGTGCTGGCCCGTGTTCACGATGTACTTCCACTCGCCAGATGCTGAGCGTGCTTTTTGAGGACGTGCAAAACGCACGATGCTCTGACACATACCACCCTTGCCGTCGACATCGTCATCTTCACGTCTGTCGGTGAGATATTTGAATAGATTTTAGACTAATTTTACTTAATTAATTTAATACCTTTTTTTGTTGTAGGGATAATCATCGAATTCATCTTTGGTCTCAAAATCATTGGTCTTGTCATGATACTCTGCCAACAGCGCTGTCATAGCATTCTTATGTCGCCGTATGCTGCCCATAATCAGCTCACTTATTTTGATTTTGTTAGGAATTTAGATTTTTGTTAGGAATTTTATTTTTTTATATAATATTTAAAAAAATTTTAAAAAAAAATGTGCATCTCTTTTACCAGTTAAATATTTAAGACGGCTAAAGCAATATTACTTATTCGTGTATAAATAAATTTCCAATCCAAAAGCCAAAAATATACTGTAATTGTACTCATTGATTTAACCTAAATGACACACTAGACTGTCAAGTTAGCAACATCATAAGGAAATATTATCTTGACTAGGGTTGACAATTTGAATTAATGAAATATTTTGAAAGTTATGAACAAGGACATTTTCGAGAAAACCATTGTTGAATACTCGCTTTAAACAAAAGAGCCTTTAAGAAAAAGAATAGGAGCTAAAAAAACAAAAAATAAAATAAAAAACTAAAAAAATAAATATGGATTCTATGGCTTAAAGCTCATTTACTTTAATATAAAAAAGATGAATAAATAAAACATATGCGTCGAAGTTGGCCTAAGGATATTAGATGAAAAATTTTAGAGCAAGTAGTTCAGAGGCAGAGTTAGAAACGCAAATTCCATGGCATTCGATAGATGAAGGTGCAACATATAGCAAATAGGATAAAATTCCAGAAGTAAACATTTTTTATTTATATATTTATTTATTTATTTATTTATTGGCCAAACAGTGCGATTAAGTTTTGACAGTGCGATTAAGTGTTTTCACTAAAATTCCGAGGAAACCTGCTTTTGCTTCAAAGCCTCTGTGTTTTTCGAATTTCACATAATATTATAAGACAAGCACTCCTTTTGAGCACTTAAATGAGTCCTAATTGGGTAATTTATCATTGTTCTTTTAACTTAAATATCCCTGTGGCTGCCATATGCCAAAGCACTATAGATACATTTTTATATGTTCGAATGCAGATACCGTTACTTTTAAGCTTCTGTTGAACGCAGAATTATTTGTTTTTTCCAACAAAAATCATTTGGGTCTTAGTGCGTGTTAGATCATAAGAGTTAGGGTGTCGTGAAGTGACTTTTTGTTGTTCAAATAAAAAAACTACGTAGGGAGATTCGAGTTAAGGCATATTTTTATACTACTGCCACTCCGTTTTTAACGCCTTATTGTAAGTATTTTTTTGATCAGAATCACTACCTGTGTTGATGAAGCAATGTCGGATGATATCTCCTCATAGAAATAGAAATTGACGTCATCAAAATCATAAATTATCTACAAACTCCAGGAAAATTAATCTTGCACGCGTGTTTTGATTTCAAATAGGAATTGAAAGTTTGAAATTGGCCAAAATCAGATGAAAATCAGTCCTACCTCCCAATCGAAGTGACGTCATCAAAATGTTAAGATTTTTATAAGCTCAACAAAAATTAATATAAACTCCTAAAATTTTGCACTTGAGCTTGGATTCCAAATATATACTCACATTGTGCAATTTGTCAAAATCTACCCCCCCCCAAAAAAAAAACAAAAAAAAAAAAAAGGAACGTCTAAATACCAAAACCCCCATAAATTCCATAAAAATTTCTACTTACAGATCGATTCTGTGAGTTACCGGTAACAGCAATATTGTTACCGAAACTCGTTACCCGTCTTAGAAATTGGTATTCTGTGCACTCGGTAACGCTTTCAACAGTCGTAAGCTCACATTATTGAAATGAAGCCCTCTCTTTTGTGTGGTGAAATATGAACAATGGAAACTGAGAAGTAAATACATAGAATTAATTGCATTATGTTGAATTTTGAAATAATATTTGTATTTCTTGGCAGGAAATATGCACTCACTACGCCGACGCAGCTGCGGTGTTATCTATATTTAATTTACATATTAATTTTATGTAAATTAATATATATTACACAGTGAATTCCTATAAATTTTTATTCATTGAAAAGTGCTGAAGAAGCAGCAACAGTGAATTTGACATCGTTTCTTATTTATATTTGCTCCGATTTCGATTTGAGGATTTTAAAATGAAATTAATTACTCAAAATACGAGCTCTTTTTTAAATGCAAGCTAAAAAATATCTTGTTTTGCTTGTTACCACCTAAAGAGATGGTAACAATATTCACCGGTAACGCTTAGTCGCAGAATACCAACAGAGTGTTCAAGTTACTAAAAGGTGAATTTCTACAAGATTAATGTTACCGCGACAGAATTGATCTGTAAATGTATTTTACACACAAGCTTTGATGTGTGAAATATGCAATGAGATAGTTTTTTTTTTACGATCTGTCTCCATCCCCTTCCATCAGTGTTAGTAGATTTTTTTATAATCGGTAAGTAATCATTGAATAACTTTGACATTTACCAACTGATTGACATGGGTAGATAATTTTTTGTAACGTAAGTAAAATTCAGTACAATTTTAATATGAATCACTTCACACCGAAACAATGCTATACCATCCGAGATGCTCGATAAAGTGATGGAAAACGCAGCAAAAAGGACTAATTTTTTATTTTAATATATGTTTCAGGAGAGTTAAAAATTGATGTTTGGGTAAATTTTGTTACCCAAACATGTTCTGAGCATTTTACAATTGGTTTTATGTCCATTATTAAGTTAGAAATACCAAAAAAAGAGATTTTTCACAATCTCTACCTCCTTAAAGAAAAAAACGAACTTTGATTCCGCTAAGATAAGGTCTCTTTTCCTGTGAAACATAAGACGTATACATAGCATATATTTTTACTAAATATTGTTTGATGAACATAAAATATTGTCTAATATATTAATTGTTCCGTTCCGAAAATAAAAAAATAAAAATAACTAACAGAACTCTTAAAAAAGCAAATGCTTCTTTATTTAAAGCAACTGCTAATTTATTTAAGAAATAACAATTAAGACATTAGGGTGGTCATTTGCTTTTATAATTAAAAATCGTTTTTTTTCTCATTTGTTCATTAATTTGTTCACATTGCTATTTATGAAATTAAGAACATAAACAGAGTTGTGGGGGATAAACACCTTAAAAAAATTATATTTATTGTTCATCGTTTTCTTATATGACAATTTCAAAATTTTTCGAATGACGACATTTTCAAACAATAGAATGCATGAAAACATATGAACACGTCCGAAATCAAATCGCTGGTCGTCAATCGCGACGAAAATTCGCCAGATTAGAATTTATTCTATTTTTTCTCTGGCGACATGGCGATCCTCTCTTTGAGTGCTCTCAAAAAAATAAGTGTTGCCGTATTTTTACTAATGATGGGGTACGTTCAGTAAGTTTTCTTTTCTTAAGTTTTATTATCTTCTGACATTTGTTGTCTGTGTTTATGGTTTCTGCATGTCATTTATACATCACATGTACATGTTTTCTGCATGTTACGTATATTATCTTTAATACTATCAAAATTGGCTACAATTTGTGTAACATATTTACTTTTACTTCAATATTATTTTCTATAAAATAAACTGAACAAAACATTTTGACAGTTCAGTCTGAATAGTTCGTCAATCGCTAATCGCTTTATGTTCGCTGGATGTGTTCTGAGCGATTGGCGAGAAGAAAGGATCGCCGATCGCCAATCGCTTTGATTCTGTTCGGGCTCTTAATCATGTCAATTATGATCTTCACATACAACGAGAGAGAAGCTGAAAGAGTGCTGCACGCTCTTTGACTTGATAAACTTAATTTTAGTTATTTTCCTGAATATTTTTGAGAGATACGTCTAGAATTGAGTTTTTTTTTTGGGTTGAAATTTAAATATTTTTCTATATTTTAATATTTATATGATTTTTTATGATTTTTTATAAAATTTATGTATCTTCATTTTCCTATTCAATTGAAAAAAAAAAGTATAAAAAGTAATTTCAAACATCGTATCATCCCTTTTGGAATCCCAAAAATTAAATCTAGTTAAAATATTTACAATAAGATATCTCTTATATTTACAGCATAACGTCTCTTGGGGTCCCATACTTTTTTCCTGTCCACAGTTCTCAAACATTCATAAAAACGGATATTAAGCTATTAAAAATACAGTCAATATACTAGCAAATTTTTACGGGTGTTGTAGTTGAAACTTCTGAAGTCCTTATAAATGTGACTGTGCTATGAAATTTATCTTTAGCTTAAAATAATCGCAAAAAAGCTCTTATAATAGTGCAAATTATTTAAAGCGTTTAAAAATAAGGCAAATAATAACCAATTTTAACTATAACCAACTCCACAATGCTCCCAGCTATAAATAAATATTAAGGAAAGTGCCAGATATTAAAAAAAAACAATATAAATAAATATTTATTACAACGTAAAAAATAAAATTGAACGATACATACTTTTATTACGAATAAATACATTCACTAAAATAAAAAATTTAACGAAAGCATATATAACGCAAATAAACCAAATAATGGCAAAAAGAATTCTAAAATCTTACAGCGGATAATCATCAGTACGCAGACACATCGATGCTGTAAAGCGTTCGCATTTCTTGGGCAGCACGACGGCTGCATGCGCCAACGACTGTGGCAGCGGTGACTTGGGCCGTGCACGCACCTGCACGCGCTTACGTTTCGACGATGTCTTTAGTTTTGTGGTACGTAATCTATTTGAACCAGACCCACCATAGCGATAACGTGGTCCAGCTATTAATTCTTCCGGACTGGGCAAAGGTTCTTCGCCTTCAGTTGTGTTTGTTGTACCTCCAGTACTTAGAATTATTTCACTACTATTTAGGCTGGCAAGGGCAAGGTCCTCAATTTCTTGATAAGTTTCTTCGTGTTGTTGTTGCTCCGGTTGCTGCTGTGCATTTTCGGTGGTGGATGTGGTCGGCGTTGGTGTCACAACTGTGACAGCTGCAGTGGATACTGTCGTTACTGCTGTTGCTTTTTTTGGTATTTGCCTCTCTCCCTCGTAGGGCCCATAAAAAGCTGTCGTATTCAATTTCATGGTACGCCCTGCAGCGCCCTTCATCAAATCATCTTCATTAACAGACAGTGGAATTGCACGTATTAATTTATGTACAAATTCGGTGGCTTGTGCGGAGGCGCTACGACGTCGACGTCGTGTGGCATGAAGTTTTTCTGACTTCTTGTGAATAATTGGTTTTGCGGTTGTTGTCGTTGTTGTTGTTGTTGTAAGCTTCATTTTGAGTGGTGCTTTTGTTGAGCGCTTAATTGATTGCAACTGCTCATTGATGCTCTTCGGGTCCAGCACATCCTTGGGCATCTCAGCAAGAAAATCTTCAAGTGAAACATCAACATCAAAATCTAAGTTTGAGCTTGTTTTGGCTGCCATATTTTGTTCGATCGCATCCTCAGCGGCTGTCAGTTCAAATTTGCGCCTTGACATAGGCGTTTGCAACTCTTTCAGCTCAGACGATGGCACGATATCGTTATCGAACCGCAAAAATGTTCGTGCTGAGTTGCGCACTAGATTCGCAATATCGTACACAATGGGAATGAGCAACTTTTTGTCATTACCGAACATCATGCGAACCTATGAGAAATGACACAAAAACAAAAGACTTAAGCGCAGAACTTGTTTAGGTATTCAGTGTAAATATGCACGAAACAAAAGACTAAAGATACAAACTCGCTTTTGCTGGTGTTTATTATGGACATGAAATTTAAGCCAGCAACTTGAGGCTAAAAATTAACAAATTCTTTTAATCAGCTTTAAGATTATTAAATGTAATAATTACGCAATGAATTAATACTTAACCTGTTGTGCGAATGACCTTGACCAGAGAGAGCGAGAGAGAAAAAGTGCAAAATCTGTTTTTAGCTCACCTGTTCCAATTTCAGTTCTTGTCCCTGGCGTGCATTCACCTGCGCTGATATCAGAGCCGACAGCGCCAAACGCTGCTGGGACGACAGCACACGCAATATAGGCATCACTTCGACAAACTTCTGACGCAATCCGCCGTTTGTCAATGCCTTCGAGAGTGCAGTGCGTAGAATACGTTCACGCCAATCAAATGGATGCACTTGATTTTCCTCATCGAAATTATCGTCAAAGGTAACCAAGTTGTTCTGCAACTTCTTATCAACAGCTGCTGCTGTCATTTTTTTAGTGCTTTTGCTACTACTACTGCTACTGCTGCTGCTGCTGCTGCCGCCATTGTAGTCCCAATCAATTTCTTTCAAATCGGAAAAATCAAAATCCAAGAGATCATCTTCTGCGGCGTTGACCCAGTAGAGCGTACAACAGAGCAATACCCCAAAAAAGCAGCCAAATGAGCGGCACGCTTTCATGGCTTTTATATTTAGCTGAAAGTGAAAATGAGAGATTTTAAATAAATGCGTGAGAATTTGAACACACCATGTCTGAGTTTAAAATGCAATTTAAATTTAAATAAAACAACAAACACACTGCCAGTGAAATTTGCATGTGCCCTCATGATCATATTCAAGAATATGAAATGTATTTTTAATTACCTACGTTAGATACAAATCGTTAATGGTAAATAATGAGTTGTTTTTTTTTTCTTCTTTATTTTAATTAATAAAAGTAAAAGTTACGAGTATTCACATGTTGTTTTTAATCATTCATTAACTGATGATATACATAGATTTAAATATTTGTAAACAATAACAAAGTCGCACACAAACACACAACAAGGCCCTTGAGTGCAATAGAGTTGAATATAACAACAACAATAATAACAACAATAACAACAACAACAACAAAACCACATTTACAATAGTAAGTACAATACAATTACAATAACAACAATAGCTCAGCTAAGTCGGGCATGACATAAAAGCATGATAAAATGTCAATAGTAACTCTTTTAATTGCATTTTCATTGAAAAAAAAAAGAAGAAACCAGCCAACTCCAATTCAAGCCAGGTAGGGAAATTAATGGAAAAAAAGCAATAACTGAGCTAGCTAATAATGATCTCAAAGACCTCGCTACAATTGTTACAACCATAAATGAAGAGGTAAATAAACTTTTATGATAGTGTTAGGGGACGGACAGAAATATTATGATGCCCCTAGGCGACAAATAAGCAATTATAGTGAAATTGTCATAGGCGTAGTCGTAATGCTATGAAAAGGTTTAATGTTATTTTATTTTTTTTTTTTTTTTGCACAATTTCATGTATGATTCAACATGAGACTTAAGCAAATAGTTTAATCGTAAGGAATCCATGGAAAATTCCAACTAAGGCAAACTTGAAAAATTACGAAAATTTCGTATCTTAAGACTTTAGGTATCTAAGTACAATTTAGAAAAAGAAATTAAATTGATTTTTTTTAAATAACTATGATCTATAATATGATAGGAATACCTATCTGAAATTTTTTAAAAAATTTATAATATTAAAAAATTTACCAAAGTATATTCAAAGTCTAAAGCAGTCAATAAAATGTTTATCTGTAAAAACTTTTTCGTCATAGTTTTAACAGATAATATTCTTTGTATGGGAGTTAGGCTTGGTATTTACTCAATTTATTTGAATTTCATATATAGAGTGCATATTAAATATTAAAGCTTATTTGCAAACTTTCAAGTCCATATATAAATTTTTGAGGAATTAATTTATCTTTTTGGTAAATTCACTTTGTATACGGTGTAGGCGTGGTTTTATTCCATTTAGTGGATTTCATACACGGAGTACATGGGCGTTAAAAACAGAATAACAATATTAAGATATTTAATATTTAACTTTTTTAAAAGGGGGCGGGGGGGAGGTGGGGTATAAAAAGTTTTGTTGTTTCGTAGAGAATTATGCAATGTAAAGGTTTCATACAATTTAATGTTTTAAAAAATTTAGCTTAATTATTCAAAAGTAATAATTATTTTTTGTGAGTAAATATTTTTTTGTAAAAAAAAAAAAAAAAAATTTTGTTTTTGGCGCCTCGGTAGTCGAGTTGTTAGCGTGCTCGACTGCCACCCCAGAGGTCCCGGGTTCGATTCCCGGCCAGGCCATGGTCCTTCGCTTTAAAACCTTTCTAAATTTTCTCTCCTCATTTCTAATCAACTGAAATTTAAAATTCATCAATATTGACGACTTGAAGTTGTAGTTGATGGTAGAGAAGTTTGTGGATGAGATTGCCTTATGACTTGAATTGACTGAGGTAAAGGCATAACACTTACCTCTGATTCAAATTCACATGTTTCTTTGGCTTTCCACCACGCTTAGAACATTATACACATGCTTCACTTGATTGCCCTTTCCTTCCCACTAAACTATCACCCCATTTCGAACCAAGGCAGACTTGACTGAATAGGTATTCCACCTGAAATCCTTGGTTCAAAAATAAATAAAAAAAAAAAAAAATATGAAGAAAAGGAATCTTAGGTTTTCATAAAGTTTTTTATAATTTTTTTTATCAATTTATCATTTCTAGGCAATGCATTCAAAACGCTCTTTTTTTGTCCCCGCTCTTTTAACTCTGTTTTTAGGTAAAAACAAAGAGATAAAACAAATAAAAAATGAGAAAGTGATCACTGAAGAATATTTATTGACAAAACATATTTTTCAGAATCCTAAAATTGATTGCATATTTCTTTTGAAGAATGTTATATTGCTCTCTCGAACTCGCTTAATACAAAAACATGTGTCCCCAGTTACACTTTTTGACAAAAAACGTAAAAACAAAGTTGAAAACAATGCAAAAATATAACAAATAATAACTTTTTTGTATTGATAGCATTTATGTCTTATGTTTTATTTTGTTTTTATTCTCAAAACATTGTCATCGCGAATTTGGCTTTCGATTTACATTTAGTCCCCGCGCATTGTCACTTCTTTTTTTTACGCTTCGTTAGTTTTAATTTAGGTGTGGTATAGATGACAAAAAAGTTATATTAAGAAAGTGCAAAGATTAGTTCTCATGAAATTCTAAAAATTAAGACGATTAAATAATGCTAAAGTAAATTTTTTTTGTGTTTTCTCAGTTAATCATGATAGGTACGTGTAAAAATGTATTGAACGTCACGCGGAGTTTTATTAAAGCAAAAATAGTAAATCAAAAAAATCCAAATTTAAAATCATTGTTTCATAGCTTTTGATTAATTGGCTTGTTTTCGTATATTTGCAAAATAAAATTCCTAAGAAAAAAAAACTAAAAAGTGGCAAATGTATTGAACGCCACTTTTAAGGTATGTCGCACCGCCGGCTGAAGTATTCATTTTGTATTTCGTTTTTGTATATTTAAGAGTAAAATAGCAAAATTAACGACCGCTGAAAGAGCACGAAGATATCTGGAAAAAATAAAGCTAGATAAGGAACGAAATGAAGAATATAAGCGAAAGCAAAAAGAATGGTACCTATGTATGGCTTTGACCTGATTTTTGCTTTTTGTTTTTACTAACTGATATCGCCCATTTCACATTGAAGTGATCAGTTGCACTGACCATCTCCGATTTCTCTCAAATTTTTTTCTTGCATTGGTTTATTGATTTGAAAACCAAATTCGAAGTTAGAAATTTTTAAAATAATTGTTCGTGGCCAAAATAGGGTCTATTTGGAGACAACGTAGCTCAATCAACTTAAGACCGATTACCGGTAATATAGTATCATTGGAAAAGTTATTTCATCTTTTTTGAGGAAAAGTACAAAATTTTTGAAAATATTGCAATAATTTGACTCATTATTAAGTTCAATACCATGCCAGCAAAACGTGCTATAAATTTTTATCTTTTTTATAATTTTCATTTTTTTACATTTTTACGTCAGGTTATACCCTTTCCAATGATATAAAATGAAGATATGGTTTTAAAGGGTTCAGAAGTTATATTGTAAAAAGTAAAGTCTTAATAAATTTTCAATACAAATTCAACTAGCTATTGACTTTTTTAATTTTTTGTAAAAAAATTAAGAAAAAAATATTTGATGAAAATTTTATGTTAGCTGAATTATATACTTTAGATTTACTTTTTTTTTTTTAAGAATAAACCTGTTCTTTGTTTAACTCCCAATTTGATTTAAATTATTTGGTTAAGCGCAACAAAATGTATTGAACGTCACAAAATGTATTGAACGCCACTCTGTTGTTTTTTCTGAAATTACTTATTATTTAACAGTTTTTTATTATTTATTGCTGCAAGTCTACTAATTGAAAATAATCTCTATGTTCCTGTCTTTTTGGAGAAAAATTTTAATTTTTCCCCGTTAAAATTGTAATATATGTAGGTAGTTTTGGTAAAACATTATTATTTCTGTAACTGAAATGACGATTTCTGCAAAAGCTGATTTAACTGACAAAATAACTTAACAAAACTTCACAGTCAGATTTAATTTACAACATTTTTCAAATTTTTAGTGATTTTTCCCGTATATCTGCTGTGTGACGTTCAATACAAAAATCGTATGAAAACTATAGAAAAAATGATTTTTTGCAGGGCCTAAAAACAACTTCGAATTCTCCATTAATTTTCACTTAATTTGACTACTCTAACGTAAAAATTTAAAAAACTTTAAAAACATCTTTGTGTACGTTTTTTTTTTTTTGCAATTGACCCTCATTTTTCTCTAAATGAAGTTTTGAGAAATCTAAATGCGATGACCTTATCTCCGAAATCACTTATCATATATATATTAATACGCAAACAGCGAATGTTGTGGTATACTTTTTTAATATTTATTATAAAAAAAAGGGAATGAAACTTACATCATTCGAAAGGTACTGTGCCACAGATGTGCCGAATAATAAAAATAACAAAAAACATTTAATATAATACGTGATCATTACATTTTAAAATAAATGTATGCATTCTCTGTAGCTTGAATCTCTCGCCCTTTCTTAAGCGAGAGAAATTACAAAAAAAAAAAGACAAAAAAATACTATTGCTGCTCTCTTCCTCTCTTTGCATGCAAAATTATAAGGACAAGTATATAGAATGCTAGATTGCATCAGACACTTTAACACGTTAACTGCCATGAGGCACATACGTTGTGCCTCAATAAAATGTCCAGTAGGCTCTGAGGCACAGCATATGTGCCTCAGTATTTGATTACACATTATAGTTCATGGTTTAAAATAAGTACCTCGAAATGCAAATCTGTAAACGTAGTTCAATTCCGCATGGCCTGGCATACCTAAACCTATCTTTAGCGCATAATTTTTATACCCCTACGATTTAAAAATAAACTCCTTTTACTGGGGTATATTAATTTTTTCACTCCGTTTGTAACGCCCATAAGGAAGCCTGGTAGGTGTAGAAAAGTATATATATATATATATTCTTAATCATACTGTTAGGAAAAATTTAATTTTACAGCAATAAAAAATGAATTGGATCGTAGTGTCTTTTCAGGGAACCCCTTGATTAAAGTAACCAGAATGCACTAAATGCAAAAGCAAAAAAAAAAGATTATATTAAAATTAAAATAAGGACAAGTATTAGAACAAGGATTATAATAAGGATTAGAAAAAGGATAAGGACAAAGATTTGGACAAAGATTAGGACCAGAAATAATATTAGGAGTATGACAAAGATTAGAGTATAGAATTGGACAAGTATTAGGACAAGAGTTTTGCCAAAAATTGGGAAGATGACTTCGACAAGGACAAGGAAGATTGAGACATACCTAAAACAATATTTGGAGCAAGATTGGGTAAAGTATAATGACAAGAAATAGAACAAAGAAAAGTACAATGATTTAGAAAGGAAGTGGGACAATGACAAGTGGGACAAGTGAAACAAGAATTTGGACTGGAAGTAGGTCAGTTATTAGAACACATATAAGATTAAGAATATGAATAAAGACAAGTTTGGGAACGAATGCAAGGATAGGGACTTGAATAAAGATACACTGTCACGTCAAAATCTACTGATGCGTCCACGATAAAGCCATCTTCTTTTCAACTTTGCCAAGCGTTTTTCAAAAAAAAAAAGAAAACTAGAGAAAAATCGATATTGGTATGGACGAATTTCGACCACAGGCGATAAAGGTGATAAAACTTGATGCATTTTGTGTGTTCGAATTTTTTAAGACAATTCACCACATTTAGACCCAAAAATTGAAAATTAATTTTTTACAGTTAAAAATTACATAGAAAATTACCCATTTTTTTTTTTTTTTTTGATTGTTTTACATTTGTAATTTTTTTTTTCTTTAGTTTTTTAGTTTTCTTAACTGAATGAGATGAATTTTCTGAGATTTTGTATTGTAACTAAATTGATGAAATGAGTAAAATAACTTTAAATTATTGTGGGATATTTTTTATCTCGACTTCTTGTTTCTGAGATTAATTGTGGATCGTAAAGCGATGTTTATTTTTTAGAGTCTACTTCAACGCCCTCTAGCAGCACCAAAAAAATATTTAAATTAAAAATATTGTTTGTTCTTATTTTTGAATGGTAAATTAATGTATTAAGAAAAAAGAGTTGGCCG
Organism: Pherbina coryleti; assembly: GCA_943735915.1. Lineage (NCBI taxonomy): Eukaryota > Metazoa > Arthropoda > Insecta > Diptera > Sciomyzidae > Pherbina > Pherbina coryleti. The sequence goes on along the minus strand of OX030952.1, from coordinate 121,766,215 downwards.
TGGACACACCCGTAGGTTTTGACGTGACGAAGTTTCTTGCTGTTGTTGTTAATGTTGATGTTGATGTTGATGTTGATGTTGATGTTGATGTTGATGTTGATGTTGATGTTGATGTTGATGTTGATGTTGATGTTGATGTTGATGTTGATGTTGATGTTGATGTTGATGTTGATGTTGATGTTGATGTTGATTTTGATGTTGATGTTGATGTTGATGTTGATGTTGATGTTGATGTTGATGTTGATGTTGATGTTGATGTTGATGTTGATGTTGATGTTGATGTTGATGTTGATGTTGATGTTGATTGATGTTGATGTTGATGTTGATGTTGATGTTGATGTTGATGTTGATGTTGATGTTGATGTTGATGTTGATGTTGATGTTGATGTTGATGTTGATGTTGATGTTGATGTTGATGTTGATGTTGATGTTGATGTTGATGTTGATGTTGATGTTGATGTTGATGTTGATGTTGATGTTGATGTTGATGTTGATGTTGATGTTGATGTTGATGTTGATGTTGATGTTGATGTTGATGTTGATGTTGATGTTGATGTTGATGTTGATGTTGATGTTGATGTTGATGTTGATGTTGATGTTGATGTTGATGTTGATGTTGATGTTGATGTTGATGTTGATGTTGATGTTGATGTTGATGTTGATGTTGATGTTGATGTTGATGTTGATGTTGATGTTGATGTTGATGTTGATGTTGATGTTGATGTTGATGTTGATGTTGATGTTGATGTTGATGTTGATGTTGATGTTGATGTTGATGTTGATGTTGGTGTTGATGTTGATGTTGATGTTGGTATTGGTGTTGGTGTTGGTGTTGGTGTTGGTGTTGGTGTTGGTGTTGGTGTTGGTGTTGGTGTTGGTGTTGGTGTTGGTGTTGGTGTTGGTGTTGGTGTTGGTGTTGGTTTAGCTTTTTTTTGCTTCCCCATTGGTTGTGCTCTAATTTCAATTAATCCAGCAAAAGTGATGCATATGCGTCACATTAGGCGGTTAACTGAGGGTTTTTGACACGCCGTCAAATTTTTTTTTTTTTGTCATATGCCCGAAGACCTCACCTTTGTTTTCGTTCCTTAAAATGTACCGTTGCACCAGTTGTCACAGAGTTAAAAATCCATGCAACGTTTTTTCATGGCTGTAGCATTTTTACTGCATTATGTGATTGCATCCCTGAAATCATGACAACAAAATTTTTTTTTTAATTTAGTTGTGAAGCGTAATAACACATCCCTGCTGTCGTAAAACAAAATTTACTGTAGCACTACTCCTGAGTGAGTAATAATTCCATGCAACGATATTACATTTCTGTTACATAAGCTGCTATATTCA